>CM057810.1:96904180-97451680 GCA_030067965.1 Latrodectus elegans | reverse complement strand
CGACGGATCTATGGTTAAGCTGGGATTCGAACTCACAACATTCCGATAATGAGAACGATGGCCTAACAAACCAGACCACCACATCCTTATATAAACGTGTGGTGTGTGAATTTGTTTTTTATAAAAGTATGTTTCTTAAGTGGTATAATTTGCCTAACAACACTTAACAATATAAATAATTTACTAAAATTTTTTGATCATAAATAAGGGGAAAATATTCTTTCAAATTTTTAATTAAATAGTATTTAATTTGTGATACATTTAGCACTTTTAATGTAAGAATTCGATCTATAAATTGATAAATGTTTCAATCTACGTTTATATATGCAAGAAAAATTTATCCATAAAATCAAATTATTTTTAGTAAATTTATTCTTTATTTCTATTTTGATTTAAATATTGAAAACTTAATATTTTGACCAGTCTAGAATTTCATAATATTCAAGAGTAATAATCGCTAAGTATTGTGATATATTTTTGGATGTTTTCTATCTGTAGATATTCAAACAAATTTATTTCTATGAGGTTCCGCAGAGTTTGATTAAGTTTCGAAATAATTTAAAAGTATTAGTTTAAGGCTTAAAAATATTAGTTTTAATGATAACAGCAAATCCGTATTAGTAAGAGGCAATCATTAATTACTACTTCCTTTTGACAGAAATGCTGCGCACTTGTTCGATTTGCCAGTTTTCGCCAGACTGGCTTCAGACAATGCTTACACAGCATTAAAAATTTTCTTAAAACATATCACAACTTTCATTATGCAATACACAAAAGTTTTGTATGTTTATCAAAGTGAAGTTTTGAAACATTTTCATAACTTTGAATTATAAACTCATTTTAAATTAAATTATTTGGTTTTGACGTAATTCTCGTTCAACCGAAAGCTTCGTTGAAACACTTCACCTTCCCAAAATGCATCTGCAATTTGCAGTTTTGAAATGTTTAGTCTGGGATTCCTCATCATCATCAAATGCACATGTTGAAACCATTCGTGTTGGTTCATTTCTTTTCCATGCGTGATGATATTTCCCAATTGAAATAACGTGATTCGAATGAATATATCTGAAAATATTTCGTATGAAGTCTAATTTGAAAACCTTGTGCATATTTAAAAAAAAGTATTTCAAGTACGGTAGCAAAAGCTTCTATATGAGAAAATAGTTTTTTTTTTTTTTTTTTTTTTTTCATAAATTTTAACTTTTTAAGGAATTTTAATTATTTTATCTAGTGATTTTTTTATTAAAGTAAGTAATTTCATATATATATATATACGCCGCACATTGTAATGACTTTCAAAGGGATGAAGTAAAAATTAATACTCTACTTGATTAATAAATTTTATTCCATATTTTTATGCTCATTAAATGAACTATTTATACTTTTATTTGTCAAATTGCACTTTAATGATACTTAATTTTAAATCAATAATTGTGTGTGATACAAGATAAATATGTTCATATTAAATGTTAACGTAATGATTTACTCTCCTTATATAACTGCATAAAAATATTAATAAAATAGTTTGAATACTATTATAATTTTACGTGAGGTATCTGTACGTATATATTTTATTTTTATTTGTGTGTGGGTACTATTAAAATAGTAAATCGAATATTTTAATTAAAAAATAAATCCAATAACTGTTTGCTAAGGTAATGTGTACAATACCTTATCAAACAGTTATTGGAATGAGAGTAGTTTCATCAACATGCTCATAGCATTTACTAGAACCAGATTATCAATTTTCCCTAATTTAGACTGAATGTTCATTAGTCTGAACAATATAAACACTTAGAAGTAGAACATGGATAATTATGTGGGAATATGACTGCAGGTGCATTAAATGCTACTGCTGCAGACATGCTACTGTATTAAAGAGACGGGCAACCAATAAGCCGCTGGAAACAGTTGTTGCTAATGGTGGATTTTTCTTATGTAACTGCTTCTGACTGTTATATTAAATAAACAGACTTCAAAATTTAATTAGTATTATTTATTATATAATGAGAAAGCACGTATATTAGGATAAAATAATTTAATGAAAAAAAACGATCGCGTAGTTTGAATTACAATATATCGTTAGTTTTGATATATATTCCATAGGTTAAATTCAAAGAACTTAATTTCTTTTTCTCAAACATGCAAAACTGTGAATTGCATTTTGTAATAAAAAAATATTATTATTTGAAAATATTTATTGCAGTTAAAATACTTCAAAATGAACTGCACTTAATTTGTTAAAGTTAAATAATCTCATTTGTTAAATTTTTTTATATGTTAACTTGAGTGTACATGTGTGTTACCAGTGGGTTGGTAACAGGAAGGTGGATCACTACATTTCTAACTACTGGCCTTCCATAAATCCGAATTAAATACCACATACTACATTTATAGTTTTGCATTTTTTTCCTTTGTGTGACTGTTGAAAATATGACAAGCCTGGATATACTAGAACTTTTCAATCAAACACTCTATTTACTTTCAATGGGTCCCCTCTCATGTTGCATTGAATTGGTAATGAGATTGCTGATTAATTGGCTTAGGCTGCCTCTACTGATAACTTGCATGGCATAGCTAAATTAACCTATTCTGAAATTTCCTCTATCAAAAGGAAGGAATTAAGTACACTTTGGAGAGTTCCTTCTGCTCACCCATGGTACTTTGGTAAAAGATCTCATTGGTGCCACAAGCTCAATGTATCAAGAAAACAGCAGTCGGCTCTCTCACATTTTCTGAGCAGCCATATCAATTCACTTACCATTCATCAAGGCGAGAGGCTCTTTTCAGAGAGCCATTGATGTGGGGTTGTTCAAGACTCTCATGATTATACTCCTATTTTTCTAAATTTTACAGTTTTTGAAATTTTAAAAGATCCAATTTTATATTTGGACTTCTTTATTTTTTTTTGGACTCTATTTTTGGACTTTGTGATATTTTTGGTTTTATGTATCTTAGCTACATCATCTGTGATTAAAAACAACAACAATATTTTTTACTATTAATAACTAATATTAATAAATTGTAAAGGCCAATAATTACAACTATATTAGAGAAAACATACAACTATTGTGTAATGAAAGAAAATATGCCTTCAATTTATTGTCTTTAATCGATTTTTCAAGTGCTACCTAATATGATGACAATGAAATTCATATTGTTTTATGTTGTTTTCACTTAATTTAATTATAATCAATCAATATTTTTAGTTAGTTAAATCTTTAAAAATGAAACATATATTTTACAAGTTTTAAAAACTTTACTTAAAGATCTCATTTGTCAGAATATTTGAATTATACTAGTCAAAACACTTACCTATAAAACTTTTAAAGCACAGTTAATTCTTCGAAATTTATACGTAATTGTATTGCAAATAGTTCTTTAGAGTTTCCCAAAATATTTATCGATGAAATTTACTATCATGCGTTGAAAAAGATAGCAGAATGACAAATCAGTAAATTAATCCATTAGAAATTACCTATCATGTGTTTTATCTCATATTATCAAGTTATATATTTACGGATTTATAAATAATTAACCAAAGTTTTTAATAAAAAAGGGATTTTTTTGTAAAATATGAAAAAGTTATTTAATGTTTATAAATGAACTTACATTATAATTAAAAACGTATCTCATTTGTAAAACTGCTTTTTCTAACCTTTCCTGGTAATAATTTCATTCTTGCTTTTTTTTTATAATTTGGCACTCTTATAATTTTAGTTTTATAAAAATATTATTTATTCTTTAACTAGACCCCATATTTTTAAAAATTGACAATGTTAATCAGTGGAAATTCTTTTCATTTTTTTAATTCATTATAATTTGAAAAATGAAATATAATTTTAAAAAAACTATTACTGAGTAGTTACTATTCCACATTGATAAAAAAAATATAATCATCTTTAAAAACATAAAAATGAAAATAGTATATCTATTTCATATCAAATTATTACATCGCGTGAAAAAACAGTTGCAAAATACTGTGCTGACAACTAATATAACTGTTTTCGCAATAAAATTTCTTTCATTTTAATCAAATAAATTGGTAAAACTTCTAATATTATTTATTCTATACATTTAACTGTAACCTCATTGATAAATACCAGTTACTTAGGAAATAGAAAAATTCATTAAATTTCTCCTGCTTTTCGTCATTTCTTGAATACAAAACTAGAGAGAGATAAGCTTAAATAATATTAACTGTTCGGAAAGAAGTAATTATTTTTAATTTCGCTTACAAAATTTCTCCTCTCTTATCTCCAAAAAGCATGAAAACTTCTTCCGAAACTTCCAAAATGGAACTTAAACAATTGTTTTTTTTTTTTCTATTTTTGCACTGTGTTTGCATTAGTTATCGAAAATTAAGTTCGAAATGATAACACATTCGATATAGATTTTTTGTACTTTGGCATATCTTCCAGTCTTTAAATTAAGAATGTTAGGGAATTACACTAAAACAATTTTCCCTTGACTATTGAATTATTTTGAAAAGATATTTTTGTGTATATTATAAGTTCTTACGAATGTATGAAATATATTCTTAATTTTAAAACCAAACATTTTTTTAACTATACAGTTTTTGCTTTTGTGTTTGCAAATACTAAAAGTTTTGTCCCATAATTTAATTTTCCTGTATTTAATTGTTGAAGTAAAAGTTTTTGTTCCCAAGATTTCAAATTAATTTTAAGTTGAACTAATGAACTAATTTTTTAACATTTTTTTCGCATACTTTACAAATGGATGAAATGTACTTTTATTTTCATAAAAGCATTTTCAATTGTTTTGTAATATAATAGAATAGTTCTATTTTGTAATAATATATAAATTTCTATTCATTTATTTTATTATGATTGAACTTTTTTCTATATTTCTGAAATATTCTTGCTATTTCAAATAATAGTTATATCTAGCATCTCCAGATTAGTATTGGTCTGGAGTCGCATATGTCAACATTATATATATATATATATATACATATATATATATATATATATATATATATATATATATATATATATATATATATATATATATATATATGTACAATATGTCATCATATGTCTAACATCAATCTGAGGAAATGTATCCATTTTTAGTTATAATTCAAACATTTTTACAAGTTGACGCAATTGTAAGTCATTCTAGAGGAAGAGAATTAAACATATTAACAAGCAATTACGTATCCTAAATTTTTAATTCTCAAATTGTCTGCTTTATTATATATATATATATATATATATATATATATATATATATATATATATATATATATATATATATATATATATATAAGCTTTTATTCATTTACCCTAAAGGTAATTTATTGCCATAGAAATTAATTCAGCTATTATGAAATTTCTTTCATCCATTATACCAAAATTCAAGTGTTGAAAGTCACCTGACAAGTTTCTTAGATTATTCATTTTAGGGAATGAATTAGACGTATTGCAAGTTTTTAACTATAAATTAAAGACAAAAATAAAAACTTAAGTTAGTTAACTTTTGAGTTTAAATCCACGAAACAAGTTATAATTTTTCATATTTATAAAATATTGGAGTACTTTGAAGGAAAAATGCAACAGGAAGAGACAAACAAAAATAGTTTTTCAAAAATGGTATCCCAGCAACAATAATGCGATCATTCTTTAAATGTTTTTATTTGTCCAAAAGTTTTTTTTTTTCTAATGGCAGATTGTAGACAGTTACAACTACAACAGAGTCTGTTAATCTATTGTTCCCTGATAGCCAAGGAACTGGCCAGAAATAGAACTTAAGCAACATTCTATCTACTTTTAGCTCTTATGAAATTTAGGTCAGTCTACTAAAAATATAATCTTTTAATAAAAAATAAAGTTCATTTTTTAAAAAAAAAAAAAAAAAAAGATAGTTTAAGTATATTAAAATCATAATAAATAATTAGTGCCAGATGCATAAATTTCATAAAGTTTAATTCTATTCTGTACTTATTATTCGCATGATCACATACTTAACTTTCACATTTTTACGGAATGTATTATGGATATGAAGAAAAATTTACAGATATGAACTTATACGCTTTAGAAAAATATTTTAATTAAAAAAAAATAAACGATTTAATAGATTTATATAATTTTTTAAATAGTTTACATATATTTATTTATGTATTTATTAATAGTTTTACATATATTTATTAACATATATTTATAAACAAAAAATACTTTATATATATTATTATTATTCAAAAAAAGTATGCTTTATTTTAATGAAAATTAAAATGTGTCGTTAACTTCAAAGGAAACTGAGATATATTAGAATAATTTTAACTATAGAATTGGCGCTGCACTTTCTTTTCAAATTCTCGATAAAATTATAAAGTAACAGAAGTGTCTGAAATACATTCATTTAAATTTAAATGTAACATTCTAAACTTCCAAACGCGAACTCCGCGAAAGAATAAACTACTGAGAGAAACTTTAGAATTATCTCATGCATTTCACAAACTGCTATAGTTTTCAGAATTTTTTTCAAACTGAAAGCAAAGTAAACTTCGAACGATACAATTTTCAAAGAAAGTTAATTTTGCTGTGTTGGCTAAACACAATTCTTCTCCCAACATTTATTTAAACAGACCTAGTATTTAAAGTAAACTTATTTGAACTAAACGTTGACAGCGTTCGCTGTTAAAAGCTCAAAAATATTACTAAGTTTGAAAGTGTAAATGATTTCATTAATTAAAAAGCTTTCCTTTCTGAATAAGCTAAGTGTGATTTAAATATCTAAGATTTAGAAAGGAAAATACAAAGTATTTCTTTTCTGAAGAACCTGGAACTTACTGTAGATATAATATAAAAATTAAAAATAATAAAGAATTATTATAAAAGCTTTATTCTAAAAAATATGAAGTTCCTTACCATAAAACTACAAATTTATTCAATCACTTGAATATAAATTTGTACACAATCATTAATATACACATATGTATTTACAGGTATATAGTGCTTTATAAGCTACTATATTCCCAATTATAGTAACTTTATTCTTAAATGATCTTATAAACAGTTAAGAATAAAGTTACTACAGTTAAAATACATTAAATTTTCGAAATTTAAAAATTGTTTCAAATTCCTCATAATTTAACATGGTACTCTTAAGAATTTATGCTAACATATGAAATCCAAAATATAAATTCTGAGTATAAATGTTAGAAAATTTTATATATTGGTAAAGAAATATAAAGAGTAAATTACTACATAATTGCACAATCTAAAACATAGATAAAAATTAAAATCTTCTCTATTAATTTAAATTTAACTCCAACATATCTTTGATGGAATATTTTTAAAAGTTCCTTCAAAATATATATATAAGAGGATTTTATATGATTTATAATTTCAGAACTAATTTTTTCACTGTTCAGTTTAAATGTCACTAAAGGAAACTCATAAACTCTATAGGAAAACAATACCAATCATAAATAAGTTGAAACAATTTGATAAAAGAATCTGTCATTAAAATCTTTTTTAGTCTGCAGTTAAAATTTCTAAAAAAGGAGTAAGTTAAATTATCAATAAATTTAACTTAATTATTCCTACTCAATCTGAAGATCTTCGTAAAAAAATTAATACAGTATTCTTAATTATTCGATGTTGAAATATGTTATGATAAACACGTTTTCTTATATTATATAATCTTTGTAAAAAGAATAAGGTTTTCGTAAAAAATAAGATTTTCATAAAAAAAAATTAATACATTATTCTTAATTATTCGATGCCTAAATATGTAATGGCGAACACGTTTTTTATATTATATAATATTTGTTTATATCCCATAATTCACATAATTTTTTTCTTTTCGTTTTATTTAAAATTGATATACAAGCAGTTAAAAGATTATCGTGATAATGAGATGTAGATTCTCACAAAATATTAAAATTTAACCAAATGTAAAACCAACGTTGAAATTTATATATATATATATATATAGAACTAAATCAGAATCAATATATTCGTAAAAAATATTATAATTTATAAATCCAATATTTATTTTATTGCAAATAGAAAATATGATAATTTGATTTTATGAAACTACTTATCGTTTCATGAAAAGCTAGTTCTGCTAACAAAGACAAAATTAATACAGTATTTTGATTGATAGTTCCATGAGGATAAATGATATTTTTAAAAAATTCTTGATTTAAAAAAAAATCAAGAAGTTATACTGAAAGTAAAGATTCTGAATATACTTAGTTAAAACTTTAAGAGTATACATCCACATTTATTTATAAAACTACATAATTTTCAAAACACTCTTAATTTAAAATTATATATATATATATATATATATATATATATATATATATATATATATATATATATATATATGTATGTATATAAATATATAGATATATATATGTATATATATATACATGTATATATATATATATATATATATATATACATGTATACATGTATGTATATATATATATATATTGACAGAACAGCCCCTGATGAATTAAGGATTTTCCAAGAACTTTCTTCTCCTTTGATCCATTTTTTGCAATTGATTTCCAGTTAGTTACTCTTAGGACCTTAAAAAACCCTTCTACAGAGCCTGAGCCTACGCTTTTATCTAATTTCCAAAGGTTTATGATTAAAATTTTTAAATAATAGTGATAAGGTGTTCATTTTGCATATGTGAGTCACAAATTTCATACGACTTATGAATTAGATAATGTCTATATCCTTAAAAAACTTGTAAAATTCAGAATTACTTCGACGTCTCCAGATTTCATATACATTTACAGCACAAAAATTTTTTCTTAAAACTTTTCGTTCGAAGATAGCAAGCTGTTCTACCTGCAATTTAGCAAACGCCCAAATCTCAAATTTATAGAGGATCACAGATCTGATATGTACTTTATAAAAAGTGATTTTAGTATTTCTTCTGCTTAATTTAGATTTAGAAATGTTACGCTAGTCATAAAAGCGTCGATTAGCTGCCGAAATTCGTCGTTTAATCTCAATGCTCACATAGTTTTCAGCATTGATATTTAAGCTTAAATATAAAAATATATAAACCACTTCAAATTTATATAAACCTTAACCTCTAAAAATTTAAAAGCCACTGGATCATTAGTAATCTGCATGTATTTCGTCTTGTCTTCATTAATAAGAATATGGATTTCTTCGGCTGATGTTTAAAGGCAAAGTATGCTTCTATCATAGCATTATTAGTATGTGCTACAATCACAATATCATCAGCACAAGCAAGGAGTTGCACAAATATTTGGCAAATATAGTACCTCAGCTGTTGATGCCTGAATTGCGAACTATTCATTCCAAAGCAAGATTAAAGGGCAGACAAGTAAGATCATCTCCCTTTCCCACATCACTCCTTACTTTAAAAAACTCTGCCAAACGGCCACATAACTTTAAATAAAAAAAAAGCTGTGTTATTCAAAGTGGCTTTAATTAACATAAAAAGCATTAAGGATACCTATCTCATCAAGAGCTGCAATTAGATAGTCACGATCAGCACAATTATAGTACCACATGAAGTCAATAAAGATGCAGTATAATTCAATTCCAAACTCTATATTTTTCAAGAATTTGGTCCAAATTGAAGACTTGTTCAAGATATGAATTTTCTTTTCTTGAATCAACATTCATAATCACCAATTACACCATTAGCCCAAAGTGAAACCCAGTTAAAGAGGATAATTGAAAGAAACATTACAAACAGTGTTCAACAGACTTAAGTCTCAGTAATTGGAGCAACAAGTGGAGATTCCTTTTAAAAACCGGGCATAAAATGCCCCATGTCTTATCTGATGTCAATTTTTCCTAATTACACATGGACAAAATGATATCATGTATGCTTTTAACTGTCAAATTTAAGCAAAACTTCAAAACCTCAGTGTGTAAACGATAAAGACTTGAAAACTTATATATTTTCTGTGGTTTAAGCTCAAGCTCAACCACAATTAGAGTTGGTCCATTGCTTAGATGCTCAGCATCTTTCAGTAGATCATCATGAAGTAGATCTTTTTTTAGTGGATTAGTCTTGTAATTATCAATTGCCTTAGAATTAATCTCTTACTATGCATATAACTGGAAGCTTTATTTTTTGCTTCAGTTGAAGATTTGCATTCCTCATCAAAACTGTCTCTTTAAAAGAAAAATGAAACAGCCAATTATAGAAATTTCAAGTTCGTCTATTCCATTCAGGTATTTTTGATGTTGAGGATGTACTTAACACATCACGAAAACGTCGATAAAATCATATAAATGATTAAATTTGACTGACATATTTTTAGCCGTAAGTGTTAAAAATTGGCCATAAAAAGTTTAAACCATTTTCCCAAAGCAAATCTGAAATATATTTAATAGTCTTGAAGTTCCTGCAAAGATTTCCTTTTCCCCAAACTAATCAAATACGTCCCCACTCAAACAACACACATATGCACACATATGCATGCATATATATATATATACATATATGTATGTATGTATGTATACATATATATATATATATGTATATATATATACATATATACATACATACATACATATATATGCATACATATATACATACATACATACATATATATATACATACATACATACATATACATATACATACATACATACATACATACATACATATATGCATACATACATACATACATATATATATACACACACACACATACATACATACATACATGCATACATATATATATATACTTATGTATGTATATATATACTAAGATTAAATTTACATAAAATTAGCTTAGCTTTATTCAGAGCTTGAAATCAGTATTCCAGAAAAAAATATACTTAATTAAAATACCCGTCTGCAAAGTAACAGATTTCAAAAAATTGCTGCGAAAATTAATTTATTCTGATTAACGTCTACATTGCAATAACCAGGAAATCACTAATTGATTTAATGCTGCAATTTTAATTAAGATTAAATTTTTGCAGACAAGTCTTTCCAAGGAAACGCCAATTTATAGCTTCAATAATTTAATTATATATATTTTCTTACTTCCTACAATTATCTAAGATTTTGCAAAATTTTATTTTATTTTATTTATTACCAGACACTTTGAAATGTTAATTTTATAATAGACTGGCTTAGCTTTATCAATAATTAATATGAGACGATGTTTTTAATATTTCAACTATGGAATAATTATTGCTTTTAAATTTTATGGTATTATGCAAAATATGTGCCAAAGTAATTAAACGCAATGTATTATTCAAATGAAATTATCAGAATATCAATTTAAGTAATTATGTCAAATTTCAAAGTGAAGGAAACTCAATTTTTTTTTAATTGTTTAATTATATTTTAATGTTAATATTATAAAATATAACCAATATTTAATTGATTAATTCCAATGCTTTTACTATAAAAAGTGAGAATCATGAATTTTTGTAAAAAAATTCTTTTCAAACTTTACTCAAATTTAAGTAGTGAATATTTAATAAGTGAAATTTTAATAATATTGTTACCGTGCTTGTAGAAAATTTTATTTACATTCTTTGCGAATTATATTAATGTAATAGCTTTCTAATAACATTTGAAGGAAAGTAGTATTTAAATTTTGAAGTAATACAAAGTTTCTAAGCTAGCATTCAATTTCGATTCTATTTAAGCTTTAAATTTTAATATAAAATGTTCTAAGTCAATATAGTTAATATTTGTTACTTACTGAAATTTTGTTTCAATTATCTTAGATCATTTTAATATGTGAATTTTAATAACTCAATATGTTTTATAAAATATCACCATTTCTTAGAATAAAAATAGTTTAATAAGTAAAATTAGAAAACTCCAAAATATTTCACGTAATAATATTGGTTGTTCAAGACGTAATATTATATAAAATATTTGAAATATCTGCAGAATAAATTCTGAATGGTACCTGAAACAAAATTTCTCAGACAAGACAAAATTATGGAAACAAAATAGTATTTTATTCTCTTATTTTCTTTCGTAAAAAATGAATTATAACTATTTTGCCATTGCAAAAGTATACAAGTTTTTTGAGCAAGAAATTATTTTTTTGAAATTAAAATATGAAACTTTTTCATTTTTATTTTTACCTTTTTTTTAGTAAATTCATAACACATTTATTCTAGCCAATCGTTATTAATAGAAACATTTTTATTCATTAATAATCCTTTTTATTTAAAATATTTCGCATCAATAATTGTTATGAATAAAATTTTTATTAATTTCTTAAACTCTATTTTACCAATAACAAATTTTAAATGTCTTATTTCATGTATTATTTAAGAAATCATTGCATATATTGAATAAAAGTTAATTTTATAGTAAACTTATATTTTAATATAAAAGATTTTAAAATAATAACTATATATATATATATATATATATATATATATATATATATATATATATATATATATATATATTTACAATGTAAAATAACTTATCGTAAAACCACTAAAATTTTCCAGCTCACTTTCAATTTGATAAAAAAAAATTAATATAATAAATAAATATCAAAAGATATTGTATTTTCTGGCTTCTTTTAAATAAAATGTTTAATATTTTGAAATCTCAAAAAAATGGCTTTAATTATAGTAATTATTTTATCTTTCAATAGAATTAACGGAATATATTTGCTCTTAATATAATCTTTAATAATTAAGTATTTGTATTTGGAACACATATCCTAAAAATACTACTGAAACATATTTTTATTATGCTTCTTCATTTTTAAATTCTCTCTCATTTTGGAAAATAAGTTTATTAATCTCAGGAGCCATTTCTAACAAATTTCAGTGTTTTAATTATTATTTGTTAAAAAATTTTTATTAGAACCAATCAGAATGTATTGCATTGTAGGAAATTAAATTAAATATTAATTAAATTAATCTTTAACTTAAATATCAGCTTATAAGAGATATTAATGAGAAAATCAATCTGTTACATCTGTTTCTGAGTTATCAGTGAAATTGTTTGCTCTCTAGTTTTATTTATATGCTGTTTAGTTTATGGGATCAACTTACACTTTAGGCATGGATTCTCATAGTAATTTGAAATTCAATTTATCTCTCTTTCTAAATTACAAATGATCAAATGTATAAAAATATCTTCTGTCAATTTCATGTCTACAAGTGCTGCAATGAAATTATAAAATACTAAAAATTTAAAGTATTTTTCTATATGAATATATATAAAAATATTATTTAAATTATTTTATACCTAAATAGATCATCAATATTTGGTTTTTAAAAATATTTAAAAACTTATAGAGCAATAAATTCTATTTCAATTTAATCAACACATTACAAAAATATTTCCATAGTAATAGACTCGTCTCGTTGAAATAAGTAATTTCCCATATAAAATAGGATTAAATATGATATAATAAGGCTAAATTCTGTATATTACTAATTGTGTGTTCTTGTTCTGCATTGCTTGTCATAGTATATAGGCTGTGTATGAGCGTATGTACATCTTTGTTTGTTTACGTTCATTTCGGTTGTTAATTTTTAAAGAGAGACCTGTGGGCTTCAAAATTAAACAGCTCATATAGTGGGAGCCACATTACCACAACTTTAAAAGGTATCATTTAGACCTAGATATCGTGTTAAACACCATGATAGCATACGCTCATTGCAAAACATCTACTAAGCAGTATTGTGGAAGAAACACCAAATCCATAGGTGGGTATTACAGAAGACTGTGATCATCAAAGGAAGACAAAGGCGGTAAAATTACTGAGCTGAATCGTCTTCAGAGCATGATATAGAGTTTGAAATTAACTGCATGAACAAAATATTTGAGGCAAAACTGTTGTAGGATCCCTTTCAATTTATGTAAATCAGAAATGAAAAGTACAGCGGTGCAAATATAATAAAATCTCTAGACATATCTCTTTTTCTAAATAATCCGAGATCTCTTTATAATCAATCACGGGACGGGTTTACTTGTCAACACCTCTTTCAGAAGCCTACAGCCTAGATGGTCTCTTTTCAAAAGTGAGGGTTGGTCGGGTAAAAGTTTGGAGGCTCATAAGAAATTTGTCTTCACCTCCCTTAGAAACGTATAGCCAAGATGGTCTCTTTTAAAAAGTGAGGGTTAATTCCGTAAGCGTTTGGAGGCTCATTTCGTGGTTTGGAGTAAATATCCTTATAACCTTACTTCGACAGGTCACTAGTATTGACTATGTCTCACTTTTGGTCGACCAAATTCAATCAACGGTATTACTTCGACTGCTTTTTATTGTAATATCATTTAATGTTGATGTATTTAATATTTAATAATAGTTATTAAATTAAATTATATAGATGTGTGTGCGTGCAAAATTCATTATAAATCAAAATTTGGGTGATCCCAATTGAATATTCACTATAAATTTAATAAATAAGTTAATTTTTTCAGAAAAATTTTCAGTTCCTATCTGATTAAGTTTAATTTACGTAAAAAATTATTTCTTTTTTCTAATTCTTAAATGATTTGTAAACTTTAACATTATTACTTTTGAAACCAGAGCATTCATTTAGATAACCTTATAGAGATAAATTTATGTAAATGTATTTGATACTTCTGAGCATTAATTGCGAATATTCTTGATAAAATTCTATAAAACCATAAGCTATCGCATTTATGAAAACATATTCTCTTGGTTGACAACATTGAAATTCATATATTTGTGACACTAATGAAAACACACACTTTATTTATTATTCTATTTTTTAAGCGATAATATAAAATATCAGAAATTTTCATGTTAACGACACAAATATTTGCTTAAAATATTATAACGAGATAAATAACGTTAATATAAATAGTTATTTTTTTCTATCATACTTTAGCAGATATTTTCAAATCAGCATTTATATCAATTCTAATCCAAATTAAATGTAAAACATAACTTTACAGAAGTATATCAATAAATCGACTGGAAGATATTTGTATTAAGATGCTATAAAATCCAGTAGAGAAAAACACTACAATTTCATTATAAAAATACTAAATTTCAAGGGCATCTCTAAAATGCAATGAATTTAAATCACAACAATAGTTCTTTTCGAATAGAATTTCGTAACTGCATTTATAAGAAATTTTTATGTTATTAAATGAATAAAGTTAAATACTTGTACTGCCAAATTATCGTTGTTAATTTATGTATAACTTAATATTTTGTAGTAGTTTCCTGGTTAATAATATACAGAACAATTATAAATAAAATATATCTAAACACACACATTGTTTTTATTTCGATTATAATTTATTTTCAAATAGATAACACATTTTCATGATAACTAAGCATTGTTATGACAAATATAAAAAAAATCAAACTTTCGAACACCGTGATTTTTTTTTAAAACATCCTTCATAAAGAAAGAAATTAAATGTTTGTAGGTAAACAAAGCATAAAATGTTAACGATTATACTCTAAGAATCGAAGGTTCAAACGCTTAGGACTTAAGGAAGTTTAATCTCATTTAGTAAGTAAATAAAACAAATCATATAACCAATATGTATTAGAACCCTTTTGTGGAAGTTTAGTTTTCAGCATGTTCCCGAAACGTAATATCCAAGCAGTTTGTCTTTGTTTGTCGCTAAACGGTCATTTTTTGCACACGAGGGCTAATTAAACCGGGACCTTTGGCTTAAAGTGCATTCCTAACCACTACAAACATCCATGCCCAAGGAAGGATTCGAACCCACGAACTGTTGAACCGAAGGAAAGAGCGCTAACCATTCAGCTACCAGCTCGGCTAATATGAAAGCAGTTAGTCTTATAGTTTTCTCAAGCTACTTTATCGATCCAGATCAATAATTTTGGCACAAGCAATTGAGATAACAACAGGTTTTTGTCCGTCGTATTCCACCTCTGCATCATCAATGCTGATTTCAGGCTTTTGTGTACATGGCCAGGTATCTTCCGAGTTCATTAAACATTCAGGGCCATGCCACCATTTCCTTGAAGATATCAAGTCTTTGCAAACAATTCATCTAGTCAATAGGTCTGCTGGGCTGTTCTTCCCAACACAATGTCTCTAATCACTTGGATCTTTAATTTCTTGAATTTCTGCAACCCTATTGGCCACGAATTGCTTCTACTTTGTCGTAGATCCTTTTATCCAATGGAGTATAATCGAAGAATCACTCCACAAATATATTTTATCGAGATTGTTAAGCAGTTCTTTACAATGTTTGACTAATAGTGCAGCTATGACAGATTCCATTAACTCCAGTCGAGGCAGTGTTAACTTCTTAAGGGGTGCTACTCGTGCTTTAAAAATAACAAAACTCATGTTAAAAGTACTTTCTGAAGCTTTGTACCTGAAGTATACTACAGCTCCAAAAGATTTAAGTGAAGCATCAGAAAATACGTGTAGTTGTACACGTTCTTCATTCACAAATGTTAAATCGTTGAAATAATATTGATGAATATTTATATTCTGAGGTTCATTAATGCCATTGAACCATATTAACCAATTTTCTTTTGATTCACCATTAAACTCATCGTCCCAGTCAATACCTAATTGCCATAGTTCTTATAAAATACACTTTACTATTCCAAATTATGTAGTTCAAACAAATATTTAGTTCTGAATTTCCAAGTTATACAATAATTTTACAGGGCATTTAATCACTGATGATTCAGTTTTCACTTTGCGGGCTCTCACTTTGCCATCCATTCCAGGAAATAATTCTATTATTTTGCCAAGTTTCCAAACATTTCTAAGCAAATGATCATCTTTAATCAAAACACTATCGTTAACTTTAAACTGGGTGATGCTACCTTTACTAAATTGTAATTAACTGATCGTAAATTTAGTAAATGTTCATTTTTCAAACGAGACCAAAAATGTCTCATTAATTTTTCTCTATAATTGAAAGCCCTAATTCAATTCTTCCTGGAAGAAAGGTTTGAATCAATTTGAAATTTTACAGAATGCAAAGATATTACTCTTTTCCCTAAAGGAAAATGAGCCGATGTTAAAACACTTGGTTCGTCTACTTCAGTTCCATCAAAATCAACTCCGATGATTGCAAATGGATGCGACTGCTCTACTTGTTCAGCTAGCAATGGAGCTAAAACTTGATCTCCAGGAAAGGAGTTGAATCTTCTGCAGATAACACATTTCCGAAGTAGCGATTTTATTGTATGTCTAGCCTTTAAAATCCAGTATTTTCCACTGAGTTGCACTAACGTGCGAGACACATTTGAATGGAATACTCTTTTATGGGACTTTCAAATTAACAATTTGGGAGTCCCATAAAAGAGTATTCCATTCACATTTTTCTAATTTAGTCTTAGCAGGTAGAATAACTGGATGTTTTTCATCAGTTGTTAAATCAATTCTGCCTAACCGACCTGTGATACGCAAAACACCATCATGATAAAGGAAAGGATTTAAGCAGAGAAGTTTTGAGTCTTCCAGAAGAGGTTTTCATGCAATTAAACAGTTTATTTCTTCATAGAAAACTTCTCTTTGAACAGATTTCAACCAAAACTGTTCCGCTTTTTCGAGTTCATCTAATGTAATAGAACCTTTTTGTGGAAGTTTGGTTTTCAGCACGTTCACGAAACGTAGTATCCAAGCAGTTACTCTTAATTGTTTTCTCAAGCTGCTATATCTATCCAGATCCATAATTTTGGCACAAGCAATTGAGGTAACAGCAGGTTTTTGTCCGTCGTATTCTACCTCTACATCATCAATGCTGATTTCAGGATTTTGTGCACATGGCCAGGTATCTTCCGAGTTGATTAAACATTCAGGGCCATGCCACCATTTCCTTGAAGATATCAAGTCTTTGCAAACAATTCATCTAGTCAATATATCTGCTTGGTTGTTCTTTCCAACACAATGTCTCCAATCACTTGGATCTATAATTTCTTGAATTTCTGCAACCCTATTGGCCACAAATTGCTTTCACTATGTTGTAGATCCTTTTATCCAATGGAATACAATCATAGAATCACTCCACAAATGTATTTTATCGAGATTTTTAAACAGTTCTTTATGAGTTGTTTGACTAATCTTGAAGCTACGACAGATCTCATTAACTCAAGTCGAGGCAGTGTTAACTTCTTAAGGGGTACTACTCGTGCTTTAGAAATAACAAAACTCGTGTCAAAAGTACTTTCTAAAGTTTTGTATCTGAAATGTGCTACAGCTCCAAAAGATTTAAGCGAAGCATCAGAAAATACGAGTAGTTGTACACTTTCTTCATTCACAAATGTTAAATCGTTAAAATAATATCGAGGAATATTTAAATTCTGAAGTTCATTAATTTCATTGCACCACATTAACCAATTTTGTTTTAATTCACCATTAAACTCATCGTCCCAGTCAATACCTAATTGCCGTAGTTCTTGTAAAATACACTTTACTCGAATTAAAATTGGAGAAGCAAGTCCCGAAGAATCAAATATTCTCGCAGCAGTATATAGAACATTTATTTTAGTGCATTTACTAGCTTTTAAATTTCACAACACAGATTTTAAATCAAGTTAGAGAACATCTTCATTATTCCATTTAAATCCTAAGACTTTCAAATGTGAATCAGGATTTTCATTAATTTCAATCGATGAATTAGAATTTTTCTATAACATTTTAAGTTCTTACGAATTTGTGTCAAATTTTCTCAGAGTCATATTTACATCTTTAAAAATTGAAACAGCATCAGTATATAATTTAAAAGCCTCTTCTACCGTAGAACTTCCAAAATATAGATCGTCAAAGTTCAAGTTATAATTCATCATTTCATATGCAAGAGGATAAGTACTTTTGAAATTTTTAATATGCGTTTTGATATTTGCTTCTAAGACAAAAGGAGAACAGGTGACTCCAAAACAATGTCTATTAAAATGAAACATTGTAGAGGGTTGAGTTCTATCGCAAATTTTATAATAGATAAAGCATAAATAATTCCTATCATATTCCGAAACTTGTATTTCTAAAATTGCCCGAGCTATATCCCCGTTAAATCCTATTTTATGAATTCTAAATTAAAAAAAAAAAAACTTCAAGATTAGAATTTAAATTATCTCCCGAAAAGAGACATTCATTTAAACTTAAATTATTTCTCCGTTTACTACTAGCATCGTAAGCAATTCTTGTTTCCGTACTGGAAGAAGTTTCTTTAAAAACATCCTTATGCGGCATTGTATAACCGACAAAACAATTAGAATCACACATTTCAATAATTCCTTCGCTTAACTGCTCCTTCATGAGAGCATTATATCTTTCAAGTAAAGATTCGTCAGCATTAAATTTCCTTTCCAGTAAACAGAATCTCTTCTCTGTGACCTCAAGATTATTACATAAATTTTCACGATAAGTATCCAACTTTCATAAAAGAGGAGCCTCATATGTCAAACCGCAACTTATTTTCAAAATCAGTAAGATGATCCGATTTCACCTTATTCCATCCCTCATGAATACTTGAAAAGGACTCAATATTCCATAAACATGTCAAATCTTTTGCAAGCGAAGTGCAAAAAACACTCAAACAGGAAGTCACACCCTTGAAACGATCATCTGGCATCTGTCCCTCTAAAGAATCTCGGAACATCGTTGGCTGAAGGAATAAGTGCTTGCCTATTTTTATTAATTCTCCTTTTAAAGTAGAAAATAAAAAGTCTGTTCCTAACAATATTTGAATAGGCTTGTTTTCATTCCATGAATCAGCCATTTTATATCCGCGCGAAATTAAACTTTCAAATAATTGGGGATCAATCTCTGAATACAATTGAGTAGCGCATATTTCATCCGTAATTAAAGATTCAATGTTTATACTTCAGTGTCGGAAAAATTTACTACCCAATATGATATTTACACATTCATATTCCTTTTCAGATGGATTTCGATTTGAAAATGTATAAATAAAAAGTTTTTTCTTTTCTTATTCTTTTAACGTTTAATGCCTTAGATCAGCCATACTCAACCTTTTTTTTTATAGGGGCCACAAACACGTTTCAGTCACGGTAGCCCGGGCCGCAAGTAAAAAATAATTAGGCGTATAAATGAAAAAGTAATATCAACCTAATGAATTATTTAGTTTAATGTAAAAAAGAACTTTTAACAAAGATGCTTACTTACTTATATGTATATCTAATGAGACTTTTGGAACGGAGAGCATTTTTTTAAAACTTTATCAATATCTGGCTTGTCGTTCCATGCTACTCTTATTATATCATCCAAATGGGAATCTGTCAGTTTATTTCTATATACACTCTTTGTGTATTTCATCTTTGAAAAAAATGATTCGCACACATACGTTGACCCAAAAAATGTTAGCATTATTTGGGCACATGTTTGCACGCTTTTATATTTTTGGGGAACAATGCTCCAAAATTCCACATATTCCCTTTTTTCTTTGAAAATTACTTCCAGGTTGGTGTCATTTTTAAAATCAATAAATTCATCAAACAACTCAAAGTAATTACAATTTAAAACTGAAGCCAACTCAGAAATAGTTGGTATCTTTAAATGCCATGGATTTTCTACAAGTAACAAACAATTTTTTATTTTTCTGAGATCTTGAAAACTTTTTTTAAATTCTTTTAATAGTGTAGTTATAAAATTTGAAATTATGGAGCAGTTTCCTTCTGAAATGTTAATACCGTCCTTTTTGGTTTTTATAATAGTTGGAAAATTGTGCAGCTGTTTTTGTTCTGTATTTTATTATAATAAATACTTAGCTTTTCCTCAAATGCAAACACTTTATTTGCCATATTGGACACTTTGTTATTTTCGCCTTGTAGACTCTGATTGAGATTGTTTAGTTTTTCCGTAATATCACATAGAAAACCTAAAAGACGCCACCATTCATCGTTTTTTTATTCTGGGTACCCTTTATTATTTTGCTCTAAAAATAGGATTATTTCATGGCGTAATGAAAAAAACCTTTCCAAAACCTGTCCTCCACTAAGCCATCGCACCGAGGTATGCAAAAGAACGTTGCTGTGCTCACTTCCCAGTCCTTCAAGAAGGGTTTTAAATTTTCTGTGGTTCAGTTCTTTTGCTCGTATATAATTGACAATATTGATATCTGTTTTCATTACAGCTTCTATTTCTGGTTGTACAGCACGGGCCGCTAAGTTTTCTTGATGTATAATACAATGGAATGTTATTAAATTGCTGCAATTATATTTTTTCTTAAATAATGAAATGAAGCCATTTTCGGATCCAGTCATTGTAGGACAACCATCTGTACACAAACACACGATTTTTTGCACATCAATTTCATGATGTTCTAAAAAATTACAAATAGTATCAAGGTAATCCGTGCCTCGGGTTTGACCTTTCATTGGCAGTAATTTTAAAAAGTTTTCATGAATTTCATTGTTTTCTGTACAATATCTAGCAAACACCGAGCACTGCGATGTTGCTGAAATATCGGTGCTGGCATCAAATGCTAAACTGAAAAACTTGCATCTTCTTAGGTTTTTTAATATATCATCGGAAATAAATTTAGAAATGTCTTCAATACGCCTGGTGCAGGTTGAATCCGAAAGCTGTATTTTTTTATATCACATACTATTTGTTTTTTGTTACTGTATTTATCAAAAAGTATATTAGCAGCACTAATAAGGCATTCCTTTACAATTTCCGCATCGGTAAATAGTTTCATATGCTTACCAAGAGTGTAAGAAATTTCATATGATGCTTTTGTTACCGCCGAGTCTTGTGATAATACCGCGAACGTAACATTTTGTTGCTCATGCAATGATCTCTTAAAAAAACTCAATTTCTCATTTCTCAAAGAAGATCCGGCAGGAAACGTTTCGTCGAAATCTTTATGTTTTGAAATGAAATGACAAGAAATATTGTATTTCTTCAATATGATACTTTCCCGACACATCAAACAAGTAGCTGCGTTGTGTTTTTATTTGGCACAACAAAATAATCAGATTCCCACTCATCTTGAAACAATCTATTTTCACTTGATATTTTTATTTTATACTTCGACGACACTCCTGATATTATTTTGAAAATAATAGGTATACTTAATTTACAAAACAAAACTATTATTTGGCAGAGGACGCGGGTACGTACACAAATTTAGTTTAATAATTTATATTAAATTTATTACAATTTTAGTTTCGATCCACAATCAAAGCGACACGCACTTAGGTCCATGGATCTTACGGTTTGGCCACGCGCAAACACGAGCGGCGGGGTGACTTGCGAATTAGTAAAACACACGTCTCATTACACATGACAAGCAATGTTTAGCTTCGCAAGTCGCCACGCCGTCCGCGTTTGGGTGCGACCAGACCTTTAAGGGGATTCCCGACACCGCGTATTTCGTATCGTTCGCGCAACCATAGATTACAGACCTTTAAGGGGATTCCCCCGCCACGTATTTCATATCGTTTGCGCAATCATAGATTAGGATAGTTTGCGCTTCCAATTTAAGCAAATTATTGATATCGCTCACATTCCCATACTTCCCGTTCAATTACCAGCTCTTTGAAGGGCACGAAATTTGAAGTTGTTTACAAATAAGTTGTAACTACCTAGTTTAATAATTGGGCCAACCAAAAAGCCTCCGCGGGCCGCAAGTTGAGTATAGCGGCCTTCGATAAATCCCTTCGAATAAAAGATTTTTGAGAAGCAGAATCACAGCGTTTTCTTGCCATTAATTTTTAGAACTGTTTTCAATCTGAACTTGAGCAGTTTGTAATAAAGTAGAATAACTATTTAACGAATTATTGTTTGAAAATAGAAATCGTTACAGCTTGATTATCTGAAATATCAATAGTTTCAGTTTTATCAGGTGTGGAATTTGAACTGGGTTTTTAATTTTTGTCTTGGGGCAAAGTAATATATTGTGTTGAAAACTTTCACATGTTTCACAAGGTTTAATTTTAACTTTACACTGATTTAATAAATGGTTTTTATGTAAATATCTATAACAGCGTCCTTCCCTTTTTAATTTAAAACGTTTTGGTTCAACGGTAAAATTTCTGCATTTTAATCCTGCATGCGAGGTCGAGTTACAAAATATACAAGAATTTTTAACAACTGTATTTAGAGCAGCTGCAGTTGGAATATTTTTATTTTTAATATATCGCGTTTCGTTTTTTTTAATCTAAACATTTCATGAGTTTTTAAGGAAATTCCTCAACTTGCATTAATTGCTTCCCAAGATACAATTTCAAATTTTATAAATTTCCTTAATTCGCTTATATCGCCCGATTTACCATGATCTCGTTTACGATTATATTCTAAAACTAGATTATAAGGTAATTGCTTTAATAAAATCGGAATTAATAAATGGCCGAAATTATTGGATGCTACACCCATCGACTGTAAATTTGTTATGCTAATTTCACTTTCATCATACAAATGCTTTAGCCCTTGAATATTAGAACAAGATTTAACTAGCTTAATTTCTAAAAGTTTGTTTAAAAAACAACTAATTAAGTGTTCCGATTTTCCATATCTATCTTTTAGCGAAGTTAAACACGATTTGTAATTTTTTTCCGTTAAGGCAAATCTGCAACCGTTTTATAAGCTTCTCCAGAAAAAAAAAGATTTTAAGTAATAAATTTATCAATATTATTTAATGATTCAATAGCACTGCAAAAACTATTAAAAAATTCTAAAAATGTAGTAGAATCACCATTAAACGTTGGAATGCTAAGCTTAGGCAAATTAATAGAAATCGGAATATGTTTACAACCGTTACTACTTCAAACATTAACATTATTATTTGAAACTGATTCCTTAATTTTAAATTTGGTTAGTATAACACTAATTTTAATTTTGGAGTCACCTATGTTTTCATCATACTCCATGGAACTTTTGACTTCTGTTTCAAAGACAGCAGCATCTGATTAATTCTTCAATTTTTCATTAAAACTTTTTAGCTCAAATTGTTTTCCTTCCAATTCTAATAAATACTCTGAAATTTGCTTATGATGCATTTCATCTTCAAAATCAAGATTTTGCATAAATGTATCAATTTTCGTTATTAACTTAGTACAGGTTGTTCTAGCAAGTTTTATTTTTAATTTTAATTTATCATTAGTTTCCATTTCAAATAATATAAATGTACAATACCTTTAAAGCTGGAATTTACTGTTATGCCGTTATTCAGATTTCGAGAAAGGTTCGTGATTATAATCCAACGGTAATAAGTCCCGGGTTTCGGCACCAAAAAGTGAAACAATTCATATAACCGATAATGAGAATGCTTTCGATCAAGATTTTTGCAATCTATTATCTAGTGCCCTGTTTCAAAACTCAAATAATCTAGAAATACGCTTTCGCATATTTATTACATAACAAAACAGCACAACACCTACAAACACAAAATTAGACTAAAAACTACAAGAGCAATCGAGAAGTGCTCCTTCGAGAATAGATAAAAATAAAAACGAGTAAGACTACAGATTCGAACGGCGGCAGCAGTGGCTCTGCCTTCAAGAGAATAGTTCTTAAAAGTAAAACCTTACTAAAACAATAAAATGATCAAACAGCTTACAAAAATACGTAGCCATATTGAATTTAATTTGCTATAATATATTTTGGCAAAATCTTGGCATGCTCAAGATTGGTAATAATTACCCTTTTCGCATCCCGGCGGTACAACTGTTGTACCACGAAAGTGAGTGTTTCAGAGGACGGCTGTGGTACAACAGTTGTACCATGGATTTTTTCCCCCTTTCAAGCGCCTGACTTTTTCCCGCTCAAGTTTCTTCGGGCAGTTGAGAGCGATTTAATTGCTGCTCTTTTGTGTGTGAAAGTCGTAAAAATTGGGGACTCAACTTTTAGCAATTTTGGCGAAAAGCGATTTTATTGGCTCCTCTTTTTAAAAGGGAAGTATTTTCATCTTCACTTTAGGAAATTTTTTTTTGCAATCAGTTATTTTTTCGTCACTAGAAAAAATATTTTGATGGCTTCACGTCGTAAAGGATTGACTGATGAAGAAATTAAAAATTTATTAGAAGAATTAGAAGAAGAAAATTTTGCAGACAGTGATTCTGATTGCTGTGATGAATCTGAATGCAAGGATATTAGTTTTTTTGACGGCAATAATAATGCAAATTCCTCTGTATCATTTGATTTTGATTGGCGTAAGGCTAAATCAGACGATAAGCCTATCATTTTTAAATTTACGGGGGATTACGGTATTTCTGAGCAAATAAAGGATTTAGTTGAGGAGCACGAATTATTTTATTTATTTTTTTCAGAAGAAATTTTAAACTTTATTGCAGATGAAACAAATAGATATGCTTCCTAAATATTAGAGTTACATCCCGAAAGTAATAAAAGAAAACATGGGACAAAGTGGTATTGATGCAGCAGAATCTAAAAAAATTCTTAGGACTTATTCTTTTAATGGGCCATATAGATAAAGATAACATCAAAGATTATTGGTCGACAGATGAATTGATTGAAACTCCTGTTTTTAGAAAAATTATATCCCGAGATAGATTTTTTAATGTATTGAGATTTTTACATTTTACAGACAATAAGGGAAAACCAAAACTAGATGAAGAATACGACAGATTGTGGAAATTACGAACAATTTTGGATTTCTTAAATAAATCTTTTAAGGAGCACTATCATCCGTCTGAAGAACTTGCAGTTGATGAAGTCATTATAAAATTCAAAGGAAGAGTGATATTCAAGCAATATATTCCTAAAAAAAAAGAAAACAGTGGGGAATTAAGCTTTATAAATTAGCAGACAAATATGGCTATACTTTTGATATGGAAGTATATCTAGGTAAGGACAAAAATAAAATGAATCCAGGAATTTCTGCTTCTCATTCCGTGAAGAATAAAGGCCATAAATTAAATATGGATAATTTTTTTCTTCACCGGAACTTTTTTGCGATCTTCTAGAAAAGAAAATCAATTTGTTTGGCACAATAAGAAGCAATAGAAAAAATTTCCCCAAAGACCTTTCAAATATAAAACTAAAGCAATGTGACGTTTGTGTCCGCTTTTGCAGTGAGATGACAACGATGTGTTGGAAGGACAAATGCGAAGTGTACATGTTAAGCAACATGCATAATCCGAGTTTTATTAGGAATGAAGAAAAAGAAAAACCGAATCAAAATTGTTTCTGATTATAATGAACACATAGGTTGCATTGATAAAAGCGATAGGATGGCCAATACCTACACGTTTGGTCGGAGAACATTAAAATGGACAAAAAAATCATTTTTCCATTTATTAGATTTGAGCGTTTTAAATGCATTCATTATATACAAAAAAGTGAGAGGAGAAACTACACATACATCTTTCCGGATGAATTTAATTCGTTCTCTTATAGAATTAGAAAATTATTCAACCCCTTCCAGAAAACCAGCACTACAATCGTCCTCTATTTCTACTAAAAGAATTCATCAAGAAGAAATGCATTGGCCAATTGATGAAAAACTAAGAAGAAGGTGTGTTGTTTGCCATAAGAAAAGGAACACAAAAAAGATCAACAGTAGTAAGCAAAACATATGATGTAGCATTATGCATTGATAAAAATTGTTTAGAAAATTATCACAAAATGTAAATTGTATATGAATTTATTGTATATAAAATTATTGTAAATATATATTTATATGATATTCATATTGCATATATAGTTTGTATATATTATGTCTCATTTCCATTTATAATTGTATTGTTAATAAAAAATTCTTACAAAATACAAAACTTAAAAAAGAGCAAAAAGATATCGACTTTCTCAGAGTCAAAATACCAATAAATTATAAAAAGATTATATATATACACACACACACACACACACACACACACATATATATATATATATATATATATATATATATATATATATATATATATATATATATATATATATATATATATATATATATATATATATATATATATATATATATATACATATATATATATATATATATATATATATATATATATATATATATATATATATATATATATATATATATATACATATATATATATATATATATATATATATATATATATATATGTAGGTATGTATATGTATGTATGTATATATATGTATGTATGTATATATATGTGTGTGTGTAATTATTAGGGTTGTATTGGCTTCATTATTAAGGCTTAAGTCTGGAACCAATGCTGAACCAACCAACCATATTGGTACAAAGCAAGTCATACTTTATTGCAATATGGTTAACACTTCCTAAAGAAACTGGCTAACCTAAAGACAAAAGGCTGTTTAACTCCATATTTGCCAAAATCTGCAGTAAATAATTTAAGCAACCACTACATTATGGCATTTCTAGAAGGAATTTACATAAATAGTGGACATTATTCTTATGATGCAAGAACCATTATTCTTATGATTCTTATGATGCAGGAACCATGATTACCAATATTCAGGCAAAACGCGGGAACAACTATCCATTTTCGTTTCAGTTTCTTTTTACCCTATATTTCTTTTCAATTTTGTACTATCTATTGAACACATGTTCCATTTGTTTAATATATCAAGTTTTCACTTTATTATTGTCTATTTATCATTTGATTAATTTTATAAAAAATTTACGTTTAATATATATATATATATATATATATATATATATATATATATATATATATAAAGAATATTTTTATTTTTAATTGTATTAATGTTTTTAATTACCAATTTCATATTTATGAGAGTCTGAGATTCTATATATTGTATTTTATGATTTTTAACTACCAATAAATTGGTACGCTTGCTTCTGCATTGGTCAACTATTTCTAAATTACATAATAAAACCTGAAAAATTAGCATTAGTGTCTTTACATTTTTGACAATTATAATCCCTATAAACAGGACTATTCTTGGTCTAACCCTGACCAAAATTGCTGGTTTTGAGATTGATATTTTAAAAGTTAAAATAAGAAAATATTATAAGGTAATTTTAAAAGTGTTTCTCTTAATAATTTAAACATGAGAAAGTATGTGTTAGGAAAATCCCAATTCAAAGATTTAATAGTCTTCGAAACATTTTCATTAAGAAATAAGTATTCATTGTAATATAAGAGCTATTTTCACATTCTAGATTTTTAGATGGACTAATGAAATAAATTTTTCACTAAGAAATAGTTTTGATTTTGTATTAGAAATATGCTCTTCAAGGTGAAATATGTTTTATTCATTAGTCCAATTCACTATTGAATAAAGAATACTAAACGTCACTTTTTTCTTATGTACACGAATATCGGAATAGATGCTAGACATGTTTCTTGGTTTCTTCCTTTCGACGTACTGTTTATGGAAAATATTCCAGGAGCACATTGTATTTTTTAATCTCACAACAAAAACACATGCAGGTAGAAATGAAATAAATATAAAAATGATAATACTTCCAATCATAAATTGAGATGAGATAGATATTTAAAAAAGTGGCCTTTTAGTTGTGTCAGTCTTTCTTCTACGTAGTTTTAATTTTTGTATAAAATTAAACTGATCATGGTTTTTGTTTTTTAAAAATAATTTAATAAGTATAGTTTTATAAAAGCTAAAAATACTGAAGATAAGAATTTATTCCCAATATAAAGCTAATGCTTTCTTGCTAATATTCTAATAAGAATTTTATAAAACATATTTTCGGAGACTAATACGAGTATATTTTGGAATGTACTATTTGAATAAATATTTCAAGTTCTCAGTCATTGAGAAATGAACCGAATATTACTATTTATTGTATGACAAATGTAATTTTATTAAACAATCTACCTGAATGCTACATATAAAGGAGAAACTCAAGATTCGTCTGGCTACTTTCATTGTGCAAAACGTTTCATACTTAGTTGCTGAAACATGCAGAAAGGAAAATTCCATTTTTAAGCTTTTTCCTTAAAATGAAAAGTATCAAAGCATATATTTTAATTCATTCAATATAGAAATATGTTTTAAAAAGAAATACTTAAATCAAAAGAAAACTGAAACCATTACTGGATTTAACACACAGATTACTTTTAATCTTTTTCAAATGCAACTTCAGCAATTTGCTTGTACTTACTCATAAAAGGAAATAGTTCAAAATATCTTTATTTATTTATTTACATATTTTAATATTAGGCAGGCTGCTTTTAGAAATGATTTTAAAATATTCAGTTAGTTGATTGTTTATCAATTTTTATTATAACTAATTGCAAATTCATTACTTTAAGAAAGTCTGTAATTGTTTTAAGTAATTATTTCAGAAAATTCTCTGTAATAAATTGATATACGCCATATTGTTTTTAAAACAGACTAAATTTCTTTAACAAATGCATGTATACAATCTTCAAATTCTTATAACATTTCTTAATGCTTTATGTAAAACAACGATTAGAAAAAAATCGATAGCTTGTCGATAGTATAGTATTTATGGTAAACGCATTTACATTTTCATGAGAATTACGGCAGACCTAGCGCGGCGTATCTCCCTCAAAAGTTAAAAATTCGTCACGATGAAACCTGGGGCACTTAAATGGGAGGAAAATGACTCTCTCCTTTCAGTCAAGGGGGTAGGAAATGTCATCTTTTCGCGCCGTCCTAGGAGCAGTTTTTTTAAACGGTGACGCCAGACTCAAAAGGCTACTTTATAGGACCAATGGTGGCTTATCATGGCAGACTGGGAAAAACTTGGCAACCCCTATCCATCCAATATTGACTTATCTTGGCATTTCCTACTTTGGGGAAAACTTGGCCTCCATAGTAGGACCAATCTTGGCATGTCCAAAATTGGAGAAAACATAGCTCCCAATATCGGTCCATTATTGTGATTATATTGGTATACTGTATATTGGGGAAAATTGGACGCAAATCAATAATCCATTATTGGGGTTATTTTGACAAATTCGCCAATGTTGGGCCAAGTTATTTTATTACTTGGGATTTGATATCATTTTGCATTTATTGTTTATATGTCCCTAAATTGTGAAGTTTAGAAATAATTGTAAAATGTTTAGTGTATTTCAATTAAGGAAAACAACATTAAGGCTCTGAAATGAAAACTTTTTCGAAACATGAATTCTTCATAGAATTAAATTTAAATTCATCATTCAATTCTGAACAAAAGTAAGGATATTAAGATGGACATTTTAATCTCTGATTAATAATGTCGGCTAGTTGCTGAATGAAATTTAAATAACCCTTAAGCGACTCAGCTGATAATTACAGACTGAAATTGTATTCATTATTGTCTTTAACACTAAACAAAACAAAAAATATCTATCAGATATCAGTTACAGTAAACAAGAAAATCTCTTCCTTCTATGTCTTATGAGAGAAAGTGTTATTTTAGTTATCTAATTAACTTTAGTCACAAATTCAGTCAAAAGTGCGTCATTTTGATCTGATAGTTATAACCACATAAATTTACTATAACAGATAAAAAATTGCTTATGAAGTTTAATTTGGTTTAATGAATATAAAGCTCAAGTAGATAATGCCCATATTTTCCAATAAACAAATTGGAAAAATGTTCTGTAGTTCAATTACAAATCCTTCAACAGGTTCATTATCACCAAAATAGTTTCAAATGGTAGATTTTTTATAAATCTACCAATATAAACTTGAGTAACAATTTCCTTATAAATTTAAAACGATAATTATAGGGAGGTGGTAACTGCTTTCTTATAATTATTAGATTAAAACTAATTAAATCCTATATTTCAAAATTATTTTAAACATTCATTGAATAATTTGTTGTTTAAATTAAGGTTCACGAATAAATGTGCAATATGTAACAGATAATATCATTCAATAACTGCAGTTACAAATTATCGTATTTATGCGAATCTAATGCGCATCCACATTTTAAATAATAAAAAATTGTCTGTCGGCGAATGTAATGCGTATCATGAGGTATGAGGAATTTATTGAATCCTATTTTATACAACAAATGATTTGTATATAAACTATCAATCAATGGTATGATAATTTTATTTAAATTTAGACCACCATATTTTATACAACAATGGATTCATACATAAAGTAGCAGAATATAGAATTAACCAATTTGTGGGCTATTGTTATGTGAAACAATCATTGTTAATTACCACTACCGTATACACGGTACCTATCGTAAAATATGAACATGAAATAAATCGTAACATTTCTATCTAGCTAACAGTTTCTACAATCAGTGATTCATCGTAAACTTCTTTATTCACTAATGTTTTCATTACTGGAATCCACGCAGCTCTCTTCGTCAGAAGCAAATTTATTTCTTCTTTGCTCCTCCTCATCATCGTCATCCTTGGCGCTCAAGAGCACGTCATCTTCACTGCCATTCAATAAATTTGAAATCAGCACTTTTGGAGATTTCACAAGCTTTGGTGCTTCGATGCATTTCCAGGCAGCAGAAACTCAGTATGCAACAACGTGCAGTGCAACACGCTTAATTTTTCCTGTCGGGGTCAATTCACGGTTTGGCTCACAAAACTATTTTTCGTTCTCCGTCTGAACGTACCCATTAACCTTTTGAGTCCGGCGTCATCGTTTCAAAAAACTGCTCCTAGGACGGCGCGAGAAGATGACATTTCCTACCCCCTTGACCGAAAGGAGAGGGTCATTTTCCTCCCATTTAAGTGCCCCAGGTTTCACCGTGACGAATCTTTAACTTTTGAGGGAGATACGCCGCGCTAGGTCTGCCATAATTCTAATGAAATTGTAAATGCGTTTACCATAAATACTGTACTTATCGACAAGCTATCGATTTTTTTCTAATCGTTGTTTTATATACCACATTAAGAAATGTTATAAGAATTTGAAGATTATATGCATGCATTTGTTAAACAAACTTAGTCTGTTTTAAAAACAATATGGTGTATATTAATTTATTACAGAGAATTTTCAGAAATAATTATTTAAAATAATTACAAAGTTCTTAATGAATTTGTAATTAGTTATAATAAAAATTGATAAGCAATAAACTAACTGAATATTTCAAAAACATTCCTAAAAACAACCTGCCTAATATTAAAATATGTAAATAAATATATTTTTAACAAATATTTCCTTTTATGAGTAAGTACAAGCAAATTTCTGGAGTTGCATTTGAAAAAAGATTAAAAAGTCATCTGTGTGTTAAATTCAGAAATGGTTTCAATTTTCTTTTGATTTAAGTAATTTTATTTATAACAAATTTCTATATTGAATGGATTAAAATATATGCTTTTACATCCTTCATTTTAAGGAAAAAGCTTAAAAATGGAATTTTCTTTCTGCATGTTTCTGCAGCTAAGTATAAAACGTTTTTGCACAATGAATGTAGCCAGACGAATCTTGAGTTTCTCCTTTATATGTAGAATTTAGGTTGATTGTTTAATAAATTACATTTGTGTCATACAATAAATAGTAATACTCGGTTCATTTCTCAATAACTGAGAATTTGAAAATGTTCATTCAAAAATAATACATTCCAAAATATACTCGTATCAGTCTCAGAAAATATTTTTATAAAATTCTTATTAGAATCGTAGCAAAAAAGCATTAGCTTTATATTTAGAATAAATTCTTTTCAGTATTTTTAGCTTTTATAAAACTATGCTTAAATTATTTTTAAAAAACCAAAACCGTGATTAGTTTAATTTTATACAGAAATTAAAATTACGTAGAAGAAAGATTGACACAACTATAAGGCAACTTTTTTATATATGTACCGCATCTCAATTTATGATTGAAAGTATTTTCATTTTTATATTTATTTTATTTCTACCTACATGTTATTTTGTGAGATTAAAAAATGCGATGTGCTCCTGGGATGTTTTCCATAAACAGTACGTCGAAAGGAAGAAACCAAGAAACATGTCTAGCATCTATTCCGATATTTGTGTACATAAAAAAAAGTGACGTTTAGTACTCTTTATTCAATAGTGCATTGGACTAATGAATAAAATATATTTCACATTGAAGAGCATATTTCTAACACTAAATCAAAACTATTTCTTTGTAAAAAATTTATTTCATTAGTCCATCTAAAAATCTAGAATGTGAAAATAGCTCTTATATTACATGAATACCGTTTCTTAATGAAAATGTTTCGAAGACTCTTAAATCTTTGAATTGGGAATTTCCTAACACATACTTTCTCAAGTGTAAATTATTATGAGAAACTTTTAACATTCCCTTATAATATTTTCTTATTTTAACTTTTAAAATATCAATCTCAAAACCAGTAATTTTGGTCAGGGTTAGACCAAAAAATAGTCCTATTTACAGGGATTATAATTGTCAAAAATGTAAGGACAAATGCTAATTTTCCAGGTTTTATTATGTAATTCAGAAATAGTTAACCAATGCAGAAGCAGCATACCAATTTACTGATAGTTAAAAATCATAAAATACAATATATAAAATCTCAGACTCTCATAAATATGAAATTGGTAATTAAAGAAAAACCATTAATATAATTAAAAATAAAAATATTCTTTATATGTGTAGTTCTGTATAGTGTGTATGTGTAGTAGGAATATATTGCTTGAATATCACTCTTCCTTTGAATTTTATAATGACTTCATCAATTGCAAGTTTTTCAGACGGATGATAGTGCTCCTTAAAAGATTTATTAAAAAAAAATCAAAAATCTTTCGTAATTTCTATAATCTGTCGTATTCTTCATCTAGTTTTGGTTTTTTCTTATTGTCTGTAAAATGTAAAAATATCAATACATTAAAAAATCTATCGTGGGACATATTTTTCTAAAAACAGGAGTTTCAATCAATTCATCTGTCGAGCAATAATCTTTGTTATCTTTATCCATATGTCCCATTAAAAAGAATAAGTCCTAAGATTTTTTAAATTCTTCTACATCAATATCAGTCCACTTTGTCCCATGTTTTCTTTTATTACTTTCTGGATGTAACTCTAATATTTAGGGAAGCATATCTATTTGTTTCATCTCTGCAATAAAGTTTAAAATTTATTCTGAAAAAAATAAATAAAAAAATTCGTGCTCCTCAACTAAATCCTTTATTCGCCCAGAAATACCGTAATTCCCGTAAATTTAAAAATGATAGGATTATCATCTGCTTTTGCCTTACGTCAATCAAAATGAAATGATACAGAGGAATTTGCATCATTATTGCCATCAAAAAAACTAATATCCTTGCATTCAGATTCATCACAGAAATCAGAATCACTGTCTGCAAAATTTTCTTCTTCTAACTCTGCCAATAAATTTTTAATTTCTTCATCAGTCAATCCTTTACGACGTGAAGCCATCAAAATATTTTTTCTAGTGACGAAAAAAAGTAACTGATTGTAATGAAAAATTTTTAAAGTGAGGATGAAAATGCTTCCCTTTTAAAAGAGGAGCCAATAATATCGTTTTTCGCCAAAATTCTCCACTCAAAGAAGTCCCCAAATTTTACGACTTTCACACACAAAAGAGCAGCAATTAAAGCGCACTCAACTGCCCCGTAAAACTTGAGCGGGAAAAAGTCAGGCGCTTGAAAGAGGGAAAAAATCCATGGTACAACTGTTGTACCACAGCCGTCCTCTGAGACACTCGTTTTCGTGGTACAACGTTATGGTACAACGTGAAAAAGTTAAACGTTTATTTATATTTACTCTATGCTACTCTTCAGTGCAATAATGTGTCAACGATAATTGTAACGGTAAATATATGTAGTCGAGAAACAGTAATTTATTGTTACGATTTAAATTTGATTGACGTCATCGGCGATATGCTAACCTTGCATTCAAATCTAATGCGCACCCTAATTCTGAATGCTATATTTGGCCAAAAACGATGCGCATTAGATTCGCGTAAATGCAGTATTCTTCGCTAAATGATTCAATTATTCTTTGTATGCCAATTATTTTCTCAGTTTAATTTTACACCAATAATGATTTCTCAATGCATAGTAAAAAATATAAATTATCAAATAAATAATAAACCAAAGTAAAATATATAAATAATATGCTTAAAGAAAAATATCAACTCCAGTGTTCAAAAAATATCAAATAATAAAAAAAAAGTACAAAGAAAAAAAAAATAAATTTTGGATTCTCAGAACGATTTTCATGAATTGAAGTAATAAATTTTCAAAATTCAAATGAAAACAAAACATAGATATATCTTATTGAAATCCAAGTCATAGTCATGCATATTAACGTTTAAAACATATTTAAACATTTTTATTCAGGAATGTGACATAATAAATGTCTTTTTACGAATAGAACATACTGTGGTGGATATTAATAGTTATTTAATGTTGAATTTGAGAAATTTTAGTTCACTTGTATAGTTTATCGGTTCCCTTGTATATAAATTAAAAAGTAAATTATAATTGTAAAGCAAAAAATTTGAAATACAAAATCATCATTTTAATAAGCCAATATTTGTCTTAGCTTCCAACAACAAAATATAAATTTACACTTTCAAACAAATCATTTTTCATTTGGTTATTCGATTGCTGTTACAACTCGGGTGTATAATCCATGCAGGGGATTTTGACTTCCTTCACTAAAGAGTTTCACTTTTTATGATCCGTGACCTTTGCCTTCCAATTTATATCCTTCATTTTTTCAAATCCTCATCCACATTATCTAGCTATCTCTCTCAGAAACGTCCAATTTTTTTTTTATCATCCAGTTTTCCTCTACATATTTTCTTTGTTGCTTTTCCATCACTCATTTATTCCACATGCTCGATTCATTATATTATTTTTGCTTTCATTATACCAACCATATCTTTTTTTCTTTAAAGCACCTTAAATCAAAACGCTTTAATTACTTAAATAAAGCGTTGAGATATAAGGAGGATTAGGAGTAATTTTGAATTACTCTTAATTCTTCATATATTACCGTCCTTATAATCCTTATATATATTTTTCTTAAAATTTTTCTTTCAAAGGTAATAAGCTATATTTCTTCTTTCTGAGAAACAGTTCAAGTTTCTGCTGCATAAACTAACTTATGCAGCTGGGTTCAGTTATCACTGAAGAAAATTAAATATCTCCAGAGATCAAGGCTAGATTGACTGATGAAAACCGTTGTCTCTTTTTTATAACTAAGATATTTAACTTTTTTGTGCTCCTAAGAAGGTTAAAAACAAAACTAAGTATATAAAACTATAAACAAACTATTGTAATTACAATATATAAAAATTAAAATTATAGTCAGACCTATTGTAATTACAGATTATAGTTTTATATATAGTTTTGTTTTTAACCTTCTTGAGAGCACAGAAGACTTAAATATCTTAGTTATCAAAAATTAACATCTGTTTTTATCAGTCGGTCTAGCCTTTGTCTCTGGGAAAATTTAATTTTCTTCTGTAAATGAACGAAGATGCTTATAAATTCTGTCACTCTCTCAAAATCGAACTCACTGTTTACTTCTCTTAGAGCTAAGCCCCATCTTCTATCCATAATAAAATATTTAGCTTTCCCTTTGTTAACCAGAAGTCTTTGCCTTCTTTTCTAGGCCCTTATAGTTTTTGATTATACATTTTTTTGTAATTAACATCAAGTCCACATCTTCCGCAAAGGTAAATATTTGCCAATATACGTTTATTGCATTGGTTTATATATTAAAACCCTTGAATGAATCTTTACTTGATTATTATTAGAAAGTGCAATCAATAGTACTTTCAAAATAAAAAAGTAACTTTATTAATATGGTTTTCCTTATTATGTCAAAAATATTTACCATTAGAATTGCTTTTAAAGAAATATAATTCTAGACATATTTCAATGGTCTAAAATGGATTGCTGAATGCATTTATTAAAAATTGAATGACTAAAATTTGGTTTAAGACAGCTTCTTCTTTTGTAATTGCTGACTTTTGAAATTTCTATCTTAAAGTGCCAAAATATAAATAAAAAAAATAGCATGTACCAAAAAAAAAAAAAGAAAAAAAAAAGATTTAATGATAAAGAAAATTTGGTTCTTTCTACAAATGACATTATATTTATGAGTAACTGTTTCGTTTGAATAACCAAGATAGATTCATGAGAAGTCATTGTTTTTCTTCAGAGAGCAAGTTTTGCGTGAAACCTAAGGTTGGTGAATTCTATAATGAAGAAAATGTGTTTGATAAAATTATATCTAGAATGAGAAATTATTCCACGGGAATGAAAAGCAGCTAAAAAGTCCTCAACATAAATTCAAGTTCTACTCCAGTTTAATGAGAGTTCCAAAATTGTTATACAAAGATCTCATATGAGAAAGAATAAAAACCGTTATGAACATTTTCCTGGAAGGTCGTGATCGTCAAACATTGAAGATCTGATAAAAATAGAATGGTGTTTCAATAATGGGTTATCGGATTAGAGACCGAAAAACTCAATTAGGTAGTGTTTAAGAATTCTTAGGAAACTTAAAGAATCAAATGTTTAAGCATTTGATTCTTTAAATCTCCTTTAAAAACGCTACATTTTCTATGAATATAATTATATTTTGCATTTCTCCATCCATGCACACGCTGCACGATTTCATAAGTACACTACTGGCCATTAAAATTTCTACACCAAGAAGGCAACATGCTACAGACGTGAAATTTAAACGAAAGGAAGAAGGTGCTGTGTTATGCAAATGATTAGCTTTACAACGCATTCAGACAAATCAGGCGCCAGCAGCGACACCTACATTGTGTTTAAATGAGGAAATTGTTCAGCCGGTTCCTCATACACAAATTGCATTGGAACGTTGTTGCCTGGTGAAAAATTGTTGTGATGCCTCGTGTAAGAAGGAGAAATGCGTACCGGCACGTTTCTGACTTTGATAATGGTCGAATTGTAGAGCACCGGGATTGCGGTTTATCTTATCGCAGCATTGCTGCTCGCGTCGGTCGAGATCCAATGACTGTTAGCAGAATATGGAATCGATGGGTTCAGGACGGTAATACGGAACACCATGCGGGATCTCAATGGCCACCTATCACTAGCAGCCGAGAAGACAGGCATATTATCCACATGGCCGTAATGGATCGTGCAACCACGTCACGAGCCGTGAGTCAAGAAACGGAGTCGTTTGGAAGACACCAGGTGTCTGCACGAACAGTTCGACGACGTTTGCAGCAGCATGGACTCTCAGCTCGGAGACCATGGTTGCGGCCTCCCTTGGCGTTGCGTCATAGACAAGAGTGCCTTCAATGGTGTGATCAACGACGAACTTGGGCGCACGAATGGCGAGACGTCATCTTTTCAGATGAATCCAGGTTCTGTGTACAGCATCATGATGGTCGCATCCATGTTTGGAGGCATCGTGGTGAACGCAAACTGAAAGCGTGCATTCGTCACTGTCATACTGGCCCATCACCTGGCGTGATGGTATGGGGTGCCATTGGATACACGTCTTGGTCACCTCTTGTTCGCATTGACGGTGCTTTGAACAGTGCACGTTACATTTTTGTGTGTTACGACCCGTGGCTCTACCCTTTATTCGAGCCCTGCGAAACCCTATGTTACAGCAGGATAATGCCCGACCGCATGTTGCTGGTATTGCACGGACCTTCCTTGATACGGAACATGTTCGGCTGTTGCCCTGGACAGCACGTTCTCCAGATCTTTTACCAATAGAAAACGTCTGGTCAATGGTTGCCGAGCGACTGGTTCGTCACCAAACGCCAGTCACTACTGTTGATGAACTGTGGCATCGTGTTGAAGCTGCATGGGCATCTATACCTGTACATGCATTCCAATATCTGTTTAACTCAATGCCCAGGCGTATAACTGCTGTTATTATTGCCAGAGGTGGTTGTTCTGGGTAGTGATTTCTCAGGATCTATCTAGCCAAAATTTTGAAAATTTAATCAGTTGTTATTTCTAGTACAGTATATTTGTCCAATAAATATAATTTTATTTTCTGCATTTCTTCCTGGTGTAGCAATTTTAATGGCCAGTAATTTGCGTCATATGAAAGTCAGTTAAATTTGTAAATGAACATCTAGCACAAATATTTAACATGTTAATACATAAATATACCAAATCATGCATGTTCACTGTCACCGTATCCATCGGCAATTTCTAAACAAATCTTTCTGCTAAAATTGATTATCATTTTTCTGTTCTTTGTTGTTATTTAAAGAGGTTTATGAAATAATTTATCACTAAGATAATTAGAAATCAGCTGTTGTATATTTGTAGGTGCACTGCTTTTTTATAGGTAATCATACAATAATTATTTACGTAAAATTTAAGCAATGACATCACCATATTTACATTAGTTTAAAATATTTTGTAACGAAATTATAACTCAATTATTTTCATTTTTAAAGTTTATTTTACTTTTTCGTTTTTGGAAAATAATGTTTACCATTTTCATGCTTCAAAATTAAATTTGTAGATGTAAAACAAGTAAACATAATATAATCTAAAAATATTTATCTTTTTAAATATAGTTTTGCTAATGCTATTTTCATTTTAATTATCTTAAAATTTGGGATGAATGTTTTTAACTATCATTGTAATATATTTGTAATTACTTTTAGTGAGAATTATTTTTATAAAGAATTGTAAATAACATGATATTGTTTCAAATTTATAAGATTTTTTATTGTTTTTAAAACTTACCGTTCTATAAGCTTCGCTTCTGCTTAAGTGGCCGAAAAATTTTATTCTTTTTTTCGCATGGTATGACGCAATATTGCTTAAAAATTTTTTCTTGAATATGTTTGAAATTATTTATATTTTATTCATTTTAATTTATTTCGCTTGCATTTTTAGATGTTCATTAATATAAAAAAATGTAGCTACAAAAATTATAGTATTTTCTTTATATTTATTATAAATTATTTCGTTATAGAATGAAATATTTTTTCTGCTTAAAAACTTTTTATCTATGAAAAAAATTTGTTTTTCATAGATAAAAAGTTGTTTCCTATTTACTAGTCTCATTTTATATTTCTGGTACTGTTTGGTATTCATGACCTTTACTTAGAATAATGATGAGTTTATTACTAAATTAAAAATATTTGCATCTAGTTTGTCACTTCCATATTTCATTGATTGTTTTTAACATAGAATTAACTTTTCTATACAATGCTTACAACAGAAATTCTACCAGTTGGTTCTAGATGATGACAGCCAAATGGTTAGCGCTCTTGCCTTCGGTTCAATTGTTTTGTGGGTTTGAATCCCACCTTGGCAGGGATGTTTGTACTGGTTCGGAATCCACTTTAAGCCATAGGTTCCGATCTAATTGGCCCTCGTGTGCACAAAATGACCATTGAGCGACAAACAAACAAAAAACAAAATCTAGATGATGACGAGTCATATTTTGACTACTCATTTTTATTTCATTTCTACATGTTTTTATTTACAGATACTTTTTTGTCCATTTACATACATATGAAAGTGAGGTAATACATGTTTTTCTTGAAAATTACAATGGCACCTTCAATTTCCTGTCAGTAAAAAAATTAATGACTTTTTAATAATGTTTAATTGGAAAAAGAACTACAATACCATGGAATTTGGCAAATAGAAATTTAAAGTATTTATGAGTGCCTTTGCTTTATTACTTTTTTTTGACTGTTCTTTTTTCCTGATTTATTACTGGAGATTGAAATCTTTTTTATATTGTATGTCCCAGTTTTGATGGCTGTTGAACTAAAAACTAAGTTCACGTATGAAAAATACCTAAAGATGTGATAAATTAAACATTTTAGCAAATATTACTATAGAAAAAGTATGTACAAAATTTGAAATCACAATCAGTTTTATTCAGTTCAGGTATTATCTATGTAAAGAAATTTATTCTAATATATGTACTATATTAATGGTGCTAGAGTCATGTAAGTTTATAAAGAAAAACATGTGTACAATGCCAAATCGCTTACAATAAGTGAGAGTTTTAGTGATATCACAAGCTAATAAGCCTCTTTTAGTGTGTTAACTTAAATTTTAATATGAGAAACTACCATATTATATATTAATTTCTGTAATAAGATCCTTTGTGTACAAACCAAGAATTTCACAAACTCATTACCTTTTTTGGACTTTATTTTAGTTAGAGTTAATAATATAAATTCTATTTATTTTGATGTTTCTTTTTTTAATTTATTGCTTATTTAATACGATGGTATTACTCGATTTTCATGGTGACTGGGTTAAATTACCAAAACTGAGGACCAACCATGCATATTGTTTATTTGCATTCAAACAGTGGGAAATAGTACAGTTTTTTTCCCTAATTTAAACTGTAAATTTTTCTTTAATTTTTAATTTAAAGTGATGAAGAGGCTGTTTCATTGTACCTGATTTGTAACAGGTAAAGGATGTAATCCTTTGCTATAGAATGTACGTAAATAGACACAAAATAAAACTATATGTAAAGGAAAATATATGAAAATACAATATGAAACGCTATTAACTAAAAAGGAGTCTTCAGCTCTGCGTTTCATGTACTGCTGAAGCCAAGGCATTCTCTCTGAAGTGGTGCAATAAATAGCTAAATGTTTCTTAAATTACAATGATTGACTGAAATAGTTATATAAGGGAGGATCACTTCCTAGATTTATTTCAGAAATTGAAAGGACAAATTGATGGTCCTGGAAATACAGTTAAAATTGACAAGAACTTGTTCATACACAAAATATAAAAAACAATGCTGACAGATTGCCTCCACAACAAAGTATCTTCATCAGGTTATACTGTGAAAGCAGAGTTTTTTTTTTTTTTTTGCTCAGGTTATGAATTAAAAAGCAAGCACACTAATTTCAACAATTATTGACTGTAGTGTTAAGATCAACAGTTTATTTGGATTGTTAAAGATAAGCATTTTGATTTCATATTAAAAGTAATCACTAAGATATTTTTATTACATATTAAAAGTAATCACTAAGATATTTTTTACCACAAATTTTGTATGAGTGAGTAACTTGAAAGTTGAAAACCATTTTAGCAAATATCACATTAAATTCTTATGTCATTGTTTTATAATATTTAAAAATTTATTTTAATTATTACTTGTTACATAAAATTTCTATATACTTTTAAAATTATTGTAATTTATTTAGTTTTAAAACATGGGGGTGCGAACTTATAATGAAGAAATGCAGTATTTGGAAAAGATAGGCCCTGTATCTTGGAGGATCAAAAAGGGCTTTGTGTCAAATATGAAAGTAAATATTTTGATCATAAATATTTATATAATAGTTTTAATGATGTTTGCAATTTTTGTTTGTTTTCTTTTAATAATTTTGCTTTATATTTCATTTATATAGTAGTGAATTGCTATTTAGTAATATAATTCTAAAAAAAATTATTAATGAGAATATATTTAATAGCTTAGTTTTAAGAAATGGCTGTTCAGTATTTCATTGTTAATTATTTTTAATGAATTCTGTGTTTTCTTAAAAATTTAAATCATCCAAAGTTATTACAACATATTCTCTCTTTATCTACCCCTTTCTTCTAAAATAATTTAAATCAATTGCTTCCAACTAATGATATATATACTATTAGACTTCATGCAGACTGATAATCTATGTAAAGGTGTGTTTGATGATTCTAGCAAATACTGAGATATAATAGCTTTATATAAATACTTGCTTAAAATTGTAATATTGTCATCTGGATATGAAAAATTAAGGAAAATTTATTAGTTTTAGTGGTTATAAAAATACACCATATATAACAAAACCAAGCAGATATTAACAACTGCATCATAAATCAAAAACGTAAATAACAAATATTTTTATGAAAACTTAATTGATTGGAAATTGAACATTCTATAATTAGTTGTAATGAAGGAAACTGTAGATTTTAAAGTTTTAAAATATAACTTATCTTTATCTGCAAACCTCCAAACATCAGCAAGTGTAAAATTAAAGTTAGACTCTAGTTTCTAGATATCAGAGCCAGAGTCCCACAGCACAATATAATCCGCAAACACACATCACATTTCCTAGAAATGATCACTTCAAGGTCAGCCAAAAATAAAATAAACATAGTAGGGCTCATTACATATACCTGAGGTCCCTCAGGTTATGTTAGTTTACCTCACCTTGAGTTAGTTTAAAATTCTTTGAAAGAGTGTTGTTAAACTTTATCTTGATAAGTCTGTTTCTCAAAAAGTCGTAAATCCAGATTATGGCTTTACTATTTATTCCAAAAGAGTCAAAGAGTATAATGGTGAGTTTTTGAATCCACACTCTGTCAAAAGCTTTGGACAAATTCAAGAAGGCTGCAGTTGTATGATGAGTTGGTTTTTCGTTAGGGGCATCTCATACCTTTTGGCAGAAATAAAGCACTTGGTCTGTGGCACTGTGTCTCTTTCTGAAACCGAATTGTTCCTTTCAAAGAAGTTCCTGAAAATTTAAGTAAAAGTAAGTCAAGGAAATAGGCTTTCAGGTGAGTGAGCTTCCTTGTTTATTTTCTGAGCAGGGACAATGATTGCCCTTTTCCAGTCTTTGGGAAGCTTCTCCAGGTTCCAAGATTCATTTAAGATATCTAAGGGCTATTTCTTTCCATGGTTTCCTAGATGATTTATCATCTGCTGAGGGATCCCATCAGGTCCAGGTGACTTATTCAAGCCAAAGTCTCCCAAAGCTGCCTTGTATATTGGCTATATTACTGAAGGAGTTCCAATTTGCTTTTTTAAAATTCCAATGTTTTTGCATTCTAGGATTGAAAAGTTGTTTCCTGCTCAATTAGATTTTATACAGGAAGATGAACTCCTCCTATATGATCCAAGTATGCATTAACAGTCAGGATAAAGGATAGGGCTAACAGTAGAAATATCCAGAACAAAGCATTATAACTATAAGAAATGTGGGTAGGAATGCTATCATTAATAAATATGAAGCTACTATTATCTATTTCTTTGAGATCATTGCTTCCCTGATTCTGACTTGAACAACCTTAAACTATATTTTAGCTGATAAGACTGAGATTTAACTGATCACTGATGAGAATAGAATTCTTACTTAGAAGATTGCAAAGTTCAGATGGTAAAACTTGGTTGTCTGGTGGGTGATACATGTTATAAGTATGTCGTAGTTTACCTCTTCAGACAACTATTATTCTTTGTAGCTCTAAATTTGAGTCGTTAGTAATTACATCAATTGTGTCTATATTTTGACAAGGAATGTCTCTAATGAGAAAAATGAGACCACCTCTACCACTTATCTATCTATTTGAGAATATTATAGGCCCTTAACCTTGATGGAAACATTCATTCAGCTTTGGCTTCTAAATAGCTATTATCTGGGCAGAACAAACATTGCCCAAACCAAAATCTTGGTCCAATTTGATCCTTGAGACACTAGTTCAATTCCATTTATATTTATCTAGAGAATTTTCAGATATTTTAACTGTTTTGGAGGGTGTAGCAAGCTTTTCAAATGAGACCCTCTTCTTAAATCTCTAACGCGACCTTTTTTAGACTCTGACACCCAAGGCAGTATATGTAGAAGAGAGTAGTGTAATCATGGCTGGAGTAAAAGGGCTGCTTCTGTTGTCTGATAAAACTGGAGCATCGAAGGTAGGAATCAGACTTCGCTCCCTTACCCCAGGCTTTAGCTGAGCATATTGGAGTGGCCTTCACACCATGGGTGGCCCTACCAGGAGATTACTCTCTCTATGTACATCGCCCACTCCAAGTACGCCCCCATGCTGGTTACTAGAACATGCTTTGAGGCAGCCTGCAGGATTTGAGTGGATACATTATTCTAGTTTTTATTTATTGAATAATACATTTCAACAAGAAACATTTCAAATATTTCTAAAATGTACTTAATAAAATATACACATTTTACTATGTAAAATAACAGAAAATAAATGTACTTACATAACCAATTTCCCTTGCATTCCAAATTAGCAAAAAAAAAAAAAAAACTTTAGAAAATATCTTTTAAAATTATAAACTAAATTTTTAGACTATAAATTACTAGTTAAGCAACTTTAAAAAATTATAACATTTAATTAGCTTTTAAGTTGAGGGGAAAAAAAAACAAAATTTCAAATGCACAACCATTAAAAAAATTTTGATAAAATGTGGATAGTATAAGCTCAAGGATTACTAAAACCACAAATGACTCACACAAACCGACCCATTGGGTGAAGCCCGTATCACAAACTTTTTCACACTCCCAAACATTGCCAATCTTGTGAAATCTGCTGCATTACATAGACAATTATCAGGCATAATTTGTTTATCCAGTTAAGTGTTTTCATTCTGTTACATGTTTTGTCTCAAAGTTGAATTATGTCAAATATTAAAATAGGTTTATCAAGCAATCTTACATTATATTTGATTCTTGCTAATGGTGTGTAAAATCGTACGAATGATTTTGAATGTGTGAGGTAATGGTTTCTAGTCTAACCAAGGAATTGTCATAGAGATTTAAAACTCTAGTTGCTGGTAGAGAACTTCTATTTAGACCTTTCAGTTTCTGAAATCTTGTTAATGGAGACGAGGACCGTCTTGACCTGGTAATTCCTGTTTGTAAAAATCTTTATACTTATTCTGAACTAAGTATGGCAATCCTGGCTACTATTGATGAACATTATCCCTTTCCAACTTTGTTTCATGTATATACAGATGGTTCTTCTTCTGTGGTGCCATTAGTAAAGCTGGTGTTGGAGTTAACAAAAAGCTTCAAGCTTGACCAAGCTAATGGTGAATATTATAATAGAGAAGTTGCAGCTGTTTCTTTGGCTCTTGAGGAAATAAGTAAAGATAGTGTTCTGACGCTGAATTAAATTTGCACTGTGAATTTATCACACAACATATTAGCAATTAACTTTTTATTTATAATATATGATTGCACATAACATAACATTAATTTACAGGAACATTTTGTAATGGGAACACCACCATTGGTTTGAGGATATTGGACAGAATTTTCACAACAAGCACTCCAAACTTATCAAAAAATTCTGATGTAAGTACACTCCCAAAAGACGTCCCTTGGTCAGTTTGTAGTTCTCTAGGAAAACCAAGACAACTGAAAATCTGTAGTAGTGCATCTTCAATAGTAGTAGAACATAAATTCAGAGTGTGAATAGCATCTGGATATTTTGAAGACATGCATATCACAGTTATTATATGCTTGTTCCCTAAACTGCTGACATGCAATGGTCCACAAGCATCGGTGTTCAGCTTAGTAAATATTTCAGAAATAACAGGAATGATTTTCATTGGTGCCTTTTTCTTGTCTCGAGGCTCGTTGACAGTGGTCACAAGATTGGACGAAATTTTCGACGTCATTACAACAATTTGTCCAATAGAAAGTCTTAAAGAGAGCATCTTTAGTTTTACTTACGCCTAAATGGGCAGTGATATCTTCATGACAAAACGTTTTTAGTTGCTCATGAAATTTTTCTGGAACAACAAGCAATTTTCTTTCTGTTCTATTTTTATCTTTTTCTTACAGAAAAGAGTATTATTTTTTAAGAAATACTTATTTGATTTTAAAGTAAGCTTTTGTACTTCTGTATTAAGTGGTTTTAATTCTTCACTGTTTTGTTTCTCTTTGGTGAAATCTTTTGTTGAAATTTTTATGAGATCTTTCACTGTTAATTCTTCAATCAAAGGTATGGTTTCTTCATCATTATCTTCAGACATACTTTTTTAAAATATTCTCCCATTCGACCGCTGGATAGGTGTTTTTCCTTTTCTTTCTGCTCAAAAAGTTTTTTTGTGGGCTCTTGTTTGTAAAGCATTCATCATGTGCACTTGAATCTTTTTTGGTTTTGCAATCTTCAAATAACATAGCTGTTTTATTTCCCAGCAAATATCTACCTTGATCTAATGAATCTCTGATAACAGCAGGTTTAGTCATTATGTGTCCTATTTCACTTTCAAGTTCAACTTCTACAAAAGAGGTAAGCAAGTCAAAGTCTCTTCCAATGGCGTCCTCAACCAGACCTTTTCATTTGTATACATATGTGGTTTCATGTATTTGTTGCAATTTTGGTTTCGAAAGTTGGGAAAATTTCTTCTAGATACTTTTTTCTTCTTAAAACTTTCTCTTATACTTTCATAATCATCCAACTTTTCGGCCAATTCATAGGAACTTGTGAATTTTAGTCAATCTTTGAGGATTCTATTCCTAATTCAAAACAAAATACACACTGATTGCAGGAAAGAAATGCTATCAATCATTCATAATTTAAATAAAATATTCATATTTCTAATCACATATACAATAAATTTCTCATTTAAATCATAACAAAAGTTTGTTCTAAATTCTAATCAACAGTTCCCCAATAGAAAATATAGATGTTCTTATGTTGTGTCATAGATTATTAACAGACCATCATTAAGTATTTAAATATACTAACAAATCTTGATATTTATCTTATTTCTTTTTTTTAAACAAATCTGATCCAAGCATAAAATATTCACAATATTTTATAAAAACATTTCAGAAAAGAGAAATGCACACACACACATATATATATATATATATATATATACCTTATTATTTTCTTCCAAACATCAATAATTCAACACAATTTTAATTTCATAAAGTTTATTTTATGTCTATAAAATAAACTCCATGAAAATGCAAAACAAACAATTATAACAAAGGAATAAAGTATATACGTTTACAGAAGTACTCAATATTCTTATTTTTTTCAAGTAGGGATAAGTGAGTGTCATAAAATAGTATTCTTAACTCAAAATTTAATACAAAATATGAATTATGATTATATTTCTGTATTTTATTTTCCTAAAATTTAATACAAAAACTGAGATTCAAATACCAAGGCACTACAGGTAGAAAAGGTACTCACGCCTATTTTTCATCTGCTTTATTGGTAATTCTACATAATTCCTGTTAAAATTCACAAAGCTCAGGATTTTTCGTAATCCGAAAAGCTGCCACCAATCTTCACATCTGTTCTGACGCTGAATTAAATTTATGTGAATTTATCTCACAACATATAAGCAATCAATTTTTTATTTATCATCTATGATTGCACATAACATAACATTAATTTACAGGAACATTTTATAATAGGAACACCACCATTACAGTATCACCATGGCCGTTCTAAATCACTTTCAAATTTAGCCAAATAGCCTGCTATTCTTCTTTTTTCTTCTTTTTTAACTTTTAAAAGAAAAACTTGTGTTGCTGTCTCTGCAGTGCCATCTCGAGTCATAGAAATCATTACAATAGTGTTAAACACATTGTATTTTTATTGAGTCTCTGGCTGCCATCAAATCTCTCACATCAGTTATGCCTAGCAATATCAAGTCTGTTTTCCTCTGTCAGAGGGCTATTAGTTCCTGTTTAGAGGAGGGATGTCAAATTGTTTTGCAGTGGATACCCAGCCACTGTGTTATCATTGGTAATGACATGGTTGATAAACTGGCCAAGGCTGGCTCAAAATTACAGCAACCCTGTCCAACTTTAGAGTACCATACTATTAAAAAGCTTCTCAAAATAAATATTGCTTCCATTTGTAAAAATATGTGTAACAATTTTGCAGAGGGAAAGACTTTGGCATCTTTACTGTCTAAGCCTGTCTCATGCTACTTCCTTAAGACTGTGGGCGTTGCAAATTTCTGTCTTAGGACAGGGTATAACTATCTTTCAGGCACAACTCTACCCTTTCGGTTTAATTGACTCTCCGAATTGCTCTTTGTGTGAACTTGGGAGAAATGACTGGTGACCACCTACTCTTGCCCCAAACTTAATGATTTTGCAGTTAGAAATTCTGCGGTAGGTGACTTTTCGTTTTATTCTAGAGTGTATTAGGCTGCTCAACATAGACTAATAATTGAAAAACCTAGGTCAGGCATAGGATAAAAAATAATAATATTCTAATTTGACCTTGAAATAATGTAGTTTGAGGTCATATTTTTTTTAAAATTAGTATCATGTTTATTATTATCTGTGATAAATTAAAAAATTAAACAAGTTAGATCCTAATGCTATCAAGATATTTTTGTTGTCTGAAACTATGCAGTATTACCTATAACCTAATGTATTCTTGTTTAACCTATTAATTTAAGTTAATTTTTGAACTTAAGTCTTGGTATCCATTTAAAAAATTTTTGATTTCCCTTAGCATGTAGATGTTTATAATGGTATAGAATCCATTAAAAATATGTGTCACAGATCTGATAAACCTATCATACCAAATACAAATGACTGTAAAGCACTTATGTTTGGAATTTGGTATGTTTGACCAAAATTAAACATATTTATTGTATCTCCACATAAAGTTTCTTCAAAGTTTATATTTCTGATCATAAGCTCTTACAGAAATTTTGCACTGAAGCTGCTGCAAAAATAAAAAATGGGTTACATTTAACATTGTTCATAGTTTTTCTTGATCAAATTGTTTAACTTTTTAATCAACTATATGCACAAATGTTTTTGCGAATTTAATCTTGCTGTAAGTATCATATTACTTATAACTTTTATGTTTTATCATTGATGTTAAAATATTTTATAGGTGGAAGGAATATTTTATGTCAATGACAAATTGGAGAAATTGATGTTTGATGAATTAAGAAATTTTTGTCGTCCAGGTTCCATTGGGGGGTTTTTACCTGGCATGAAACAAATTGGGAATGTAGCTGCTCTTCCTGGTATTGTTATGGTTAGTTTTATTGCTAATTGCACTGAATTTTTTGGGTCATCAGCTAATTTTGTTTAATTATTTAATTAAACTTATAAAATCGTAACTGTTCTTTTTAAAGTACTTATTAAATTTATAACTGGGACAGATTACAGCAAATAAGAAATTTTTAAGTTTTGGTTTAATTTATAACTTTAGATATCTTAAAATTGTCATTATTTTTTTACTTGTTTTAATTAAAAACTATAATTAGTATTTTTTTACCAAATATATTTATCAACATCATATCTCTTTCAAATATATCCTTTGTATATTGAATATTTGGTAATGAAAAGAATTTTAGAACCTATGATTTGTGTGGTTAATTAATTATAAAATAAAAATTGTATATCAGTAATTTTAAAATTTGTAACATTTTTACAAATGTTACCTACTATTCAGAATTGGTTGATTTAGTTTGTTGTCATTCAACAGTCAATCAGTTTTTCTACATAATAGCTAATTAGACTGGGACCTATAGTAGATTCCAAACCTACTGTTTAATGAATTCTTTATGTGCTTAGAAAACTCTCTACTCTTTTGAAATGTTACATTTTTATTCTGACCACACCCATCATTCATGTATATTTTTAAGCTTTTTTTATCTGGTGATTTTTTTCTACGATTCTCTGTATAAAAGCTTTATATTTTATGTCTTATTTGAATAGTGTTTGTAACTGCTGTAATAAGGAATTAATTGAATTAAATATTAATATTTAAAACTGAAATTTTTTTTTTGTAAAAATATTATTTAATTCTAAGTCATTTATTTAAATTATTTTCAACTTTTTTTTTGATAGGGGAATTTTCAATATTTTAATTGTTTTCCAATTTTATTGAATTATTTCTTGACTGTTTATTTTAATCAGTCATGTATTCTTCATAAATATATTATAAGTTTTATAATTAGTCTTATATTAAAGTTTTCATTTTGTTAAAGCATTTTTTTATATTTTATTTTAATTTTAAAAAATAAAATTCCCAAAATGTTTATAAAAAAAAAACTGGCAGTTTATATTGCCATCTAAAAAGTCACCGTTAAGTGACAAACAAACTAAATATCTTTTGACAGTTAAACAAAAAATAGTTTATTATATTTATTGATGTTAAAATAAAAGATAAGAAATGTTACTTGTAAAAAGTGTTTCAATTGTTAAAAATTCAATCAATAATATGTTAATAATTCTTTTCTTAAACATATAGCAAATATATGTAATTTCTTGCTGTAGTATATATTAATGATCGAATTGATGATACAACATTCAATTCATTTTGCATATCTATACATTTTTTATAACATAATAGTTTATGAATTTCTTAAAATTGTGTTAAATGGTTTAGTTTCAAGTTTTTGAAGTGTTATTCTATTAATTTCCTTTTTAAATTAATTTTTCACCATAAGGAAAGACTATAAGTATTTTTGCAACCAACTATGATAAAATTTGTAAGAAACAAAAAAAAAACTTTAATTTTTCTTAGAAGAAAAGTAAGCATTAGTATAAATTGTGTAAAGACTGAATATTTTAATATATAATTATGAAAAGTGTGGTCTGGATAGCTTATTATTTTAACTTTTGATTTCTAGAGTGCTTTATTTTTATCATCTATCTTATTAATTAAAATGTTCATGAATCTTTCAGCTTTTTTTGTAACTAATGATTTAAATCTTTATTAAAAAGATAAAATTCAAGAATTATGTAAAAAATAGAATCTGTTAGTGTTGTAAAACTCCTTAAATTTACTATATTTTAATTATTTTTCTTTTTTATCAAAATGTTTTAGTGCTTATTTTTTTAACTTAATCAGTATGATCAGTCATCTCTGCTTTAGAAATGTATTATAAGTTTCATAATTAAATATTCTTATAAGAAAAGTTTTATATGTTCTAAAATTTTCCGCTTATTTAAACTTATATTTTATATTTCTTATGTTTAATTTAAAAAATGAGATCCCAAAAAGGTCAAGAAAAAAAAACCCATTTCTATTGCCAAATTTTTTTGTGAATATAATTGTTTTTTTGCTTTAAATCAGTTTTTTTTATTTTAATTATAATTTAATATCAGGTAATTCAAACAATGTTTCAGTTGTACATTCTTGTATCTTATAAATATATTACATAGTTGTAAAAATATTGTGAAATTATCGTTTCATAATACAATAGTTTTAAAAATAATCTTTATTTTCAGAAATCTATTGGACTTCCGGATGTTCATTCTGGATATGGATTTGCTATTGGAAATACAGCTGCATTTGACATGGGTGATCCTAAATCAATTGTATCACCTGGTAAGAGAGACATATAGATAAACACTAATTGAAATTAAAAAATTTAATTCAAGGTATATTCACTTTTAAAATACAATAGAAATGATAAATACTAAAAAGTTTTATTAATATGCTTAGTTTGTTTAGTTTTTCTTGATTGAATTTATAAGCAATGACATTTACATAATTTAATTATAGGATAATACAACTCTGTATTGAAAATAAGTTGAAAAATGAAATTAGTTATGAAATGTATTTGATAATAATAAAATTTTATACCTGTCAATTACTAATTTAATATATAACAGTATTATAAATATCAAGACTTATTAAAATTTATAAAATTTGCAATTTTTTTTGTCTAATATGACAAAATGAATGTTATTTATTCTTTGGTCATATATTTTTTTCCTCCACAATTTCAAATTGGTGACTTTCTGTTTCTATTCTTCCAAATTACCTATTGTCAAAAATACTCTCTGCAGACTAACAGGCAGAAGTCCTTCCTTTTTGGGGCTCTTGCAACTTTTTCCATGAATTGTGCACTGCACCAGGCTTTGTCCTCACTGCCCGGATAACACCCAACTGTCTGCACAATACATCTTCAACTGGCCAATCTTTTCAGCATAGAGGATATTGGAAAGTTTCTTTTAACAGATAAAGCTGTTAAGATATCCATGGCTGTCTTCAACAGCTTAAGAGACATTTAGGGTTCTTGCACGTGCTCCATGGACATATCATCACCACATGTTGGCAATCAAGCTGTACAGTCTATCTTTCAATTCAACAGTTCCTGTGTTCAGTTTCTATCTCAGGCATTGAAGTGGTGTTTAAGTTTAAAATCTGTTAAAACTACTCGCCAAATTAACCTTCATGTCCAAACAAAAAAATGACAAATAAACCCTATCAGATTGTGCTATCAATAAATATTAGTTTAAAAACTGAAATTATCACTAATGAATCATTATAACACATTTTTCACTGATACAACTTATTCCACTTAATTTGATTTTATTTGCTTTATATTTTAAAAATTTATGACTTGGAAAAATAAGTTTTAAATTATTCATTCCTAACTTTTGTATTTACTTATTGATTTATTTTTGTATTTATTATTAATATTTAAATTGTCAGTTTTCAATTCCTTTAATGGAGTAATTTTTCAGTTGAACATTGGTATAAATTACTGATATTTGTTGTGGTTCAAAATCCATTTTTATTTTATATTTGCTTGGATTTTTCTCTTTTGTGAATTATGTTGCAAAGTAATATCAAAATTGTATAGAACTGAAAATCTTAAAGTTTTTAAAGTGGCAGACTAAATCGATCCTCTGCATTATTTAATTACTTTTAATGAACTTTGAATAATTAATTATAATTTCAGGAGTTTGTTCACCTCTATTCTTTTAATTTAAATTTGTAGATAATAAATTAATCAAAGTAATTTAAAAGAAATCTTTATTTTATCAAATTCATCAAAGCTTTCATAACATAAGTAAACCAATTTATGTTCACAAATATGTACTAGTTAGGGAATAGTAAACTCTTTTATATTTTACTAAACAGTACATAATTTAAACTTTAAGATCATACTAGATTTGCATAAAAAAACCTCTTATTATAGGACATTTTTATAAAACCATTTTAATTGCAACAAAATCAAAAAATTAAAAAATAATAATGTAAGTGAAATAACATTCTGATTTTGTTAAGAATTTGTTGCAAATAAGAATACCAAAATTTATATATTAAGCTTTTATTTTACTTGCATAAAGGTTTTTCGTGTCTTGTTGTATCAGCATTATATTTTTCAATATTTCTACATAGGACATTTGCTATTGTTAAGTGTTTTGTGTTTTTATTTATGTTGGAAAAACATTTTTCTGAATAGGTGGTGTTGGTTTTGATATCAATTGCGGTGTTCGTTTATTGAGAACAAATTTAATGGAAAAAGATGTTCAACCTATTAAAGAACAACTTGCGCAAAGCATGTTTGATCACATTCCTGTTGGTGTGGGATCCAAAGGTATTATTCCCATGAATGCAAGGTAACTTTTTAAAATTAAATTTGCAATTGTGTTTTTCAGAATTTTTTAAGTTTGAAAAAATTTAATTAGTTTATCATTGTTTTAAAATTTTGATAATAGAATAGCAGATTTTTTCTTTCATACAGAATATTATTTAAAATTATATTTTTTATTTCTTTTGATAAAATTTTCATGAAGATCTTATAAATATTTCCACGTTATGAATTAAATATTATTTTAATATGGGTTCAATTCTTACTAAACTTTAAAATCACAAAATTATTTTAAAATTTTAATTTGTGTTTAATTATAATAATTTCTCATGTGCTAATGATAAATTTTTTATAATCATTTGATCAATAACTTTTTTTTTCAATTTTTGCTTACAATTTTTACTCAAAATAAAAGTATGTAGATTTATAAGTCTCTATCACACATGGATTGTTTACTACTGTATTAAAAACAAACGATTAACAATAGTATATAGAAAAGTTTACTTCAGAAATATTATCTAAATCTTGATGTTATACACAATTAAATAATTAGATTGCCTGAGGATTAGAATAATATTTTTGAGGAAAACATTTCAAGGAAATCAAAGCATTTAATTCACACAAGTATACCTGATTGCTTGAGCTCAATTAAATTAATTTACCAGCAAACAAATACTTTCAATATTTATAAGGTGAGGATTGGAAAATTTCAACTGTGCATATGTAATAAATGAAATAAAAAAATCATGAGCAAAAAGATTATAACCATTATCTGCATTTATATTTTTAGTTTAAATTGCTACCAATATAGATAATTTAATAATAAATTAGTAATATTATTAAATATTGAGATTTTCATATAGTTGATAATAAATCTTAAAAATTCCTCTCTAAAAAGTATGTCAATTTTATTTTTACGAATATAATACTATATCTTATAAATTGAAATCTACCTAATTAAGATTTATTCTTGGTTTCTAAATTATTTCAATAATTCATTTTTGGTATATAATTTGGCTTCAAGTTGTTAATAACACATAATATAGGTTTTCATTGATAATCATTGATCAAAGTTTTTATTTTTATCTGTAGAAGAATATGAAATATATAGAATATTTTATATGATATAGAAATTTATTTGTATGAAAATATTATTGGAGTGGCATTTTGAATGGTGTGTTTATGTGTGTGAAAGTAATATTGAATTTATATGCAGATCTATTAAATATTTAGTATAATCACACTAAATAATACATAAACATACTAAAAATTTAATAAAAAAAATTATATCTAATATTTAAAATGCAACTATCTTAAAAGAAGGAATTTTTAGCCAAAATTTCTTTTAATAAGGTAGCTTCATATGAAGTTGAAGTCCTAAAACTTATCTATACCAGAAAATTTTGTTAACATATAATAAAATTACTTAAAGGAAGACACTTAAATTGTTAACTCACTTAGTGTTTTTCATCATAAATCTCAAATATAATTTAAAATCAATCAGATCTCAATTTGATATTTTCTATGTTAAAAATTCTATCAGAATAATTTAATAGGAATGAATCTCCTTTTATATGTAATATATTGATTGCTATCAGTTTGATTCTTTTAGAATTTTTTTTAAAAAAATTCTTGATTATTGATTTTTTCTTAAACCTTTACAATCAATATCAGGACATTTATTGTGTTGTGAAATTATTTCTCATATTTCCATGTGTCAGTGTATAACACAATTGAAAATAAAATTTTCATTGAATGAAAGATTTTTGTATTCAGAAAACCAGTATAATTCTATTACATGCTAAAGATCAAAACAAAGTACCTATGACATAAAAATTCATGTAACAGAAATTCTTATATTTTGTAAAAAATGGAAAAGAAAGCCTTCAGGGTAAAGGAATTGGAGGAAAATTGCAGAAATGGCAAAAATAGCAGGAAAAAACTGTTAAGTTGACAAAAAGTTTTTATTTAAACATGTAGTCAACAAAGTTATTCTATTTTGAAATCAAATATTTGTGTTTTAAAATATGTTTATTTTCATAACATTTATCATTTAGTATTGAAGTTTATAGCAATATTTATTAAATAATTCTCTTTTTTATATTTCATTATTGACAATTTTGCTGTGTATAATTTAACAATAATAGAGCAATTCTGATTTTCATCATCTTTGAGATACATCTACCTTTTGACCTATTTGCCATGCTTTATTTAAAAAATTTTTTTCCTATAAGTTAGCAGTCATATAATTAACATTCTGACCAGACACTAGTTAGTAATTTAATTAGAAAAATATTTCTGTTTAACAAAGTATTTGTCACTGAATTAAATTTATTTAGTAATGCATTTTATGTTTTTATGTAAATTTATAAATTTATTATTCATAAATTGCACTAGTATAGTAAAAGTTTCCCTATAAAATAAATGTTGGGACATAAATTTTGTTTATTTTTTTACAAGTAAGATATTCTTTTTAATTTTCATAAATCATTGATATACTTAATGAATGTTTTATTAAAGTATTAAGATTAACATAAAATATGTTTAACATAAATCATTCTCAGAATATTTAATCTAAAGAGTAAAATTGTCTTTTTATGGTACTACTGTTTTAAACATTCTGTTTCAAGCAAAAATGTCACTAGTGATGTCTGCTGATTTTTTTCCCCCAAAATCAGTAGAATCTAATGGTTATTTTTCCTCTGAGGTTGGGAGTATGTATCAAGTATAATTATTTTTTTGTCAGTTTGCATGTAAAAAGGTTTCTGCTTTTTTGAAATGGTTATGGTTTTGTCTGCAAATGTTAAATTTAATATTTCAAGAGTTCTCTTGCTGAACTGGCAGCAGAATGGTTGATGCTGTGGTCTTCAGTTCAACAGTACCTGGATACGAATCCCATTTAGGGTTTAGATGTTTACAGCAGTTTAGAATTCACTTTAAACTGTGAGTCCCTGTTTCATTAGTCCTTATGAACAAAAAATGACCATTGAGTGACAAACCAACCATCTACCCAACTGTTCTTAAAACTACCAAGAAATTTGAAGTTTAATGTTCCTAAATGTTTAATTTAATCATTTTAATTAATTTCAATTTACACTGATACATTGAAATAAATAATGTTGCAATGAAAGTAACAAAATTTATCAAGTTATTTATTGCAACTGAATACTTATTAATTCTCATTTCTTTTTCTTTTTTTTATATATATTTGAAGCTAAAATTTAATATATTGAATCACACACATTTAATCTAATTTAGATTTAAAATTTTTACAATGGAAATGAAAATGCAAAGCTTTTACTTATGCTTTGATATGTATATATGCAAATTTGTAACTTTTAGTGAATATTTTGTAATTGAAGCTTTACTATTTTGAATTACTGAAAATGAAAAGTCACATATTTTTGAAAAATATGACTAGTAGTAATTTTATAAGCATAAATTGGAAGTAGTTTTTTTTATAATTGCTATTAATTTTTTAATTTGATAATTTTTTTATATCTTCTAAATATTATTCTGATTAAATGTTTTCGTTTTAGAGATCTTGAAGAAGCTTTAGAAATGGGCATGGACTGGTCTTTGAGAGAAGGTATAAATAAATATATACAAATTTATTTATAATGTGTATAATTATTGAATAAAAAGCAAATTTTTACTTTTCATCATTGCTTCAAATTGTTGTAGTGATAATTTAGAAGTACCAAAAAATCATGCTATAATGTTATCATAAACTTACTTTCGCCTTTAATTCAATAGTTTGTGGGTTTGAATCCCACCTCGGTCATGAATATTTGTAGTACCTTGAAATTTCCTTTAAGAGGTAGGTCCCAGTCTATTTAGACTTCATGTGCAGAAAATGACCATTGAGTAACAAACTAATCAATTCTTTCTAACACTAAAAATGTTAAAATAACAATCTGCATTTATCAAAATAGTTCTTTGAATCCTTTATTTCAGAAATATGATTAAAAATGTTCTATAATATCAATGTTAAAATTTATGTTGTTTTCACAATATTTATTGTTTTTAATTTAAAATAAAAATGAGCTGCCTTTTTTAATTATTACATTATAATTATGATAAATCAATTAGTTTTCATTTTGTAAATCATTTAATGTCATTTGTTTTATACCTATATAAATAAAGTCCATATATTCGATTGTCTACCAAAATTTTTGTTAACACATTTGCTGCCACCAAAACTTATATACCCATCCTGAGAAGCTGAATTTAAAAAAAGTGTATTAATGATTAAAAACGTTCCTTTTATTTTAATAGTAAAGCCAGAAAAAAGAAAAACCTTTTATTTTTGTGTTTAGTGTAAAAATATTTCGGATGCTCTAGAGTGTCAGTGGCAGTTTTTTTATTTACTTTTTCTTAGGTTGTGAAGGTCCTGTAAAACTTGTACCATCCACCATTTTTAAAAATGCACTTAAAAAAATTTTAACGCAAAATTTAAAAACCAAGCACTTAAAGATAAAAATAATGCTTCACTAAGGTGCCTAAAAAAACCTCATCGTTCAACCTCCAAATCCGAACTAAAAATAATGCAGTTTACTTATCATACTTGATCGTCATCCCAGAGTGTCTCCAGCATGGGAGGTAGCGCCATGACGCGCTAGCACGTCAGTTGCAGCTAATGTGTTAAATGTTGAAATCACACACACGCACACAGTGTCTTCATCAAATGGAAGGAAACTTATATTAGGATGTTGATCTACAACTAACTTAGAATAAAATATCATTTCAGAAATTTGCCTAATTATTTAATTTATTTTAATTTCCAACATAGATGCTTATTCTGCAAAAAATTCTTATTTTAAGAACAAAGTCATGTTTTTTCTTTTTAAAAATTATAAGTGTTGTGAGAAAAAAAACATTATGCAATTGGATCCCAAATTTTTGCATTCTTACTTTGTAATTAAAAAAATATTTTTGTTTAACACTGCAAATGTGTCCATAGTATTCCTAGAATGTGATCAATAAGAAACACATTAAAATTCAATTGAAAGGAATCATAATTTCAATATTTAAAGATTTCAGAAATAAAGGATATTTATGTGTTTTGCACTTTATTCAATTTGTTTTTTTAACTGATATACACTTTCCATTTTATTTTGAGGTGCAAAATTTCTATTTGAACAAAACTAGATAAATTATAGTAAATATATTTTTTCTTATGTCAGTCAATTTTTCCCACAGCTATACACATTTTCCACTTGTGAAAGTTAGCGGACTTGGTTCCTACTATGTTATTGTAATATTGTTAATTTAAAAACTAATATAAAAAATTATGTAAACAAAACTAATTCAATTATTTTTATAATAAAAAACATTTGGTACTTTACCATCTTACCCTTATGATCCAAAAGAAATTGTATATTTCTTATGAAGCAAATATAATATAACGTAGATATGATGACTTTACTGGCACAAAATTTTATTTTAAATCTTGTATATATGAATTGAATTCTTTTGTGCAGAAATTGACTAAAAATTGATAAACAATGGTAAACAAGCTGAATGTTGAACAAAGCTAAACTACTTGGTGCAAAAGATATCATTATACTTACGTAATTGATGACCAATGTGATTGCTAAACAATTTTTGCCAGAAATAAAGATTGGTGTTTAAATAAGCATTGTCAATAGGTGATAATTATTTAGTTCATGAAATGTAAATATAAAATTTTATCGTATAACGTATAAGTACCACCAAAAAATTTTATTATCGCCAAAATCTTTATTTACATTATATATTATATGGATATCAAAAATGCAACTTTAGTGGTAACATAAAATTTTTATGTTGTATAATATTATTCAATTTGTTTTGATACAAATATGAAAAAGTATTAGATAGTGCAAAAATGTTATAGTTGTTTTTTTATAGATTGTTTTTGTTAAAGTTAATATACAAAGATCTCTTAAAATTAATAAATATATTTCATTTACCCAATTAAGAAAACTAAAAAGAGCATTGATTTTTTAAAATTGGTTACTTCTGAGATTATTAGATTGTTGAATTAATACAAAACTTAAAGAAACTTTATGATTTTACATTTTTTACATTAGTTACACTGTCTTGGATTTCTTCAATTTTAAAATTTTTACTGCATAATTTTATTTAATTTCAGTTAAGAGTGTAACAACTTCAATTTCCTTGAAAATCATTCAGCTATAATATTGTATTAATTTAAATTAGTTAAAATTATTTTTCACTGAGCCAAAATATGTTTTGAATACTTATTATTCTGTGTGATTATTTCTTTAAATATTTTTGTTTAGTTTTTTTATTTGTTATTTAATGTACTCTTTTTATATTTTAATGTGGTGTATTTTTTATATTTGTTCTTTTTTTATTTATTGTATAGTCAATTTTTTAAAATGTTGAATTTGATTCAGAGTAAAACAATTTATATTTAATAGTTAATAATTTAATTTATGCTATTGAATTAAATCTTTCTACAGTTTTTCTGGGGATACAATTTTTACTGTGATCACTTAAAGCTAAACTTAATTTCATTGAATATTGCTTATAAATTTATTTATGAATACTCTATATAATTATAAAGGATAAAATATTCCTATTTCTTTAAATTAGGATATGCTTGGGCTGAGGATAAAGAACATTGTGAAGAATATGGTAGAATGTTAACTGCAGATCCTGCAAAAGTGTCAATGAAAGCAAAAAAACGTGGACTTCCCCAAGTAAATATTTATATTGTTAACCTGTCTTGATCTATAATTATAAAAATATAAAAAAATACAATTTTATTTTACAAAAAAAGGCTTTTATAATATTAAAATATTTTCAAAAACTGAGAATATAAGAATTAATGTAATTGAAATTTATCTTACAAAAGTTAGTTTATTTTTATATTTATAATTATTTTTAATTATTATTTAATTAGTTATTTATAATTATTTTTACATAAAAGTGCATTGTTTGTGCATACAATTTTTTTAAGTTATCAAAACTCATTCAGATTTAAAAATGAATGCTTTTTGTGCATTAAATTTTCATTTATTCAAGAAATCAGTATGAGTTTTGGGGGAATAATTTATTCCCAAAAACTAAAAAAAAATTTATCAAAGGAGCTACAGGTATTCATTCGGTTGACAGTTTGCTATTGGATGAAGAAAATTTATGATAAAAACTGAATAAATCAATCTATCAAATGTGTGCAAAGGTCGTAAAAAAACGAAGAAAATGTTATTGGTCTCTGTATTTAATGTTATGCAAATAAAAATCGATATATAGTTTTGAAGGAAACGCTATTTTATCTGTCATCCACAATTTTCTAAATAAAGATACAGCCTATTTCATGCAAGAAAGCATCGTAAAGACACATCTATTTTGCAAACAAAGATGGCTGTTTGGTGTTATGACATAGAGGGGAGAGGTGTAGCATTTTTTAAATAACTCTCTTATTGCTAATCATGTTTATGAAATCAACTTAACAATAACAAATCAAATTCTAAATAAGCTTACCTTGAGCAGGTTTTTAATTTCTTTATTAAACATAGTACATACTTAAACAGAACAAGACAAACAAAAGACAAGACATGGAACAAAAAACATCTACATCGCTAGTCGCAGAATCTTATTCTGTTTGTAAACAAAGATATTCGTACAGTGCGCCCTCTATAGACATATAGTTGCAACAGGTGGGAATGTCCTTTCAAGACTGTAAAAATTACCTAACAAAACTTTATTTTATTTTATTTTATTTATTTATTTTATTTATTTATTTATTTTTTTTTTTTTTGTAGAACAAGTGACTAAAGTAGGTGCTAAAGTCTATCATAATAAAGTTTTGATGCATATGATTAAAGAAATAAATATTTTTACCCTCAAAGTTTTTTTTTTCTTTTTTTTTTAGAAGACTACACCAAGTTATACTACAAAATAGCTAAAAGATAAATTGATTTTCATCCTCCTGAGAAAGGGCTACTTTCATATCCTCACTGTGCTTCTAGTGATTTTTTATGGAAATAATTAAAAGAGTTAAATAGACAAGAACACTGCAAGGCCTAAATGCATAAAATGGATACATAAAATTCTAAAGGAAATCATTTAAAAAATTTCATGTAAATAACTTAATTAAAAAAAAAAATAGTGATATTTTGTAATTGATCCCATTATTTTTTTAATCAACCTGTAAAAGTATTTTTTCATATACATTTTTATATTTTGATTTAAATAAACTATAAGTATAATAGATGTAAAACATTCTGTAATTAAAGTGCATTATTATCTAATAAAATATTGGTTATAGCTTGGAACCCTTGGTGCTGGAAATCATTATGCTGAAATTCAAGTGGTTGAGGAAATTTATGATAAAAGTAATGCTAGTAAAATGGGCATAGATGCTAAAGGACAAGTATGTGTTATGATTCACAGTGGAAGTCGTGGTTTTGGACATCAAGTTGCTACAGGTAATAAATAATGAATTTTTCATAAAAAAATTTATATAAAGTAAATACCAGTTAGTTTTTTAATTATCAATCATATCATTTATTTACAATTTTATGTAAAATTAAGAAATTATGAATTATTTTTTAATAAAATTCAGTAATATGGAGGTTTGATGAATAAATTGTTTAATATGGTTTTTAAATAAATGCAAATGCTTCAAAAGCACATTAAAATGTACCGGATATTTAACCAGAAATACTAATATTAAACATTTTTCCATTTTATATTGTTAAATTGAACATTGACAAAAGTGAAAATTGTTATATTTTCTTTTGGTTTTCTTTATTTTTCTATAATTTACTACTGCAAAATGATTTCATCTACTTATTTGCTGTAAAATTATTGTTTTCTTTATTTTAAGCTGTATTTAAATTAGGATAAATGAATGTGCTTTTATTCATCTTGCTTATAAACTTTCATTTATAAATACCATTGTTTTAATTCATATTAAAATCATTTTCATCTGTTTTGTCTCCAATTTCTATTTTCAATGTTATTCTATTGATGTTTCTGCATCAGTATTAATGCTTTGTAATATGGATGACAAATTTTTGTTTTACACCACTTTATGAATAATTATTAAATTTTTGTATTCAGTTATTAAACATCTTTTTTAAAATCCTTATGAGCATATAAAATATTTTCAGAAAACTTTCTTTTTTTACATGATTTATTTTCTTATTTTTTACAATTGAATATTTATATTAAGTATTTCTCTGTAAATTAGAAGCCAAGCTGGTAGCTGAATGGTTAGCGCTCTTGCCTTCAGTTCAACAGTTTATGGGTTCGAATCCCACCTTGGGCAATGATATTTGCAGTGGTTCGGAATACACTTTAAGCCATAGGTCCAGGTCTAATTAGCCCTTGTGTGCAAAAAATTTCCATTGAGCGACAAACAAACAAATCTATAAATTAGAAAAATAACTGTTTTGCTTTAATAGTTTGTTAGCCTTGTACAGTGTATGTACCACGTGCAGATATTCATTGCTGATATGTAATTTATTTTTGTTGACTTAATTTTCTTTTTTATATTTTTTGACTAAATCATTTAAAATATTTGAATACATGGATAGCATGAGAAAATTTTTCACCTGAGTATAATGAAAAGTTCCTTTAATTTTTAGATGCCTTAGTTGCTATGGAAAAAGCTATGAAACGTGATCAGATTGAAGTAAACGATCGCCAGTTAGCTTGTGCTCATATAAACTCGCAGGAAGGACAAGATTATTTAAAATCGATGGCTGCAGCTGGTAATTTTGCCTGGGTGAATCGAGCTAGTATGACCTTTTTGAGTAGACAGGTAAGAATGTGAATCCCCTTATCACTTATTTATTTAACACAAATATTTGCTGTTATAAAGTTTATTATATGAATGGATGTTTGTTGAGCTTAGAATCAAATGTAACTAATTATTTAAGTTAATGCCTCATGAACAAAATGTGATCTATCAACTGACAATTGAAAAAATTCCATAACTTTTTGGTGTTTCTGATATTTCACTTTGAATTATTGGGTTCAAGGTGAAATATATTGAATTTAATAATAAAAAAAAGCAATATTTTTTAATGCCAGTAAAAAGTAATTTATTTAAATGAAAACCAGAACTAGGCATTTTTATCAATAAAATTCAAATGGATTTCATTAAAATTAACTTAATTTTTTTTAATCAAAATTTGCCAGTTATAATTATATTTAAACATTTTCTGCTATATAAAAAGTTCTTGACCACCAGTTTCCATTCACTTTTGCTAAATACAATTTTTTTCAAATCCTTTTAAGAAAATAGACATTAGTTTAAAAAATTTAGAAATTATGTGTTGAATTTGATTTGTTATTCCAAGCAAATTCAATATGGCTTCTCAGACATCCAGTAAGATTATCAGTATTTAATTCCATATTGTGTTAATTATGAGTTTAATTGCATGCATGTTGTTATAAATTGTTGCATTATTATTATTTTCTTTTTAGTTTTATAATTTAAATTGTTATGAGTAAGAATTCGCTCTTCCAATTAGGATAAATTTAGTTTTCAACTGCCATATATAACATAATAAAATGAATTATATATTTTTTTATTTATTTTTATCCATTAATTGTGCTAATTAAGTGATAGAGTTCTAATAGTTTTTAAATGTATATCCTTTTTTGAATAGTTGTGTATAAAATATTTAAGTATTTTTTATATTTAAACTGGCAAATCTTTTAAGACAATTTTTTTATAAGTTTTATTGACTCATTTGAAAAATAAAACTCATTTTATGTATACTTAATGTAAAATGTTAATTCTCCAATTATGAGAAAATACAAAGCATATTGTTTTATTTAACCTTTGTGTTAAATAATTTGATTTTTTTTTATAAAATTTGATATATTTATTAAACTTAATAGAAATTTAATGTGATTTTTAAATTTTTATTGTATGTAAATCATTAATTACAGGCTTTTGCCAAAGCATATAACACTACTCCAGATGATTTAGATATGCATGTTATTTATGATGTTTCCCATAATATTGCTAAAATGGAAAAACATTTTGTTGATGGAAAAGAAAGAATGTTACTCGTTCACAGAAAAGGTTCTACTCGAGCGTTTCCTCCACATCATCCACTAATTCCTGTTGATTATCAGGTAAAATACTACTTTATTATGTGTGTGTGTGTGTATATATATATATACTCACGCAACACAATATTTAAATTATTTAATTATACAATGTTATTAAATAGATGAAGTTAAATTGGTTATCTTAAAATCTTGTGAGATAAATCAGCTTGAATCTTTGCATGCAAATATTTTACAGTAATAAATGTTTGAATGAAATTTTGTTAAACTTTTGTTAGTAATTTTTAAAATTCCTTGTAGCTCACTGGTCAGCCTGTTTTGATTGGTGGAACTATGGGTACATGCAGTTATGTATTAACTGGAACTGAAAAAGGTATGATGGAAACTTTTGGAACAACTTGTCATGGTGCTGGTCGAGCTCTATCTAGAGCAAAATCTCGTAGAAATTTAGATTACATGGATGTCTTAAATAATTTAGCTGATATGGGAATTTCTATTAGAGTTGCTTCACCAAAATTAGTAATGGAAGAAGCTCCTGATTCATATAAAAATGTATCTGATGTAGTGGATACTTGCCATGAAGCTGGAATTAGTAAAAAATGTATCAAATTAAGACCTATTGCTGTTATTAAAGGATAAAAGTTTATTAATAAATTGTTTCTTTTTCATTTATGGATTTGCAAAAATAATTTTGTGTTCTGAAATTCATTTATTTAGAAAAATTAAATGTTAACATAGTATTTTATGCAAAATTACTGTTTGTGATGACAAAGTAAATTAACATTTCCATGAAAATACAAATCATTAAAAGAAAATATATTGAACATTTTTTTTCTGTATCAAAATACTTTTTTTTTAAATTTTTTATCAATTATTTTATTTAAATTGATTTAATTGTATTACAATCTTTTAAATAAAAATATGTAGGATTCTTAAAACATTATATTCTCCATTAACTGCTTCAAAAATTATAATAAAAATATAAATTAATTTATAACTTGAAAGTTTCTTCATATTTTTTCAAAAAACAATTTTTGAAATTTTCTTTGTATTGCAATAGTTTTGAAGTATGAGCATTGCTTTAAAACATAAAATGATTAAAATGCTGTTCCATTTTTTAATATTTAATTTAAGATTCTGTGAATATTGAATTAATGTTAAACATAATTATAGAATAAAAATCTGCAATCTTTTAGAAATGAATTGGATGCTCATTTTTTTAAATGCAAGTGGAACTTGTTTAATTAATTATTCAGTAATATGAAAACATTGTTTTCTTTCAATCAAATTATTTTTATTTAATTACATAGTGAAAAAGTCTTCAATTTGCCATGATAAGCTTTATATTTTATATCTTTAAATATATTCTTACTAAATTAATGCACATTTGATATATATACCACACACAATATTAGATATTTTATAACTTAATTTCATTTATTCATTGTATTGTAAATGCTCTTCAGAAAACAAAATATGTAACTTTGATTAATATTTTTTAATTAAAAATATTTAAATATAATTAAAATAATTTTCTTTTTAGGATATTACATTGTGCTTGTAATTTTACTAGAAATTATAAAATTTTCATACTTTAAAAGATTTTAATAAAATTCTTAATGAATTCACATTAATATTTAATTACTTCACATTACATCTTTATGCTGTACATCTAATGCATATTTTAAATATATTGTTATTTGTATTTTTCAGTATCATCTCCTTAATACAATTTTTTTTAAAATTTTCTTAAGGTATTTTATGTTAGAAATTTTATGCGTTTCTAATAATTTTAATTTTGATGTCTGAAATAATTCCTAATAAATTTTTTGGCAATAAAAACTGTTAGAAACACTATTTCAATTCCTCTCATAATTCTTATTTTGCAATTTAATATTCAAATGCTAGATTAAATAGTTTTTAAAATGCTCTTTTTTATTTTAAATATCAAAAGTGAGACACTTATTTCAAAAAAGTAAAATTTTTAGACTTTGAATATCAATATCAAAGGTACCTTATACAATTCAGTGATACAAATCTTAATATTTAATTTGTAGATTAAAGGAAACTGCCATTCAGCTAAACAATTTAAATTACTCTATTTCATAATGCCAAATTCACTAAAATGTATTGTGATTAAAAAATTGAAAGTATTTTATTAATATATCATTTTATCTGTATTGTTAAATTACATTAATTGCATACAGACATTTGAGTGATTACCAAAAATTGTTTTATTGGTCATTTATGTTATTTTAACAGATGATTTGTGAAATATCACACACATAAAGGTCTGCTTAATCAAAACTATTAAAAAAATTATGCTTAGTTTGTATGTTGCGAAATACCTTGTACTTTGTAAATTTTGTTGTTTTTATTACACTTATTTTTTCTTTATTTTGCTACGTAAATACAGCAGGTTTTTAAAAACCTTACATTGTAGATGTTTTAGAAAAATTTAGATTGCTTTGCATACCTACATTATCTGCAATTTAACATTCATATTATTTTAAATTTGAAGGGAAAAAGATGTAAGAATTTAAATCATTAGTTTTCAAAATTTAGCAATAAGAATATAGTAATATAAAATTTTAAAAAAAATTGTAAGTAATTGTACTATTAAACTAAAACTAGTATTTCATGTAACCTGTGAGATACAGTAGTTATAAAGTTGTCATCAATTGGTTTCATTTAGTGATGTGTTGTATACAGTTAAAGTATTTTGTAAAATTTTAATGTGTCAAATAAATTTTTATGTTCAAAATTATAAACATTTAAGAATACAAATTTTATCTTGAACCTGATTAGACTTTTTAGTTCATATTTCTTGCTAATTTTTGAGAAATTACTATTAGTTATTACTAAAATTTCTTAATTTGTATTTAAAATGACTTTTAACTAAATGATGTGGATATGTACACAAATATGGACTTATTACATGAATAAATTGACTTAATGAAATCTATTTTACATAAAATTTATGTTCTAGAAACATTACAAACATGGTTTGCTAAACTAAATCTTTTGAACATTGCTACAGTTTTAGCATAAATTTCTGATTAATTTTCTATTAAAAAAAAAAAAAAAAAAAAAAAAAAAAAAAAAATGAAAAATATATTTTAAATTTGAATGTAATAAAAATCTTTAAGCACAAAATAAATGAAAAATTGTTATTCATAATATCACTAGTTTCTATTCATACCAAACATGCTTACATATGATATATTTTGAGTTACTTGAAATTTATAGCAATATGGCTAGAACTTCATGATAAGGCGTTTATGGCTATAGATTTATTAGTAAACATTTTTTTCTGCATTGTACCTTCCTATTTTCCATTATTCTCACTAAGTATTAGTAATCAGTGTGTGAAAATAATTGACTCTGAACAAAGCTTTTCAGATTGAATTACATAGTATATATGTCTTGAAATATAAAAACTGTTCAAATTATTTACTCTTTACTATCCCCCATTTTATGTATTTTCATGTATAGGATTCAATGGGGTTACAAAAAATTTCAATAACAACAGCATAAGAAGTATATATGACTTTATTACACATCATCAAGAATTTTTGCAAAAGGTGATAGATATATATTACAAATCTTTTGTACAATAGTTTATTTCATAAAATTCTTAATAAACACTGTAAGTACTTAAATACTTTGTGTTTTTATAAATTTATGAAAAAGAGGGAATGTTTTTGCACTTTTTACATGAATTCACCAAAGCAACATGTATTCTTTAGGAATATTAAGCACAACAAATTGCATCATTTTTAGTAAAATAATTATTTAAATTGAGTAAATTTTTCAGAATTTAATTTCCTTTCATTTAAGTAATTCAAACATTGAAGAAAATTCAAATATTGGTCACATGTGTTTTAAAAATATTGCATACTTATTAACATTCATATAAAAACAAAACAGTATATTTATTTCATTCAATAATCTTATCCTTTTGAAGGAATTTTTTTATAACATTTTTACTTTGCATAATCATATTGTAACTTAGGTTCTAAATATTCTATATAGTATAGAATGTTAAATATATATAAATATATTTTTTGTTCTTTTCATATAATTTTAAAATAATTTTTTTTATAAAGCTTAAGGCATTCTTAAATTATCTTAATTTTTATATATTTGTGACAATATTATATTAAACTTATTTTGTTTATATAATTATTTGAAACTGGATAGAGTATTTGTGGAATTTATTAACATCTTTAGTGAGTTATTCTAAAATAAAGACATGTATAATGTTTTATTAAAGTTCAGGAATGAAGTTTTTTAATTCTTTATAAATACCCAAATATTATACAAGCATATTTAAGACACATTTGTTACTTAAAATGAATATAGAATTAAACTTCTATATTAACAAAAGTTGTAATTAACATATTTTTTATTAGCAAAACTGTCTAAAAGAGAATTAATGATTTCTAATTTAGTTATATATTCTTACTTTTCTCTATCACTTTGTATTTTTATGAATAAGAATAAAACTTTGCCAACATAAAGCATACTTTTAAAGTTAATTTATTATATGCATTAATCTTATTCTATTTTTTAAAATGTAATATGTAAAAATGAAGTAAAACAGTATATCTGGAATAAGGAAGTATCATTTGTTTTCATAACAAATCTTACAAGTTTAAATTTTTATTCATTAATCATGAAAATTATAATTATTTTTCAACATCAAGCATAGATGTAAATTTCAACATAAATTCTAAGACAATTAAAACTTAAAAGGAATGCCAGTAAATGTGGAATTTTCTGTTAAAATTTTTTCTTCATGATGTAAAAGCAATTATTTTGGTGTACTGACTTTTTTTTTTTTTTTTTTTTTTGTAACTTCTCATTTTATTTTTCAAGAATTAATTATTAAAATTGTTTGGTATTCAATCTATTGTATTGGTAATCCTTAATATCATATCCATTGTTTAGGAATGTTTTAGTTCTTTTTGACAACATTTTATTATAATTTATTAATTTTGACGAATTTAGGAAAAACTTGATGTTATTTGCCAAAAAATTTACCCTAGAGTTGAAACTCCTAATATTTTTTTCTTTCTTAGAATAAAAGCTTGTCATTGGTTGTTAATTTATAATCACCAACAGGTTTGATCTCAATATATTTATAATATTCATTTATTTTTAAAATTGTTTATTTTTTTAAAATTTGAAATCGTTCCATTTATTATATATTTTTTATCAGCATAACATTTTTTTTTTATCCATGCTTCATTCCTGAGCTTATGCAATTAATTCTAACATTAAGTAACATTAAGGAAATTTTCAACAACAAAATATATTTTACTAATTAATGATTATAAATAGTGAGAGCAATACAATTTAAAAAATAATTTTTAAGGCAGCATAATTGAATAACTAATATATATTTATAACAGTTTTGTGCAAATATTTAAGATTCAAATACTGTTCTCAAAAAGTTTCATTTATAGAAAGCTTCAGGAAATACACTGTTAGTAAAGTGCTAGCAATAGTAGTAATGAATATTACAATCTGAAACAGTATAATTTACCTATGTCTAATTTCTGACCCTTTGGCTATATTTCCTTAAATAAACTAATATCACTCTGCAAATATTTTATTAATTATTTACTTTTAACTTCTCATGGCTATTGATTTAAATTTTAAGTGCAAAAAAGAGGAATGTGCATTGGTTAGTACCAGATATGCAGAAATAGAAATTTACGTTTCTCACAAAATAGATTTTACATTTTACAGAGCTGTTTTCCTGTTATTCAAATCGATAAAAAATGTTAAAATAAAACAAAGAATAAATAAGATTAAGGAAGTTAGTAATTTTCTGACTTATATTTTGAAAAGTGAGTTAAAAATTGATGCACAATAAAACTTTATTTTTATTGAGAGAAGAATTGTATTAATTATTATTTTAGATTGCTTTTATTATTTTCACTGGTACTATAATTTTATACTAACTTTATTCAATTTGAATATTTAAAAATTAAAGCATCTCTCAGTTTTATATGTTTATGTATGCTTTTTGTGGAGTAAATTGATTATAATTCATTACATTCCAAGTATTAATATGTATAATTATTCACTGTAAATTTTTAAAATTATTCTAAAATTTTATCTTATTTAGAATGGAAAATGTTATAAATTATACTACACAAAAAACATTTAAAAAGTTTCAATGAGGTATAAGATATTCAGGACACAGTATAATAATTATAAGAAATAGTCGTGAATATTACTTGCAAATTTTGCTACAACTTATATGGACTGAAGTTTATTGATCACATTTTAAGAAATATTTGTCAATTGAAATAATTTAAAATCATACAAAAGTTTTATATTTTTATTTTAAAATCAAATTCTGTTAAATTGTAATATAGTTTAAATATAATAATTAAAAAATAATTCAGATAATTAAAATCAAATTTAGTTAAGTTAAATTAACATATCTTATGTAAATTTGTTGAAAATTGATAATTACAAATAACAGTTATGTTTTCTTTATAATTAATAAAATAGTTTCATATTTATAAAATATGAAAGTGCTTAAATTCTGTTATATGATGTGGAAATATGTTATCTTGTGTCAGAATTATTCCTATTTTATTTTAACTATCAAATTTATTTAGTTAAGTAAAAAATTTATTTGTTAAGAATTTCAAAGAAATTTGATTTTATCAAAGATTACCATCTATTAGATTTAAAAGGTTTGTTGTATTTATTTTTATGAGGTTAAAAATGTAGGCGTTGCTGATTTAGTGCTTGTTATTTATGTGTTGAGAAATCTAGTAATATATATATATTAAATTTCTATTCCATTCCATTATATTGTTGCATCCTTGAATTTTCTGTTAAAATGTAATCATTTTTTCTTGTTCAGTACTGCCTGTTAAATCTTTACTTTTGATTGAATCTATTTTTATAAATATCTTACATGATAAAATACTCTCAAATTTATTTTCTAAAATAATATACATATTTTAGACATTACATCGTTAATAAAAAATATATAGTATATTTAATTATTCTAAGAATGTGCTTTTAATTAAGATTTGTTGATATTAAAAAGTTTAAAAATTAAAATCTCAGGTGGATTTTAAATTAATTTAATTATATAAATTTTGCCAATATGCGAAGGGACACAATTTATTTAAATTGAGAAAAATGCATGATAAAAAGATGTTTTTTTTAATTTTGCAAAAATTGTATTGAAAATCAAGTTTTACATTATTTAATGTATATATTTATAGTAATGTATATTTCTCTAATAACATTAATGATTATTTTTAATTTCTGAATTATAATCTTATTTAAATTTTGTGTACTTAAATAGAATCTACAATTTTATAACAATTAGATAGTTTTATTATATATATATATGTATATTTACTTGCTTTTACTAATATTTTTTTAATAAGCTCTGTAAAATATTGAAAATCATTTTGTAATTTAAATTATGAGGAAGAGATAAAGAACTTCTGAGTACCCTGAGAAATCTTGACCTTATTACATTCATCTATATTTAGATTTGACTTAGAATAAAGGGTTTAAGTGCAAATCGCTGGCCCTCTTCTCTGAAGGCACTGAGACAAGAGAATACATATATATTATCTGTTTTTACAAATTGTGGATCACAGATCCGTTTAAAATAAATATTTGAAAGTTAGTGAAATTCCAGCTCTCTTTGCACTTTCATTTTCACTCAATATTTTATTCCATATCCAAAGAAACTTTCAAAGCTCATGATAATGAAAGGTTTTAATGCTAAAGAAAACCTGAAAAAAAAATAGGATACAGGTATTACATTTCGTCATTATTTTTTAAAATTCCAAATTGCATAATTTTATGTTAATTGAATGTTACTTTTGAAATGATTGTTATCATTAATATAGATGCATATAATGATTATTTGTTTTTAATGTATATAGCATATTGATTACAGCTTACATTAAGTGTAAATTTTAAAGAATTGGACATGTTAAACATAGTAAAATCATAAATTTTATAAAATGAAGCATTTTAAATTTTAAACTAATTGGAAATCTAAAAATGGAATGAAAAGAGATGTATTACTCTAGAATTTGATAATTTTAATTAAATTGAAAAAAATTAAGAATTTATTCTTTTAATTATAAAAAGATGCATTTCGAATAAAATGTAGAATTATTAAATATTAGTTTCCTTTTTATTGTAAATTTTGACTAATAAGTTCATTTTTAGATTTATCATTAAATGTTTCTGCAGATATGCAGAAATTGTTGATTTCTGAATATCTGCCAATATAATTAATATCTATTTTCCTATAGATATAATTAATACATAATATCTATTTTCCTGAAACAATATTCTTATAATTTTAAATTTCATCCTTTCTAAACACATCTGTAGGAAAAAAGATAATCAAAATAAAAAAAATAAATAAATAAACATACATTACCTGTTTACTTATCATTTCCTTTTCCAATTTTCAACCTTGTTTCCAACATCCTAATTCAGTTCCAGATTATGAAATAAGCTTCGGGGTTTTTTTAAACCACACTTCTTTGTTTTGTTAGTGGTAATGATGACACAGAAAATAAATTTATCATTTCACTTGTTCATAATACTATAAATTCGTATCTTCTGTGCTATGAAATTCTTTATCATCCAAAGTAGTTTCTGTTTGTTCAATGTTTACTGTTACGTTTCTTGGTGATAGTCTGTTGCTGCCACTCTCTGGTGGGGGAGGACTCTCTAGTTCACTCTCGAGTGTCCGCATGGTGAGGAGGTCCTCCTCGCCGGCCGCTTCTTCAATGTCAGGCTCTGGGTTGGTTTCGAGGCACATGTGGGGCATACTTTGTCGCCGCTCTAACTGCAGAATTTGATGGGCAGCTCTGTCCATCTCCTCTTGCGTCAAGTTGATTGCTTCTGCCAGCTCTCGCTGCGTTGCACGTACAAAGTCAGGATCACAATATTTCCCTAAGCCTTGCTCTAGTAGCACCTGAAAGTGGAAAAATCTCTTGTGAATATGGAGCTGTTTTCTTTTTATGTATTGTTGTAGCAAGAGTAAATGCACTAACGAGCCATGTTGAAAGCAGGTTAAATCATCAAATAGGCTACTCTTGTATTTTATCAATGGATGAACAACTTGTGTGATGCATTAAAAGGATTATAAGTGCATCTAATTTCTCTTTTACTATGCCATAGTTTTTCCAGAATTCGTACAACTCCTGGAAATCGAAATCTTTCCCCCTAAACCATGGAAACTCATGGAATTTTCAGTTGAGCATTTTAAAATACTGAATAACTCCTGGAAATTTTTATTTCTTAAACTTTTGTTAGTCAAATTAACCATTTGTTAGAACAATCTCCAAAAATGAACTAAATAAATTTAGGAAATTCATAGTTTCAAATAAATTATATAAAAAAAAGAAAGAAAGAAATACAAAGTTTTATTGTCCTTTCTAGATATAAACGAGGCTATAAAGAATTCTAGATCTAAACATGACCAGGGATCAGAAGATATGTGGTCAAATTATATTAGTTATCAATTGTAAATTTGTACTTTTTTTTTAAACATTACAATTTCATGCGATTGTGGGGTATTTAATATTAAGATCTTACAGCCGCATAATAAAATTGTAAATAATTTGTTGTGTAGTCAATTTAGTCTAAAAATAGAAAAGCTCCTTTAGCGTTATTGTTTAGTAATCCTAAGATAATATGCTGCGTATAAAATTTTAAGGAAAAGAAGAATGGAATTTATATTTTTAAAGAATCTTAAAATAATTCTTTAAAAAATAATCACTATCTTGCCTTAACTGATACCAATTTCTCTGATTTTGAAATCAATTTCCATACAGTTTAAACTTAATTAGATGTAATCTGTGACAATTGATTTAGGTTAATAAATGTTGAGAAATAATTATTCAAAGTAAGTTTATCATTTTTAAAAATGCACTGGGGTTAAAATCAAACCATGATTGTACAGTATGACAGTTGTATGACCAATGGACAACACTTAAAACTAGTCTTTGATTCCATTCCAGAATTAAGTAATCCATCCGACTCGTGCCAATTTTAATTCCTAATTTTTTTTTTTTTTTTAAAGTAAAATTTTTAAATGGAAATTAAACTGTATTTTTGCATATTGAGTCCTTATTAAATAAATTACAGTTGATATATATATATATGAGTGTAAAATTTGGGAGTTTCAGTTAAAAACGATTCGCATAATAATGAAAAATTCAATATGTTACAAAAAAATTTTTATATCTCAATAAGAATAGTGATTTTATAAATAAATCAGTACGCATTTTTGCGATCATTAATAAAATTCTTAATTTTTTGTGGATTTTAGTTTCAGAAAAAACGAATTGTCAAATTACTCAGTTTTAATTAAGCAAAAAATGTATGATTAATTCAGAAGTTATGAATATTTGTACTCAGATCAATAAAGAAAATATTTTACTGATGTAAAATTGTTTTTCTACGAAAGTTAAATTTTAACTCCTAATAATCATTCACAGAAATAAGAAAGGTATTCCGTAGTTTTTCTAAATATCTGAGTACTTCATAATTTTTTTTTTTAACAATATGCAGAAAGTGTACATTAACATTCAATTAAATACAATAAATATATTTACTATATTTATTGTTCTTATACTTCTAACTCCGTGATTTTTTAAAAATTTTCTTTATTAAGGAAAATGTATGTATAACTCTCTATTCATGGTATTTTTATTTTTCCTTTAGCGTTATTGTTTTATACGCATTAATTTATTGGTTAAAAGGTAATACTGATTTAAATTTGTTTAAAAAATTTTGGTTTGCCTTTACTATAACATTTATTAGTGAAAAAATGTAATAGAATTGTTTCATTCCAAATTTTGTTCATGTAATAAATTATATTTCATCCATTGATATATATGAGATTCAAATATCTTACAGAATTTGTTTAAATTATAAATCGCGCGCGCGTCTTGATATCGATGACAAAGTAATAGAAAAAATTTATCCTTAAAAAGTTGACAAACATTAATTACAAAATTCGCAGGCATCATTGAGCTTCAGAATATCAAATATTGTTGTTTGTAATGTATTAAAATAAAAGTCTCTCTGTAGAATATAATTAAATAAAGGCATTAAAGTTAAAAATATGTGCGTACATAATGGTTTGGGTAGTGTAATGAACTTTATGAAAGTAAAGAGAATAAAAATTATATGTTTATTTTTTGAATAGGAATGATTTGGCAAAAAAGAAATTCAATTTGAAATTTGTATTTCTTTCTTTTTTTTTTTACCAAGATACATAACACTATATTTTTTTATTGTCATTTCAAATTTTTGAATATTCTGATTGTAACACACATTATTTTTATTTATCTTTGTTGTTCACAATAATTTAAAGTAGATAGAAGCGTCCTATAAACAAAATAAAAATAATTATTGTAATATTCAAATAATTAGTGTAAAAATACTTAAATGAAATGGTTTCATTTGCAGTTGTGGTCTTATTTAATGCTTTTGAAATCATCTTTCATATTAAATAAAATTTTATTTGGTTTTTGTTAATATCTATCATTGTTATTATTTGAGAATATAATTGAAAAATATATGTACACAATCACAAATATATTTGGTCAAAATAGTTAGAAAATTATTAAATGTATAACTATATATCTATATCTCCTGGAAAATTTCTTGTCTCCAATGAAACTTGGAACTCCTGAAATTTAGTTTTAGAAATTTTGTTCTAACCGTGTTCTACAATTGGTTCAATGGTAAGGAAGAGATTAAAATATTAAATTATTTATGCCTTAAATATTACTTAAAATAAACATTTAAATGAATTCAACTTATTAAATATTAATGATAATGAGTAACTTGAAGAACTTTATGTTAAAAAATGATTGCTTTTATTCATTAATTTTCCTTTAACTGATGCTTACAAAGTTTAAAGCTGTCATTAATTTCAATATTTATCCCGTGTCTTCATTGTATTGGTTATTAATTAATTTAAATTGCTTAACAAATTAATTTTAAAAAAATTCCTTAGCTCTTTAGTTTCATTGCTAATTTACACAGTAAAAATCTTCATAGAATGAATGTTACAAAAGAATTGTAGCTCTATATTAACTGAACAAATTATTTGAAGTAAGAAATTTATAAGCAAATGATTATTAGAGAGAAATTTATATGCATGTGCATTAAAAATAACAGGTAAGTATGAAAGAAATTTATATGCATGTGTATTGAAAATAACAGGTAAGTATGAAAGAAATTTATATGCATGTGTATTGAAAATAACAGGTAAGTATGAAAGAAATTTATATGCATGTGTATTGAAAATAACAGGTAAGTATGAAAGAAATTTATATGCATGTGTATTGAAAATAACAGGTAAGTATGAAAGAAATTTATATGCATGTGTATTGAAAATAACAGGTAAGTATGAAAGAAATTTATATGCATGTGTATTGAAAATAACAGGTAAGTATGAAAGAAATTTGATATTACCCTTCCTATAAGACTTTCAGCACTCCCAAGTATATCTGCATTTGTCAAATCTCCGGACTTTGATTTTATCGGAGAATCACTATTCCAACCTAATGATGTATCGCGGGAACCTAATAAATAGATTCAATTCTAATTTATAATTGCTAAATAAAGTTATTTTGTGGTAATTTATGTCATCATTTATAATATGTTCATACAAGAATTTGAATAATAATCAAATTAACAAAAACATAATTGTATGATTGATTTTACTTTTAAAAACAAGTATTTATAAGCAGGCTGTGGTGAAAAGTTTTATGAATAATACCAAGAAATTCTCTAAGTGGGAAGCATTTTTATATTGTGAGTTGAAAGTGATTTTTCAAAATTCATCATTGAATCATAACATACTTTGCAGTTAAACATATTTATGTCTAATTTAATTGAGGAAACATTTCTGAATATTAACAGAACACTTAACCAAATTACTATTTTTTTTTTTTTAAAAAAAACAATTTAAATGATGTTTGTTGTAACCTGTCTACCGTAGCATCATTACTATTACTTTCTTGCAACTAAATCTGCATGATAAAGGATTTATGGAATATCAGCTTATGATAACGTTCATTTCTAGGTCATATGTTTTAAAATATTAATTATGAGCGTTCTATGTAACAAAATTATCAGCTGTAGAAAATGCAACATTTGTTGTGAAACTATTTTTATTAATAAGTTATTGTAAAATTATCTGTTGAGCGACAAATAAACCACGATAATTGTGCCAGCTGAGCAATATATGGAACGAAGCATGTTGCTATTAATAACAATTATTATTATCCTTTTAACAAATAAAAATTAAATTATTTGGAATTTATGATGACGTAATAGGAATTTTTATAAAAAAAAAAAAAAAAAAAAGACGACACACGGAAAATGGGTAAATATTTTAGAAGATGCACACCTTTCATTTTATATGATAATTAATAGTGATCTAAACAACTTCTAAATTAACAAATTTGTTTCATTCTGTAGTATTTTTCTCGATATAAGAACTATTTCGATTAGGATATGAAGTTTATAATTGGACATCGAACTTTAGCAAACATCGTTATCCAGATAGATCAATTAAATCTACAATTGTTAGACAATAAAAGTGTGCAGACTTGTCAAGAGCCTGCCCTAAATTTTTTTTTATCAATGTCCTACGTTTTTATTAAGTACTACAGTTAAAGTGGAACTGTAAAAAAAAATACTGCATTAAAGATGTAAAATTTATTCATAAATATAAATTACTGAAAAATATTAAATTGGCAGTTACATTCTGTAATATATATGGAGGATTAAATTAGGATTCTATTTATTTTATAGAAAAATTAAAGAACTGTCTTCAACACATGGCATTGGAAGAGCATACAACTGTACGCTCAAAATATTACAATTTAGTGTTAACTCATTTGTAATAAAATCTCTAATGTTCTGATATTTAACATTTCTTATACATTATTTTATTTTTTATAAATCTATACTATTTTACAAATTGATATACAAGTCAGTCTAATATTAAACATTTTATCCAAAATTAAAATTATCACCATTAAAAACGCATTCTTTAAAAAAAATGGGGCTTTGTTGTGAAAGAATTTATGTGTGAAAAATAAATCAAATGTTAAAATTAATTTAAAAAATATTTTCTGCGGGAAAAAAAAAAAATCTAAGACACACCCAATAATAAAAGTTTATTATATTAGTGCTTTATTTTATTTCAAGAAGACGTATTTTAAAGTTGCAAAAATGATGATCTGAGCAGTTTTTAAATTAAAGCAATATAAAGAAATTCTGAACGTAATAATTAATTTATTAATTGCATTTAATGGAACCAATTATCACGGTCACTTCAAGAAGATATGGATTTAACCAATGTTTACATTTTCGAGGTATTCCATCATTTTCAATCAAAGTTGGCCTTGAATATAATTTACTGAAATAATTTTCATTGGAAAACTAGGATTTTAGCGTTTACTAAATGTGTTTAATAAGATGTACAAGCAGAGACTTGGTCATAACGAATTTTTCTGTCTAAAATCAAATACTTAATTATTTTTCTTTTGTTTAACATTACAAAATGCTCAAAAATAAATTTAAAATAATTATCGGAATTAGTTTGGGGTTCATGACCGTTATTATATATATTTTATATGAAATATATTTTAGCAATGATAAAAATATTTAAATGTTACTTAAACAAAGGAGAATAATTTATATTATTACAAATAAAATATAAATCGTGATCCTATAACTATAAAAATATCTAAAATTATGTATTTAGTGTCGCGGAATCTGAATACAATTTCTTACCATGATATGAAGCTCTATGAGTAGGTATATGCGATGACCCATCTCCTAACCTTCTTCGTCTTTTCCATTGGTCTGTCGACGGCTGAACGCCAGCAACTGCCATGGCAGGTAAATGAGCAAAGCAAAGGGAAGCAGCAATATGTCTCATGTGATGGCCATGCGGTTCGTCATCTGGAGGATCCTCTGTCGATGAACCGCGGAGATCTCCGCAACTGTGAGTACTGGAAGACTGTCGAACAAGCATCGGGCGTTCATGACTGTCTTGCTTTCCGATACATGGCAGACGAAAAGACGCTCCTGCACGCGTAGGAAACTTCCTTGGAGGTGGTGTGGGTGGCCTCAGGCTATCCGTCTCTTCATCCTCTTTCATACACAGACTAAGAATAAAAACAGGATGTAAAAGTAATTATTCAACAATGATCATTAACAAAGTAGGCACAAATATATTAGCAAAGCAACAGAGATAGTGACTGCAAATATTAGGTCTCAGATGTCTCACCTCAGGAAGCTAGTGCCAGTTGCTTCGTTTTTCCCCGAAGAGGAGTGACTTTGTATGCTGAATGTATTGCTTTCGAGACTTGCTACTTTCGCCAGTGGACTTGGACTATGTTGATTAGATCTCAACGACCGCAGCGGGATAGTTTCCTTTCCAGGAGAGTGGTCTCTTGTTTCGAGAGTGAAGCTACCTTCATAGCTACTGCAGCTGCCCATCACAGAATAATTGATTTGGGGAGCCGTTGGCGCGTTTTGGGGGGAAGTTTGTGTGGAATGACTTGGAGACTGGTATAAGTAAACATCGTCAACAGAAACTGAACTGTAATGAAAACATTATCATTGTCTCTTGGCATCACCGTAGTGTTATGACGAAAAGTAATAATTAATCCTTGTCTAGTGGCCAGATCTTATAGTTACCTGGATTTGGATCCTCTATGTAAAGCAAGAGGGGATGTGACTGTAGCACCATTGGAGTCTCGCGTGAAGCGAATATGATTTCCAGGCACGTGAGCTTTTTGCGAAGATGATTTAGAAACGTCCAATGAGTTTGTAGGAGAAACTTTAGCGTGAGATCTAGCACTATTTGACTTTAAAGATCTTGTTCGTTTTAGAGGAGCACCTCGGACAGAATGCCACATGTGACCAAACAGCGAATGGTTCCGCTAAACAAGAAACAGTACTTTATTTTGCTGTCTATTAGCCTTCATTGAATCATAATGAATGCTGTATTTAAATATTTGTGAAATCTTTTGATTGTATTTTTGGCTTTTAATTTGAGAGAACTAATTATTCGAAGTATGTTTAATCCTTTCTCATAAGTTAGTGATAAGTTAATGATTAATTTAAATACGATTTAATTTAATTTTATAAATGACATGCTTCACATAAACTGCTAACAGATTTTTTTCAATAAAATTTAAATTTTTAAAAATATTGTCTTCCATTTATTAAAATGATACATACATAATATTCCATTTCGTCTTTCTGCGAAATAACACTAAAATTGTGAATTATTAAACATTTTTTAAACTAAGTTCTTAGCTGATTAAATGTTGATAGATAAATATTAAGCTGAATGAAAATAAAGAATAATACATTTCTGTATATAAAAATCATAAGTTAATTATTGTTTTCTGGAGATATTTTTATGATGACTATAAAAAATTTATCAACAAAATTCTTTGACGTAAATTTTTCCTAATTTTCCATATTTTATTTAGAAACTTATTTTGTAAGTACACAGCTATATATGTATTATTTACAATGAACATCGAGTTTTATGTGAATTTATTCACTTTACTCTTATAAATTCGCTTCATATATTTGGTTTATATATGTATGTTATACATATATTTCTAAAATACAGAAAAATAAAGAGGAAATGTTTTGAAATTTTAAGAATGCGCAATAGAATTCTAATGTTAATTTTTTGATAATATTTTTATTTAATGCACACAGCATTTTATGTATAATAATATTTTGTTTTAATGTATAATGGCTTTTATGTCCCTTGTAGGCCTTGGCTCCTTAGGGGCTATCGTGCCACACATTTTGAGAGTAGAATGATTATTATTATTATTTTTTTATTTTTTTTTAGAAATGCACTGATTTCGTATGTTTTTGTGTGAAGGATTTTAGTAATAATATTTAAATATCTTATTTAAGGCTATCAAACGAATGCTTATTTAGACCGCTAGTTATTTTCTATTGCTTAATGGAAAGGATTTATGAAAACTCATTAAAAAAAGCCAGCCATTCTTGTGGCATTTTAATATGAAGCATATAAATGCGATGACATGAATTAACTTCTTTGGTTTTAAAAGTTATTTATATCGTGATTAGAGATGTAAACTTCCCAAGAATTTCGGGAATAAGCCGGAAATTTCGAGGGAATAAATTCAACCATCATCCTTATTTAATAGATTGTTTTGTCTCATATAAATAAAAAGAAGTAAAATAAAAAACGAAAATGCACAAATAAATAACTGTTCGGCCATTTATTTATCATTGGGTGATGATAATTAGCCGCACTTAATGTTCTGTTCTTATGTATTTTTTTTAACATTAATCAAAATATTTGGTGGAATGCTTTCATAAGAACCTGATCATTATTGAATTCTGAGGTCCCTTTTCCCTATATCCGACGAGAACAGTTAAAAACTCATTTTCAATGGATTCCATCGCATGTCGATCTTAAATATAACGATATCACCGATGGCCTTGCTAAGGATGGATCATCGCTGCCTCTTGGTTCTGCTGATCCGCTGACTTTCCAAGAAATTTTCTCTAGGAGTAGGGCTCTTGCCAACTCATCTTGGAAAATTCCGCTGTCTCATCCTTGGTACTGTGGCTCTGATCCTGGGAGATCTTTGAGTTTCGACGGTGAAAGACGTGATCAGACTGCTTTGTCCAGATTCAGATCTGCCCATCTTTGGACTCTACGGTTCTACCAGGGCAAACAAGTCTTTTCCACCTGCACTTCGTGCAATACTAACGAAGCCAGTCCCGAACGCCTACTGAACTGCATTGGCCTTTCAAAGCGTGAACTTTTATACAGTCCTGGAGCTGCCCTCGATTCTTTGAAGGCGAAGTATGTCATGGACCAGGTTTGATTCAGACCAGGGGATAAGAAAGAAGAACACAGTTAAAAATTCTTTGAGAGGATTATTGTTTTCGCCAACATAATTTTGATTCGTATTTCAGTAAACAGTTTCAAAAGCATTGATTCTTATTTCTACTAAGCATATAATATGATTGCCAATCTGGATTATATATCAGCAAAGTGAATCTTTGGACCCTAACCAAAACTTTTGCCAATTTTATGTTCAATGTTGTAGACTTTTCTTCTAAATTGTTTTCTTTTTAGTATTAAAATATTATGAAACTTATTTTTAAAATATTCTATTTATTACCAAATATACTATGTATTTGGGTGATTATATTTTAAAGCAACGTATTTTAATTGTTTTTAATTGCCTTAATCTTATAGAAAAAGTTTTTTTATTTATTAAGATCTGCAATGTGTTTTTATAATTATTTAGCAAAACTAATTTTTTGACTTTTATTAAAAATGTTTATTATTATTTTAAGAAATGATAAAACATTATTAGCTAAATCATGAATAATGTATAAGGTATACGAATGATAATAAGACAACTAAAAAATAAGCCACTGCAGATTTGTTTTCATTATTAATAACTTTTGGCAGTGATAAAATATACCAATTCATTTACCTTTTATTTTAATAATTTACTTAAGATATTATATTTTATTTATAAAACCCCAAATTAAGAAATAAACATTTACTTCAAAATAGATTTTATTGAAAATGTCTAAAATGACTTACGATAGTGACAATTCACTTAAAGAATTTGTTTTATAAACATTTTATTGAAATAAATTTTTTCTAATAACTTAATGTATTTGTTTATTTAACTTCGTTTAAAGCTGTAAATATGTTGCACCGATATGCTTTACATTCTAACATTTTGCAGGTTAATTTATCTATTATGGGATATATTTTGGAAACAGTTAAAGGAAACCAATTCGAATGCTGCACTAATAATACGTCACATCCCAAATAAAGTTTCAGGATTTATGTTTCATTAAAAATTAACTAACATAGGAGATAAATAATGATCGTTTTTGTCTGCATGATATACGGCACAGGTGCTGTATAATCCATGATTCCAAATATTGAATTTTTTTGGCGATGGAGAAATAATGCCAAAATGACGTATCGTGAGGGGTGCGATGACGTAAATAATAGGGTTACCAAAATAGAATTTTCTGCATAATTCTTATGGGTCTCCATATGTATGACGTAATAAAAACGAGGTTGCCTGATACATAAGAAAATCCGCCAAAAAATCGCCAATCTCAGAATTTGGCATCATGGATTATACGGCACTTATGCCCAGATCTTTAATCACTAGTGGATGATATAAAGAAAATTGTAAATGAAAAACCGGATATTATGTTACGCGCAAGCGTTACGAGTGTTAACTTAAAAAAAAAAAAAGTAGAGCTATATGTCCCCAACTAACCCTATGAGCTGGTTCCGGCTCAACTTGTTCATTCTCTTCCACTTCCAAGCTACCAGATATGGCACGACGAATTTCAGGACCGAGTTCATGCAGAGTTCGTAGTCCAGCCTGAACAATGGAGAGCAGCTACAATTAAGGTTATTTGGTGTTACACAGAGGACGGTCACCACAGAACACAGCAAAACATTGAATCACCAAGTACAAATAACATTACAAAAGCAGCAGATTCAGTCATGCAAGGTTCACAAGGGTTTCTTTCATGCAATCAATCATGCATTTTTAATGCACGGTGAATTTGCAAAGGAAAATAAATGTTGTGGCAACAGCATTGGTTGCGGCACGAATTCCAAAAATCTTTAAAAGTAATTTAGTTTTTCAAGATTTATAACCGAATTATAGTTTGAAGTAAATATTTTATAGTTATTCGTTTCATATAAAATTCTATTACCATTTCTTTCTTATTTAAGACAAAAAAAAAAAAAAAACAGTGAAATTTTGTTTTTAGTTGAAAGCAAAATAAATTATTGTAGAATATTTTATCTTAATTATATGCTAAATACAATAATTTTTATCTCATAACAAATCATATTAAAATGCTCATCACTAGAATGAAATAAAGCTTGATGGTTTTTGGTAAAATAAACAAAACATTTATTCACTGGAACGATTATTAGCGATCAAACGTTTTTGTTTTAACCAGAAAATTATTATGAATATTTTAAGATAAATTTTAATAAGGAATTAATTTTGTAAGTAACCTTTTATAAAGTATGATATATATATATACATATTATGTTTTGTGGAAAATGCTATATATTTCATATTCGCCTAATATTCTATTTAAATAAAATTTATTTTTATAAACTGAAAAATTCTATTATAAAGTTTAATGAAGAATATCAAAAAAAATTTAAAAAAAAAAAGATATAACTCTTGTACAGTTTAAGTAGTGAATAAAATTTTATTCATTTTCTAAAAATCCTAAATATATTTTTCACTTAAAATTATTTCATAATTAATTTTTATTTGATTTTATTAAATACAAATTTATCAAAAAAATTTCCTTTTAAATCTATAAACATTGATTAAAGCAGGGATTAATATACTTTAATGCGCCTTAAAAAGCTATGAGGAAGGTAAAATTGGCCGTGCAATATCAAAGGTAACACATATCATGCATAAAGGATCAAACATTGTTAATTTTATACAAATATATTACAAAACAGAAGAATAATTAGTAATGGGGAAAATACTACACATACATAAATGATATAAATTAGATATATAATAAAAATCTGAAAGAAAATTTGAATAAATGCTGAAATTGGAAAAAAATGTATTAAGAAACAGCATTTATATGAACTAAATAAGTGGAAATATAGAAATAAGTAATTAAATATGATAAAAAAATTAAGCATCAAAAATGATGTGCATTTTGTAATCATTTTAGATTACTTTTAAATAAAAAATATATTTACAAACATTTATATATTTTATAAATACTCTTAATTCGTATTTACATATAACAGGGTAAATATATGCGATGAATTGAATATTATTCATTGTAAAAAATATAATTTTAAAGTAATATTTATAATTTGAAATGTAATTATTTATCTTTAATATATTAAAGCTTCTTTATATTTTATTTCATGTATAAATTTATAAATAGCTTGTTTTAAACAATAATCATTCAATGTTTACAAATGTTAATCAATAAAATAGTTGCAAAATTCAAGAAATTACTATGTACCACATATTATACTTTTACCTTAAACCATAAATAGATATTAAATTAGAAATAAGAAATCAGTTAAAATTAAAATCCCTTATAATATTTCTTCTAACAAGTGTAATTGACTACATAAATTAAGTAAAATATCTCCAAGAGTTATATTTTCTAAAAATGTATACCAAAATTATGATTTGTTTGGTAAAATAATAATTTAAATCTACTGAAGACTCAAATATATTATCAATTTCAAAAATGTATAAATTTTCTAATAAAAAGATGATAAAAAACTATATTTTTAATAAAATGCTTTGCATTAGTATCATTCCATTATAAATTAATCCATTTTTTGTAAATACAAAATTTATAAAATTATTAATGATTTTAACAAGCTGTTTAAGTTTGTTAAAATCATGTTTAACAAGCTTAAACAGTTAATAGTTTTTATTTTTAAACAAAATTATTAACTCTATATCTATTTTTGAAAATTTTCTATATTTTTTTTGCATAACGATAGGACAATTAATATTAATTATTGCATCTGTTAAATTATTGTTAAATAATTAACTTTGGAAGTTTATCTTTTAACTTATTATCTGACATTAAATATTGTAAAAATATAAATGCAAATTTTAAACATAGTTATAAATTTAAAATATTGTGCGTGCATGCGCTACCTGTAAGGCAACCGTTGTTTCTTGACTTTTGACTCCGGCTTCGTGTGATCTTTCTTCTTTCCGTTTCTTAAACCGTCTAAAATAATCTTGAATAAGGAATGTTGCGTAAAACTTTCCAACGGTTACGTCATCGTCAGCTGTAAAAGTTTAGTTTTTTTCTGCAATTAATTTCATGAAGCATTATTTTGATAAATTAAGGATATTTTAAATCCATTAAGGTACACTCGTGTCCATAAATTAAGGATAATGCAAGTTCAAGCAGAGACAGAAACAAAACAAATGTGACTTATTTGTAAAGTCTGTTTATTAAATAAAAGGTAAAGAGCAAACAAAGATGCTATATATTTCACATCATTAATAAAAATTGCGATTTTTACTCCCTGGAGCAAGTTTAAAAAAAGATACTATTTACAAAAACCAATATAACATGGTTAATACATAATATGCCCCCCAGACGATGCAATACAGGTAGTACAAGGCCAAGGCATGCTGAGTATCAAATTATCTTGGTAAATAATACGGTTATTGCACTGAAAGGCTTTTAAATCGCTTGTGAACAATTTTACTTGGATCTTGGATCTCTTTTCGTTTACGAAGCGTCGGCGTGCGGAGCAGGCCTTTACTTCTTCCATCTGTGAAAATTCCTTGAAGGAAGACATTGCGGTACTGACGGGGAACGCTAGACTTGAAGCGTCAGGAACTGAGTCTTGGCGGTGTCAATTTTCCTTAAATACCCCTCTTTTACACTCTCATCATTGTGACGTACTGTCGGCGCAATCTGGTGGTTTCTGGTAATTTGCATATTATCCTTCAAGATGTGTGTGATAATTCTACATGTGAAATTTTTATTTTAGAATTCAATTTCTGTGTGATTTTGAATTATCCTTAGTTTATGGACATAAGTGTGTGTGTGTGTCTAAATCATAATAATTATCTAAGATTTGAAATATTTCGAATAATATTTAATGTTAGAAAAAATTGCAGGATGTTTGTTAACTATTCTTTTTTGCAGGGTCACGCTAAAATTCTTAAATTACAAGTAGATGAAAAGTGGCAAAAAAATTATATCTAAATTTTTTTAAAGATTAATTTCACATTTAAACGAAAGTTTAGATTTGATGAAGATCTTTGTTTTAGCGGATGATTTCTTATTCGCCAATTGTAAGTAGTTTAGAGTAGAATAATTTTTAGAAGGAAAAATGAAAAGTTGTTGATTAAACCATGAAGTGTGATTCAATACTTGCAAGTATCTTTTTGGCAATGAAAGTCCATCTCGTGCTGCTGTTTTGTGATGGCTTATTTTAATTATTACATTATAAAATTTACAGAAGTCGTACAGCTCTCTTCATGATGACTTCTGTAAATGGAAACCGGTCTGCTAGTTGCAATTCTATAAAATGTATCTTCCATAAAGAAAATGTTCTTTGAAGATAATCTGTTTCTAACAAATGGTACAGAGAGATCTTAAATCGGCCGCCATGCACAAATTTATTTTACGAGAATAGCAATGAAGAAAATACTAGCTTGTCTTTGAACTTCTTCTAATTTAATTAAAATCCAAAGAGAAGAGAGCCAAAATTAGAAAAGAAACCCTGAACGATGGTAGCCAACACATTATTTCTAAAATCTTAATTGCTGATAAAATATGCGATTGGTGATAGTATACATAATTGGTGAAAAATATTAATGATAAAATATCATTTTTTGGCGTCTTATCACGTTAGGAAAAGAAAATATAGGCCCCTTTGGAGCTGACTTCGTTATTACAATAGTAAAAAGACAAGTAAATATTACAATAGTAAAAAGACAAGTAAATATTACAATAGTAAAAAGACAAGTAAATATTACAATATTAAAAAGACAAGTAAATATTACAATAGTAAAAAGACACACGAAAAATAGGTAATGCCATTTTTTTAGAAGTATAGGATTGATCAAATCCATTAAAATTGAAAGACATTAGCTAACTGATACACTACTGAATTTCTTCCAGAAACTCTTCAAGAAGTGAATGTTATAGGACTCAAACTCTAAAACGAAATGCATTTTTACATTCAGCAAAGTTGATGTAGGAGTTTCGTGAACGAAAACAAATCAAACTGAGAAAACATTCATTCTATTCACGTGTTCTATATATGTGTGACTTCTGTTTATTTTTTTTAATCTACTGTGTGAAGAATTTAATTGGATATCCATTTCATTCCTACGATGAGATTTATGGGTCTATAAATGCCTTTTTCCATGGATTCCAAGAAATAAATAACTTGAGATATTTAATCTATAAAATGTTCATTCAAAAAACTGTATTGATGTTAGAAGAAATTTCTCTCTTTGAATAGTTCTAATATTTCAAAAATATACTTTTAAGAAACTAAGTACATTTTTTGAAATTTCAGAGTGACCTCTGTATTGTCATCAAGTTCCCAAGACAAGTGTTTACTTTAAAAATTTACAGCTTTCAATCTTTCTTTGGCCAGATATTGTTCCTTTTTTGTTTAATTTTCCTAAACTGTTTCCATATTGTTTTCACGACACATTTTTTTTTGATATGTTTGAAAGTTGATGCAAATTATTTTTTGAACATTTCTGTGTTGCTTTGATATCAAGATTTAACAACAGAAGTAAAGTTTGTGTTCTGCTTTATATGAAAAAAAAAAAACATATTATCAAAAGCTTTTTTAATACAACAAGTATAAAATAAATAAATGATGGTAAATATGTTCGTATTTTAATAAGTATTCTTATTGTTATCAAATTGAAAGTATATGAGAATTAAACAAATACCTGTATTTGTGTGGAATCGATACTATACAATATGAATGGAAGAAATAGTAATGTTTGATCACATCTTAAATTAGGAAAATGATCATTCAAATTTTAATAAATTCGCTACTTTGTAATTAAAATGTCTAAATTTAAGCCAGTATTTATCTGTTTTGCTAAAATGAATAGCATAAATTTATGAATGGAAATAAAGTTTAGAATGGTGTATTGAATGCAATGTTATGTATTTTTGATCTAAAAATAATAAGAGAACATAAAGATTTATCAAGTACTTCGTAGTAGCGCGATTAAAAATTTCTAACATAGTTACTAATTTAGATAAATTTAAGATAATAAATTAAGCCTTTTTCTATATTTTAATTTACGCGCTAAAATGTGTATTAAGAGCTAAATACAATAAATAATTTTTAAACATTTTTTAGTCAATCAATAAATAATGTACAACAACAGATCAATAGAATGCCTATTTATTTATTGATCTGATTTGTGTTATTTTGTATCGTTGATATGATATTTCAAAAATAAACATTTAAACGTCTAATTTGTTAAAACTAGATGTAGTTTGAATAATCAAATATTGTTCTAATCTGTGGAAATAGTAAACTAGATAAATCTACAATTGTTTCAAACACGTGAATTTCTTTGAAAATTATAAATAAGCAATGCTGTTGCAACTACATGAGGCGATAAAAAATTTATTTAAAAAAAATTATTTATTTTTACGCATATGTAAACAGTTTTACAAATGCTAGGACAATTGACTATGACGCTATTTTGTCCCGCCTAGTGACAGAAGGGTCAGAAATGATGACTCATCAATAGGCTGTGTGGGTGGTCTATCATATCCCTGAATTATGGGGGGGGGAGTCCTCGTGGTTTAGAGGCAGGACCTCAGCAGAGAGTCCCCGTCTTAGCTACACCCCTACAGTGGTATAATTTCCTTCAGAGATCATTGATCAACTATCCGTTTTACGTGCACCAGCAGTCATTATCGAGTAATACGGATCTTCGTCTGTGTCAGTATCGAACTCATTACCCCATCCATTAGGCTACCACGGCCCATATTGTTATATAACATTATTTTAAACAAAATATGTATTATAAGTCAAATTCCTTTGAATATTTACCGCCAGCTGGAGGTACAACTTGGTCTAAAAGCTCGTCGCTTGTGCGTTTCCATATTTTCTTGATGACAGCTCGCAATTCTTCGTTTGCTTCATCAATATTACCTGTTATAAAATTTTTAGTTTATTAAATTCAAGAAAAAAAGGGCAGTCACAATTTAACTTCCATTGTCATTTTCATTAACAAAAATTATAATTTTTCTTTGTATAAAAATTGACAAATTTACCTTCGGTTTTGATATGCAAGGATGTTCTCACTAATGCAAATAAAGTCGCATTGAACATAACTGTACCATCGCTGTTTAGAGGCATGTTCATTGATACTAATTTCTGAAAAAACAAAGCGAATAGTTTATAATTTTAATTCTTTAACAGGAACAGTAGCAGAATGCTTTACTTTGAAAGTTATAAATAATATAATTTAAAATATTCAAATGTGATTAAGAAGTGTTTCTCGTAAAAAGGTATTCACTTTTCAATTTCAAATTCTAGAAATAAAAATAAAGCCTTGGAAAAGTTTTCTACCAGGTAACTAAAGGTATCAAGATAGAATATCATTCAGTCAAAAATTTCTACCATCAGAAATTTTCAATCAGAAACAAATTATAAAATTGTCAATTTCCTTAAATTTTTTTTAAAAATCATGTTTTCGCATTATTTTTATTGTGTTTTGTTTAAGTATTAATTTGGAACATTTTAAAATTTAAAATAATTCATGAAACTTTAAATGTATACATGACTATTTTTTTAAAATTTAATTTTTCAAATTTCACTAATAAATTAAGAAAAATGTGCATTTTACATTAGATTACAAATTTCTAGTGTGAAAATATGAAATCCTGTGTAATTAATTAATTGAATTCTAGTGTGAAAAATTAATTATTCAGCTAAAAAATTTAATTTAATATGCATACATACATACATATATATATATATATATATATATATATATATATATATATATATATATATATATATATATATATATATATATATATATATATATATATATATATATATATATATTATGCATTGAAGAATATTTTTTAAAATTAATTTATATTTTTTTAAACATTGGAATTAAATTAAAATGAGTTTAAAATTTCGTTTTTTTGAATTATTCTTATACGTATAAATTTATTTCCTAATTTTTTCTTTGAAACTTGTCTTGATAGTTTTAAATTTTAAATACTTTTATTCTACTTTTCCATATTAATAAAAAGTTACAAGAAATCATGTTTGTGTTAAAACCTTATTTAAATTATTGAATTTGAATTTTTAATAAAAATATTTTAGATAAATAAATCTATTTTTTAATACTTATAAAAGTTTATGGAAAAATGTATATGCATATGTATAATATATAGCACATTTTTAAGAAATAGGAAACATTAAAAACTAGTCATTTGATACTTGCTAGATTAAACATTTATTTGAAAGAATTATGTTAAGCATTTTCAGATTTTTAGAATTGTCTGTGTTAGATCTATTTTAAGTATTGTGTACAAAAAACTATCAGTTTAACAATGTTAGTTTTGTGAATATTTTAATTTGCTTAAACAGTTTTGAGAATTTTTTATTTACGCTTCTTTTAAAGTCAGAAGGAAAAAATTTTGTTTCACAAAATGAAACTTGAAAGTAACTATGCAAAATTTGCGAAAATAAAAAAATGAAATAATAACGTAAATTAAAAAGAAATTGATGAAAATTTAATATTACTCACTTTACAGGCTACTCTATGGGGACATAATTTCCCAAATCCCAGTGGAGGAGAAATTTTTCTGAGCAGTGTCACCACATCCAAGTGCTTTATTCTTCCTCTGAAAAACAATGATCAAATTTTTTCATTATAAATATACTTTTTTCATTATTTCTGCCACAAGTTGTAGGAACTTTGCATACATTATTTTATTGGTTTCCATTTCGCATCACCTAAATAAAACATTAATTCTTCCATAGGAAGGCATATAGATTGAACTATGTAATAACAAAATTAATTGAGGAAACTGCTTAATAAGTTTAAATTAGTGATCAAATTGAAAATTTGTAATCACATTTTTACATTAAATATACTTTTTTATTATTTCTACCACAAGTGTTAAGAACTTTCCACACATTTCATTTGGTTTCCATTTCACATCATCTGAATAAAAATGCCAGTTAAAAACATTAATTCTTCCTTAAAGAGACTTTTGGATTGAACGATGTAATAATAAAAATTAATTGAAGAAATTGCGTAATCAATTTAAAATAGTTATCAAATTCTTACATTAAATATACTTTTTTATTATTTCTGCCACAGGTGTTAAGAACTTTCCATACATTGTTTCATTTGTCTTCCATTTCACATCATCTCAATAAAAAATGTCAGTTAAAAACATTAATTCTTCCATTTGAAGACTTATAGATTGAACTATATAGTAAAAAATTAATTAAGGTAATTGTAAAATTAATTTCATAAATTGCGTCGTCGATAAAGCTTAAATCATACTGTCGTAAAAAAACAATATTTAATTAAATTTTTTTATTTTTTATCAAAAAAGAAAGTATTTGAATAGTTTTTGTCTTATAAACAATGAAAACTAGTAAAAGAGGAAATTTATTCTACATGCAAATTGATAAAAAGGCTCAGTTTTGTATTAGTTTTTTTTTGACAAATTTGTTGATATGACTTAATTACTATATTCATATCTAAAATTTGTAGAAAGGAATTACTTTATATTTTCTGATTTTAAGAGATACTTCGCATAATAATCATGTGGATCTACTTTTTATCTACATATCGAACATGTATGTGATGATATTTTGGCAAAAAATAAACTAAAATACTATTAATTATCGTAAATTTTCAAATGCATGACGTACTGTTGCTTCGATTGATCAATTATCATTCTAAAGGTCATATCATGGATCTCTTTTTCCAGATAACGTTGAATCAATAACAGGTTCTAAATCATGTGCTCAAAGAAATTGTACATCTTGAGTTCATTTACTACACATATAAATCCTTTTCATATAACTTTGTCTTTTTTTCTGAAAACAAAATGTTGTTACTTATAAAAAATTTTATTCCTTAAGAAGTATATGGTAAAGAAGAAATTTCTTCTTGATTTTAACCATCCAAAAGAACACGACTTACAGAAAGTGTAGTCTATTGTTAGTTCTCGAAATTATCCCTATCGGCATCCAAAATTGTCTACTTTAATAAGTAAAAATTTTCCAGGGAATGGAAGGTTGTAATCTGATGGCGTAAGGTCAGATCAGTAAAGAGGATGGCACATAGTCTTCCACCAAGTCGCTGTATGATATTCCTGGCTACCCGCGCGATATGCCGCCTCCTTTATCGGTCAATAACAGTACACCCTTGCGATTAACCAGTGCTGGTTCTTTCTGTTACAATGTATGTTACATACGTTCCAATTGCTGCGAATGCAGATCCACAGCGACCGTTTGTCCCATTGGTAGCAACTTTTAGTGAACCACTTGATGGCTACTACACCAGACACCAGCTTCATCACAGAGGCACAAATCTCCCGAACTGAATTTGAGAAAACAATGCCTTGCATTGTCGTTCGTTCATTCACAGCACTATCCCCAAACGCTTGGCGTTTTCTGTGAATTGATGCAACAATTGATAATTATGAGATGATTTTTTCCTAGGAATCCATCAATCATATGAGCCTAAAAAGCGTAAAATTCTTTATTCATAGGACAAAAAGAATCTAATGAGGCAAAAGCAGGGTTAATATCTCAGCCTAATACTTAATAGTGTTCACAAAGGTCCTTTAAAAATTTGTATATTGTGTATGATCCCTGTCCACACATTAATGGCGGTTACTATGGCAACATTACTTTTGTATGCAAGAGATAAAATACAACTTATTTTTATCTGTTGATGGTAAGACGCGAAACATATTGATTGAATTAAATACTTTATGTATTTTAAATCTAATATATTTTGTATCTATCTATATATCTAATATATATTTTATATCTGTCTATACATTTAATAATTTTTGTTTCAATCCAATATATTTTACAAATATATTTTGATCATTCAAAGTTAATATCTTGTCAATATCTTGTACGTTTTTCCCAGTTTATTCATTATTTAGCATGCAAAACGTAAATCTTATCAACTTGTGAACTTCTATAATTTATAATTAAAAAAAATAACAGCTATAAAAAATATTTTATTGTTTAAATTTGAGTTTTTTTGTGGAAAATAAGCAATAAATTTATTTCTCTATAAAATAATTAACTCCTTTCTATGAAGTAATACGTATTTGTAGTCTCATTCTGGATACATTTTCTAGAGTACATTTAAAGACTTCAAAATAATTTACTTTGTAGATAATTGCGCTTTTTCAATTTCAAAGTGTTCTAATCATACCCGACTAACCTTGAACTTTTATATCTAAAGGAGTTATTTGATTTGGACATGTGTTAATCGCTCCTTTAAGAACATTTTCTGCGGTAACTGATGACGTATATATGATATTCTTCTATTTTTCACCATGTAGAAAAATTTTATATCCTCAAAAATAACGAGGTTATTTTGATCGATTTTTCTGAAAAGATGGTACTGAAAATGATTGACAAAAAATTAGACTTACTTTGCATCCGGGTCGTATTCAGACCACAAACGAATGAATTCATCTAAATGATGTGGTCCTAAGATTGACCAATCACGTGTCAAATAATCAAAATTATCCATAATTACAGCAACAAAAAGATTAATAACCTAAAAATTATAAAAAGAGATATAGTAAGATGACGAATATATATATATAATGTACAACATTCACACACATTAGACGCGCATGCATTCATTGATGTGTATATCTAATAAATATTTCAAAGTTAAAGATTTTTTATATTATAATTCACTATTTAAGTCTATTTAAAATTATATCTATATCAATAAACATTTTTGATATTTTTTATTATGCATTTTTTAAAAATGTCACCTTAAATTATGTTAAGAGGAAATTTCCAATATACACATATTTTTTTTATAAAGAATTGTTTTCTAGTAATAATTCATATATGTGCATTAAATTTCAAGTCTCTCGCATTTGATTATATATTTGTCATATCTAAGTGACATTATTTTATTAAAATTTAGTGACATTATTTTATTATAATAGGATGAATATAAATCGAAAATAAACTACAAAAATCTTTGAAAAAAATCCACTGATCTAAATTTTTATGTCTTTTATTAAATTTATCAGAACTAATGAGAATTTGTTTTGCGAAAAAAGTAATCTTAAGAATTTGTCAGGGTTTGTTCTGAAATATTAGTAAAACGCTGTGAAATTTTTTTAAAAGTGATACTAAGTGAAAGACATTACATCTATTTTCTAACATTCCACCAATAAGAAGAGTGTGTAATAGGTCATTTCTGTTACGGTGCTTCTGGAAAAATTGTTATAGTTTGGTGACTGCAAAATCAGTCTCTACTCGTGAAACATTTTTTGAGAGAAAAGTGAATTATCGGCAGTTGATTTGGAGAAATATCTTATTAAAGTGATTCAAATTATCTTACCAAAAAACTAAGAATATATTAATTCAAAAATTATTGAATGTTTTGATTTCTTCTGAAATGGTATGCTTGAATAGTTGATTTTACAATATGCGTCGTCATTTTAATATATTAAATACCGCAAGGTCTTGGAACATATACGGAACAATATTTATTCGCAAAGTTCTGGCATTTCTCATAATTGGAGAAGGTGTAAAAGAAAAGATATAATTCTTTATAAATGCAGCTCTTACTTGTTCACGGTTAAAAAGATGCCGCGTGGTCAAGTCTTAAGGCAGTATTAAATACCAGTATTTTCTTTTCCTAACAAATCTTCGGGTCTCACAACCTATAATGTATTGTTGAACGCTATGAATCCTTTTACACGATCAGCTAAATAGCATCGATGATGGAATTTTTTTTTTTTTTTTTTATTCTGGTTGCCTTGCCTTTACGCACCTGTGAGAGCAGCAATTTAATCTCCATTTTGGAAACTAAAATTTAACCAGTCTGCATTTCTAAACAGCTTCGTCAAAACAATAATTTCATTTGAATTTTTTGGCCACAAACAGAAAGCCAGAAGCACATGGTATACACACACATAACACACCTTATTTTCTGGCCATAAGCATATGAGTAACACATAATATTTTGGGATAAAGATTGCAAATTTGGGAGTCGTAAACAGCGTTAAATAATAAGTATGCAACACCCTCTATCTACCTCCTCCAATCTGTTGTAAAACATGAAGTTTTTTTTTCCCGCTTGTAAAGAAAAGAAGATAAAATTCTTATCGAACATTTCTTGAAAAAATTCCTTATTCATGATTAACTTTTCCTGACAATTTCATCGCCTTTTTATTTTTCTACTATTCATGTTTTGGAAGCAGTTGAGAATCGGTATTTTTTGTTTACTATTACACTATCTTTTTTCGTGACGGTCTGTGTTTATGCAAAAGAGTATTATAACAGCGTATAACGTCTTTCAGTTAGCAGCTTTTTTTTTTGACACTGTATTCCGAATTCATCTATTTGGTTTTTCTTTGAATTTTCTTTGTTACACGGTTTTTCATTCAAATATACAATCAGAATTCTTTTTATAAAGTAAAATACTAGCACTTCTTGAAAAGAGTTTATTCTTTTACAGTTTTTGAAGGTTAAAATTTAATTTAACTATATTATATTTTAAAGTTTTCTTCAATAAAAATACTACAGGAAAATCATAAATTACAGTAACTTTAAATGTCAACAAACAACGCATATTATGCAAAAATAGCTAAAATAAAATAAAAACATTTTTTAAATTATTAATAAAATCTATCTTAAAATGAAAATTTAATATGTATACTTATAGAGAGAAAGCACTTTTGAAAAATTAAAAAGAGTGAAATTGTCTAAGGTATAAACTACTGAGTCTAATACGAAAGAAGGAAGCATATGACAAACAGTATAATTTATGCAGGAATATCTGAAATAGATTGAGTGCATATATAAAAAAATAATAATAAGTATAAAGATTTTTACAATATGGGTACAATTATAATGAAAAAATTGGTTAAAAGCAAATATAAGAGAAAAATACTATTTTAAATAACAATAAATAGGATGATTTCACAATCATTTTTCAATCTCAAAATACGTAATTAAAGATTTGTAAAAATATTTTGTTACAGTTGCGTATTTTTGCAAAGTTTTCAATATTTAATTAAAAATACACCTAGGTATATAAAACGACAATTAGAACATTAATATGTGTTGTTATTACTTACGACACTTGGATAAGACAGCTCGCTATGCCTTTGGCTAAGCGAATTTAAATCAGCAAGTTGTGTCTTTCTGTTAACCAGAGCACCATGAAGGTGAAAGTAACACTTTGCTCAAAGCTCCTTTGATAGATGGCACCACCAGAGAATCTACTTCCTCAATTTTGACATTGATCTGCAGGAGGGAGGAAATTTTCTATTGACCATTACACCCATGGTAACTGCTCAATGGCCTATCCCAAGAATTTTGGTACCACAGATTTAACAAGCACGTATATAGAATGTATTCGGTGGGTCTTTGGCGGGATTGGGAATCGAACCACACTCTTCCGGACCGAAATCCGATTCCCTAATCATTAGGCTACCATGGCCACTTAAATGAGGTAATTGGACAATAATTTTTCAATCTCAAAATACACAATTAAAGATTTCCAAAATATTCTGTTAAAATTGCAAATTTTTACAAAATTTTCAAAATTTAGGTAAAAAAATTATATAAATATATATTATATAAAGACAATAAAAACATCCGTATATAAACTTAACATTTATGTTACGCATTTATAGTTTTATTTTTTAGTGTTTTTACCATTATAAAGAATACATGAGAAATATTTGTTGTATGCATGAGGAATACTTGCTGTATGTAGTATAATACAGTGCTAATGTGATGAGAAATTTCATTAAGTTTATATATCCTGTTTTTATAATATTTTACATCATCAAAATTCTTAAGGTATTTACAAAATAAGTTTATAGTTCAGACATCTGGATTCATGCACACATAATGACATTTTTTGAATAACAATGGCTGAACATTCATTCGAAATGGCACATGCAGAAAAGGAATGAAATGGTGAAACTGAACGTACTAAGAACGAGCACAAGATGTAAAAGGAGATAAAGTATGGCAAAGCAACTTCAGAGCCGCACACGTCGCCGAATGATCCATCCGATCTCGGATCACACTTAGTTGTGGGCTTGTTTAGGCACGCCAGCATAATTTCCTGCCATCCTTCGCCGGTAGCAGATCTGCAAGGAAACTCAAAGTGATTAAGCGGCACAGCGCTCGTCTTCTTAAGAAGTGCATCAATTATGGAAGAATATTAGAGAGCGATATTTCCCTGTGTGATTATTTCACTTGTTAAAGGAAATAAATAGAATATTTGGCATTTGCTGATTTAATTGTGCTTCAAATGAATGAATGTTTTTAAGTAAAATTTTTGGATAATAATTGTAAATAAATGAACAGATTGATATTCTAAATTAGCACTGAACTTTAGTTGATTAGCAGACTGGTTGGTTAGGGTGATCCCTCTCGTTATCGTAAGGTAATTAGCTCGAATCTTGGTTCAGCTAAAGATCCATCGTTTTCACTAATGGCAGTTGCGAATTTGTCGTGGTCGCAATGTCTTCCAAGTGAAATGATACCTCTGGGATCGGAGGCCATGTTTTGGGGACTTCTGTCAGTCATTGTTCTTAAATGACAAATATCTATCCGCTTGCCTAGTTAAATGCTTTGCAAGCTTGAAAAAAAATAATCAAACTTCAACCTTTGAGGATTCTCGGAATTGACCCTCTCGAAGATGCATCTTAAACCCTTCATCACGATCAGAAGGGATTCATAGACTTGATCAGTATCTCTGTAGATCAAGTAGAGGATAAGACAACAACTATTTTAATATTCCACTTTACAAGATTTTTGTTCATTTTACCTCTTTAATATCCCAGAAATATTAAAGTTCATATGATTAAAATTGCATAAAAAAATGTTTACATGAAAGAATCACTGTTTTCATTGGTTAACATTATCTAAAGAAAATAACATAATAAATAGTTTTTTTTTCATTTCATTAAATTTAAGATAATTTCTTCCAGATAATATAATAATTTAAAAATTCGTGCATCTGATATTTGCCTAAAAAAATTTTAAAAAAGCTAACTACTTTAAAATATAATTTTTTTCCTTCCAGTTTTAAGACTATCTTTTAATTCACATTACAAAAAGCATTTACATATAATTAATGTTACTTATGCATTTATTACAAGTGCATATAAATGTATAAAATTTTATATCATAAAAAACACGAAAAATGAATAAATAGCTACACTTTTTTTATTTAGTTGCAGAATGAGAAAATGTAATAATAGTTATATTTTCAGCATATTAATGCAATGTAAAATTAAACAAATTTTGTATCGGATAGAATAAAAAAAATACTTTTAATTATAAGTAAATGAAAAAATTAAATTCAAACATTAACATTGCAATTATATTTTTCTCTGTTTCAATAACAACATAATCACATTCTCTTAGGAGCTCACCTAAAAAGCACTAAAACTGCTTGCGGAAAAGTTTGAAAATGATTGTTTCTATGAATTGCAGTTGACGAATCTAAAGCAATGCGCCCAAACATCTGTAAAGAAAAAGAATGCAGTGTTTAGTTATTTAAGAGGATTCAATTTAAAATTCAAAATTTAGGAAATACCAATAATTCCACAATAGATCGATACTCTTTACCTGCATTCCTATAACTGCGTATATGAAGAATAGCATAACTATCAACAAAGCTACATAAGGCAATGCCTACAATTGAAAAAAATATTAAAAACATTCTTTCAAACTATAATATATTTTACACCTACGATTTATTAATTAATACTTAAACTTAACTAGAATTGTAAAACACCAAGTAGAACAATAACGGGATATGGCACAGGATTTTATTACACTAGAAAATATTTTTATTATAAATGTCTAATATGATAAATCACGTCAGTAAATGTTCAGTTATATTGTTTCTCATGATGACAATTTTTACGAAAAATATATAATAATTACACTTTTTAATTTCAATAAACTAAGTAGTTTTCTTCTGAAAATTCAGTATTTAAAAAATTCGTACAGCTGAAATTTTCTAAATTTTACACTATAAATATTTCTTTCTTTCAGCAATTGATTAAAATTTAATATTTTTGTGAAGTTTAATTTCGAAATATTCAAGTTTGAAGTAAAATATTTTGACCAGAAACTTATTTTTCTATTTTTCCTAAAAATACACACTTTACTTTGATAATTTAATGAAGATTAGTGAATGAATATTGAGTTATTATTCATCCTCCATTGATCAAATAATTAATGATTGAATTATCTTTTTTAACACAATACTAGTTTTTGAATTTCTCAAATTGCATATAATAAAAATTATTATTGAATGTTTTGACTTCTGAGAATAAAAAAAATGTTGTGTTATTCACCCATTATGTAAATGTAATACAGTATACATTAATTACATTTAGTATAGTAGAATAAATAATACCTCAATCTAATTTGTGTACTACAAGTTTTACATAAAAAATGCATTAATATAAATACAGTTATAAAAAGGTGATTCAATATATATATAATATATATATATATATATATATATTATATATATATATATATATATATATATATATATATATATTTTATATATATAAAGGCTATAGATAATATTCATTGATGGCTTTTAAAAATAAAGCCTTAAATTCAACTACCTCTTCATTTTTGCAAAAAAAAAAAATAAATAAATAAATAAATAAAAAAAATTGAAGTAAATAATATATAGGCTTTTAATATTTTAGGGTTTAATTATTTGTTATCCAAATGAAAATATTTCGCATTCATAATAGCTCAAATTAGGCACAGATAAGCACATTTAATTTTTACTGAGAAACTTTTTATCTGGAAATATTAGTTCCGTCAATACCTTTGATATTGTTGGTAATCTTTTCCCCAGCTCCTCACCCCCCGGATTTACATTACCACTGACGGTAAACCTTATTTTTATTAATATATATATATATATATATGTATATCTTAATAAAAATTAGGTTTTATTTTAATACATAAGCTATATTAAAATTAAGTCTAATGTGTTTCTCTTATTCACCAGAATCATTTTCTATCCATTCATTGTGTATTTAATTATGTTACAATAATAACCATTATTGATATGTTTAATTATTTCTAATAAGCTTCACAATTATGAACATGTGAAATGGTTTTTTAACCACCAAAATGATAATCTCATGAAAATATTCAATAATACTGATTTGCTCGTATTCACAATTAAATTAAATTCTACTATATTTATTATTAAAATTTGATTATTAAATGTCTATACAAGCAAATAACAAATAAAATTTTTTTAAAGCTTTCTTAATGCCTGATATTTTTTAGCTTTTCTAATATTTCTATATATTTGGAAATACAAAGCAGTCGTTCAGATGATTTTTAAATTTTTTTTTAGCGCTTATGTATGAGAGACACACACAAGTCATTAACTAAACCCTTACCTGGAAAGATTTAATAAATGTCCAAAGCAAAGTTCGAATGCCTTCTCCTCTACTGAGAAGCTTTACTAGTCTCATCACGCGAAAAAGGCGGAAGAAGTTGATGCTAATAATATTTGTTCCTGGCTGTGAAGAAAAAAAAGTTCGAATGAAAGCGGATACTTAAAGGAACAAAACAAATATATTTTTATAGATTTCTCTTAACATGACTTTAAAAAGCGAAAAATTTCAGAAAGCCTTTCCTGTTAACTTTTTATTTTAATTTAAGCTAGAATACTGGATAAAACATCAAAAGGATTTGCTTTTTATGTTAGTAAGCATCCTCTTTCTGAGAAATTTTTTATAAGGGAATAAGTGTCAACGGACACTTTCCAGTAAATATAAACTGAGAAAAGTAAACAGGTAAATAGCAAACTGAAAAATGTGACACATAATATTTTCTTGGAAGCATATGTGGTTTTTATAACGCAAATTTTAACTGCGATTTTTGTCGTCCTAAAAATGTTTATTTATTTATTGAAAAATGTTTTAAAATGGGAAATAAATTATAACTGAACAAGAGAAAATATTTTCCGGAAATAAACATTAAATACAAGAAAATATCGACACATTTATTCTTCCATTTCATTTCTAAATAATTATAATTTGCAATAATATATTTTTATAATTCTTTGATACTAACTATCCATACTGATAACTGGTCTCTAACAAAAAATATTCTGAAATATTTACAATGGGTGAAAACTGTGTTAAGGTATTCACATACTAAAAAGTTATTTTATATATATTTTTTATTAATGTATAACAAAATAATTTACTTAAAAAATTAAGTAAGAGAAATCGTAAAAATGCAATTTTATAAATATAATTTTAAATGCATCATAAAATTAAAAATAATTATCTTATCAAGTTTATATATCCATTGCAGTTAATAAGATGTATTATTTTCGTTTATGCAATTGGAGAATTACATTAAGTATTATGCTGTAACAAGAAAACTGAACTTTAATATTTTTCAATGGATTAAAAAGATTATTTCAAGAGGAAAGCTGTAAGAGGTCAATTTCCATCCGTGCATGGGTAAGCATGATATTTGACATAGAATTCATAAAAATTTATAAAAAATTAATTTTTATGTGGATTTCTCCATTCATTTATAGCCTTGATCAACTAATTAAACAGAATATAGCAACAGAGAAACAAACTTTTTTCAATATCTCTATACATTTTTCAAATGAATCATAGTAAAATATAAAACTGCATAGAAAATTACTATCCACTTGCATCAAAATTATAGCAACATAATAAGGAAAGGAACATTAATTGTGTTGCTAAGTTTTTGGATAAATTGGTTACGATATACACTCCAATAAAACACACACTTCTATTTTAAGGTTAATTTAAATATCATTAATTATCCTTATAGCTTAAGATTAGTAATTCCAAAATATTGTTATTGTTTTCATACAATATTTTTTTATTTTTTATTACAATATATTATTATTTTTTAATTTTTTTATACTCTTAAACAATGTACACTTGAAAAAATATTACTTAATAGTATGGCAAATGAACTGAAATTAAAAATAAGCAATTTACAATTTAAAATTATGATAAAGGTAAGTGACAGTTTACATTTATTAATTTATTCAAGCGTAAATGCTACTCAATTGCACTAACGCAATAAATAATAAGGTTAAGTAAGATAACGTAACCTGATGAAAAAACGCTTTAAGAAAACTAATCATGAACGTTAATAGTTTGATAAAATATAATGAAATGTACATTGTGGTACTTAACTTATTATTTATCATTTAATTGCAAAATCTTTAGCATTAAGAAAGAAAATGAAGTCACGTGTACACAATTGCAATACTTACATTGACTTCTGAGTATACTATATCTATGAAGCTCCCTAGTACAATAATAAAGTCAAAAACATTCCAGGCATCACCAAAATAGTTCTGAAAAAAATTGTTCACTAATATAGTCATATTTGTTAAACAACCAAAAAATAAGTTGAATAGAATGTAAATAATTTGAATAGAATGTAATAAGTTGAATAAGTTGAATAGAATGAATGTAGTAACCTTACCTTGAATTTAAAAGCAATAAGTTTCAGAAGAAATTCAAAGGCAAAAACAGCGGTGAATATCATATTCATTATATCCAAGGCAAACGTGTATTCTTTAGGTTGACCATAATACTAAAGCAAACATATCACGGTAAGAAATAATAATTAATCCATAATTGCATATAAAATGAAAATTGAATATGCAAATTTTCTTCGAGAAAGTCAATAGCAAAGTAAATGTTATAAAAATTATCAAATATTGATTAGGTCATCGAAGATTTATATGAGAATAAAATACGTGGGTGTGAAAAAGTTACCTTCATCGCTAAAACTAACGTGTTGATCATGATGAGGACAAAAATGGCGTATTCAAAATATTGGGAAGTGACGAACCACCAGACTTTGTATTGTATTCGATGTTTGGGAATGTAACGTCGAACAGGTTTGGCTTTCAATGCGAATTCTATGCAGTTTCTCTGGAATAACATCAAAAACGTTCTCAGAAAACACTTTTCAATTTAAGTAGCTAAAAATAAGTTTTTATTATAATACAAGTGTCCACTTACTTGATTCTTATCTAATTCGCAGTTTTTAAATTCTTGTTCCCCTTCGTTCTGGAAAGTTACGATAACGAAACCGACAAAAATATTAACCATAAAAAAGGCAATGATGATTATATATACGATAAAATACACAGCTACTAAAGGATTGTAATTGTAAATAGGACCAATATTTTCAGCATGCGAGTCAATAGCTACATAAAGTAATCTGAAAAAAAATATTCATAAGAAGAAAATATTTGAAATATTATAAAATATTAAAAAAGGTTATAAAAATTTTATAAAAAAGTATAGTATAAAAAATTTAAGGCAACAGAATTTTAAAAGAAAAGAAATACATAAACATTAAATCAGAGAGTATATTTAAATATCTTTTTTAAAATTATTATTATTTTCTATTGAGAAATAATAAAGAACATTTATATTTAGTGAAAAGAATTGTTTCATTTTTAATACGTGATAAAATCTAGTGAAGATAATTCATATTTTGCAAAGAAAATTATTCAAGAAGAATGCATTTATTAAACGATACATTTTGTACATTTCTTGTATTTTATTTAACTTCAAAAATATTAATATATGAGAGTTAAAATAGTAATTTTATGAGTTTAAACATAAACAGACAGAAATTTAATAAAAATTAGTAATATTAATGACTAAGAAAATATATTACAGAATAATATCAAATTATATTAATGCAATACAAATTAATCATATTATCTTTGCAAATAATTTGAAAAATTTCGTAGAAATACGTACACAAAAATTTTCATTTTTTTAATTACCAAATATTGAAAAACTTATTGTGGAAGTCCAGACTTCAATAAATATGTGTTATATGAAAAATATTTCCTTCACTTTATCCCAAGTCAAGGGTCATAGTGGTGTGTATGGAAATGAAAGAGCGGATTTCCTGGCTAAATCTTCTCTTTCACTTCCAAATAAACTGGATACCAGCTTACCCAAGTTTTTTTTTTCAAAACCACTGCCAAAAAGAAGATTATCACAGAATGGAACTCAGGTTTTGTGTCTTCTCCTAATTGTAAGTGGGCAAGATCTTTTTTCCCATCAGTTCCCATCAGAATTAAGAACTACTGGTTCTACACCGATTTTAAAATTACGCAATTCCTCACTGGACATGGGAAATTCAATAGCTATCTTCACCGTTTCCACATTAAAAAAAGTGAAATGTGTATGTGCAACTCTGGGAGTGACAACCCTTCTCACATTCTTCTTGAATGCCCATCTGTTTCAGAAGAAAGGAACGAGCTTTGTAAAGACTTAAATAACAGGTGGCCCCCGATTTTGGTGGACCTAGTAAAGAAAGAGAATTTTGAATTTTCTAAAAAAATTTATCCATGCTGTTATCTAACTCCTTTTTATTTTTATCCCTTTTTTTTCTTTTCTCTGCCTTTTTTTATTATTATTATTTTCATCTCATGATTTATTTGGAATTGTTATGTAGTACATTTGTTGTACCTTCAGGCCCTGTGTAGTATTCCTTGGTGCACAGGGAGATATTTTTGTTTTCCCAAATTAAAAAAGAATACCAAATATAATAATTAATTATCAAATAATAATTTCCGATAATTCATAAATTATTACAAAATTATTTTGACATGGATTGCCTAGAATTTAAAAAAATTTATTTTATTATTTATATTATAATTTTAATTTCTTTTTTCAATACTTAGTTTTCTATTTATCATCGTGAAGAATTTTAAAGATAACTTATTATCTAAATGATAATTTGCACTGAATTATTAATGATAATATAAAACTGAGTGATTTTTATAGTATAATTGAGGCAACGCTTAAGAACTTTCAAATATTATTATATAAAGCTTGAATACCCAGCTTGATTAATTTCATAATAATTAGCAGATTTTTGGCATAAGAAATCCCCATTGAGATACATTTTGTTTTGTAAAATAAATAGGTTTTAAATACCATTTTTGAAATCATTTTTTTAGATTTATTAGTCGAGTAAAGATATTATTTCTAGGAATGGATGATTTGGAAGGGAATTTATTTTAAAATGGTGTCCCGTACAACGAGATGAATAGGCAAATCTATCTTTTTATCAGAATGTTTTCCAGTATCTTAGGCAGTTAAGCGTTTATATTTAATTAAAACAATTAATAACAATAACTTGCTAATTGATTATTATTTATAAAAATGGTTTGTCTTTTATAATTATCTATTTTTTTGGTTTATTGTAAAATAATAAATTTTATATTTAGAATGAAATTGTATTTTAATTAACATAGAAATTTACCTAATGTCAATCAACGTTCTTTTTCTTTGAAACATATTCCTATTTCCATGTTTAACGTTTAGACAAATATTTCCTATTGCAAATTCAAACTAGTAGCAGGAACTATCGATTTACCATAATCATTGTATATAATTCTACTAATTAATATGATTCTTAAAACAAATTAATTCGATTCGATATTTTAAATTTCGTTGCTCTTACTATATGCTTGCCATTTTAATATTTAATTCTATTTTAAATTCTAGAAGAATCTATATACATTCTAGAAATAGAAACACAAGAAGAGATAAAACTGAACACTATATTATCTTAATATTTGTAACGAGAAAAATGCATGATAATCTACATTTGAAATTTTAGCTTAGTATTTATATGGACTAAAAGCTATTAAGGCAATCACTTAAACTGAGAACTAACAAAAAAAATTGATATTACCTTCAACAAACTTTTTTATCCTTCTATTACTCTATTTTATAATTAACTTATAAATATCATAATATTTAATTCGTTTTTGTCTGATTGGTTTAGAATTTATTTGTGAAGTTTTTTCAATAAACTTAATATTTGTTAATAAAATGTTAAAAAATACTGCAACCATAGTTATCAATTAAAAGAAAATTGTTTTACATTTTCCCTTACTTTGGCCAACCTTCAAAAGTAGAGACTGTACAAAGACTGAGCATAGCTTTGGCAACATCATCAAAATTAAATTCATTATTTTCCCATACTCTATCTTCTACAGTAATTTTCATGGTATCACCACCTTGATACACAACATATTGGCCCCTAAAAAAAGAAAAGACTTTACAGAATAAATTAAAACATTTTTATATACTCCAAAGGTTTTTGGACATTGGACACTATATATATATACATATATATATATTTACAGTGATATGTATTTCGAAATGAAATGCATAGTACAGAGCAAGAACAGTTTCGGGTCAGTAGGTTGTAGGACCACTGTAGACGGCGATATATGAAGCAACACGTCTAGGAACAGAGTCAATGAGAGTACGGATGGCATCCTGAGGAATGGGTCTCCATTCCCTGTCATTGACCGAAGTGCGTTTTCTGAATGAGGCTGTGGTAGGATCTTCCAAACAGCGTGCAATCATCTCTAAAACATGTTCGATTGGTGAAAGATCTGTCGAGCACAGTGGATATTTGAAGTAGGTGTATACCTTGCACAGCATGTTGGCAAGTAGGAGCAATGCTCAGTCGCGTGTTATCCTGCTGAAGTAAGGCATTGGGCATCCCCTGAAGGTAGGGGATTATCACTTTAAACAGCACATCATCCAAGTAAAGTTTGGCTATAATAGTGTCATGAATATGAAATAGAGGTAAGCTGGAATGTTACGCAATGGTGGGGCAAAATACGATTTCGCGTTGTCACAAGGAGTGGCGTTTTACAATTGCTGCGGAATTGGATTTGTTGACATCAACCTCATATGCAGCGACTGTCACTGAAGAAACAGAAGCGCGACTCATTTGAGAAGACGATCCTGTTCCACTCCGGCGTCCACACCGTTTTAATACAGCATCATTCCAGACGTAGGCATTTATGCTGTGGGGTCAATGGCAGTCATCTTGATGGAAACCATGAGAACAGGAGACAAGCAACCAATCGATGGCAAATGGTGCTGTTCCATACGAGAGCATCCAGTGTGGCTTACACAAGCTGCAGAGTTTCGGTGGACGTGCTTTGCGGAGCTGCCACTTTTTCCCGTCGGACGTGTTGATCCACGGTTACTGACGTTACTCTGGCTGCATCGGTACCAATTGTTTCTTGTTTCAATCATCTTCGCTGCAGCCGGTGCACTGTGGACGCATCCAGGTGCCTGTCAGCTGCAATTTGCCGTATGGACAAAGCTGCTTTTCTCTGTCCGATCACCATGCCCCTCGTAAACTCATTTGTCGGCTGGAACTGACTCCGTCGACGATGTCCTGGTATTCTCTGCAATTACAGGCGTCTTTTATGACGAAAACTAACTTTCAACAAATCCAAGAAACAATAACGTTGCGAATATTGCTCACTCTGCCGGTTCATCACCGTATATCTTATCTTCATGTGCGCTGGAGAACTATGCACTTCACAGCATTTGCATAACTCGGTAAGGTACATCCACTCTGAAATTTGCATATTTTCAGGTTATTCCTTTTGAGTTGTACTTTTAATACCGGGTAGTGTAGAAACTATGGCAATAGAGTATAAAAACGTTCACTTCCTGCCTGAAATTTGTGTTTCGCCATTATTTTCAATTATTTATGAGGTATTTAAAACAACTAAATTATGTTTAAGTAAATAACATAAAGATATTGGGGAAATTTAATTCAAATAATCTGTTAAATTTTTAGAAATGAGTTTTTTAAAGCGAAATGTTTAGAACATGTATATAGATTTACGGTAATCAAACTGTATCTTTTAAACTTGATACCATGATTTTACAAATTAACAATTTAAATTTTACAAATTAACAATTAAATTAACGCAAAAAATATTTTTTCAAATTTTTTGTTGTAGCAAATAGAATTTAATTAAAAATATTATTTTTCAAAATCAATATTCTTGTATTGCTAAAAGATAAATACATTTCTCATATTCAATTTTCACATTTATGATATAGATATTTCAATGTTTGATATAGTTTGCATTCGATTATGGTATAGCTATTAAAACATTTTTTAATTAATTTTATTTGCTTAATTCAATATTTTAATTAATATTTTTGCAAGTATAGTAATAGCTTATTTAAAACAGTTATAAAATGTACTATTTCTCTAGTAATTTAAGTTTTTGATTTGTTTGAGCACAGCATCAAATCAATTTCTCTACAGACAGACTATTCCTACATCATCATCCGAAAAATACTCAGAAACGCATTACACTGCTTCCCATCCAAGATCTGCCATACTTAGGAAGTGCGTGATAGTAACAAGAAACGATGTCTTTCATTCGTAGTCAGTTTTCTCTATAGAATATCTATTGATTTGCCATGGCTTTCAAATACTCTGTGGAGACACGAGGCTCATTTCTACTTGAATGGGACAGTCAACATCCATAAATATCGCATTAGGGCTAAGAAAAATGAACGGTTCCACGCTGAATATCTCCTACACTCTCTAAAGGTCATATCTGATATAGATTCATGGTGACATTCATACATGAGCAATTATTCTTTGAAAAAATCGGCGAACATGGACCTGTCACATGTTCTGTTACTGGCCATCGGTACCATGACATGTTGCAGAAGTTTATTGTGCCGCAAATACAACAAAGGCGGGTCTTTATCTCAACCATTTTCATGTAAGTTGGTGACTTCTCATACATTTGTGTGTTCATGTGAATGTCCTCTTAATCTAATACTTCACAGAGCTCCTTTCCAAATATGTGATTAATATGTTCACCGGATCTAACTCTGTGTAATTTCAAGTAATAGGACTATATTTAAAAAAGCCTGGTATATCGTAGCGGTGTTATGATATTGAATGATTTAAAGAACTTCATAACGCTTTATGTGAGAAGCCTCCCAACTGATCAATTACGTCATGCTGTTAAACATATTGTCCATAGACTTGAAATTCTGCAAATGAATGAGGGTGGTCATGAGGAGAACCTTTCCCTATATCGTCCTGGCCACGATTAACAATTGCTCCTTTGGTGCAATTTCATAATATTTCATTTGTATAAAGTTTTGGTCGTTCATTGTGTTAAATTTCATGTTTTTTCCAAAAAGACATCCTCTGGTGGACATTTTGGAAGTATATTTGAAATTCCGAGAGTGCATCCTGTGTATAGCCCGGTAGTTGATACGGTACAAAATTTCATTGCATTTCATTCATCCGTTGGTGATGTAGAATATAGGAGATGTTTAATAATAACCACCCGGCATATATTGCATGGCATTATAATATGATTATAGTTAATAGAAAGTTATTCAATTTCATAGATTTTTCCTATGTTACACAAAATATTACGTTGATATTAATGCTAAATTAAATTGTTTTAATATTTCAGAGTGAACACTTTAAAGGCTAAGGACTTTTGTGAGATATTTGGTGTTCTGCCACGTATTGCATTCATGGAATGCTTATAGAGATTGTGGCCTATATGCACTTTTGCAAGAAAAATCCGTTTGGAAATCCTCAGTCACCAATTCTAACAGAAGAACATGAAAAAGGTAGAAGCGCAGCATTGATTTATCGTTATTCAACAATGGTTCTGGTTGAACTTAGCACCTTATACTTCGAAAAGCAAAATTTTTTACCTTTAAGGCACTGTAAACCAATAAAATCAATAATTTGAACATGCCACATTAGATAGCTAAAAAACATTACATTTTTGTTCGTTTTTTAACATCGATCGCTTAATATAACCCACAGGAGGAATAATTCCTGGATAGTGAATTCTATTCCCGTATTTCCAAGAAGTTAAACCTGAAAATTTCCAAGTACATATCCAATAAATATTTAAGAAGCATTTGTTATATTAAGTGTTTGAGATCGACTCAGTATTTTTCATTCATAAGAATACTGGTTGCTGCTAGACCATGGTAAGCACATAATATATCATTTACAACTTTTCAATTAAATTTAATAAACTTGCATTTTATGAAGTTTTTTCAAATAAATCTTAAACTATATAAATTAATGTTTACATCATACGTACTTGCATTCTTCCTCTGTCATTTTAGATTCATCATTACACCGATAAAATTTTCCCTAAAATACATTGAAGTATATAATAAGTATGAATTCTTTTTCTTTTTTTTTAAATGTATAAAAAAACCATGCAATTATCAGGCTAGAAAACAAATAATTAATTACATAACAAAGAAATATAATTTTAAAATTTTCCAACGTAAAATAAATGGAATGAAATTCTAGAATCAGAATTTTAATAAAAGTAAATTTCACAAGTAATGCTCAAAAACTCAAATTAAATTACATGAACATATAAAAAATATGAAATGTATGAAAAAATTATAGAAAAAGATTAAATAAATCATTTAAATAGGGAAAATACTAAATGTAAAATAGAATAAAAAGATTCCGTAATGTTCGGAATGATAAAATTTTATAAAATCCAAGCTCATCTTAAAAAACAGCATACAAATTAGATGTTAACAAAATTTCATTACATAAGCAGATAAATGTTACACAAACAACTATATTAAGGTTTTCTTTTCAATATGCACAAACATCAGAGCGTCACATAAAGCTTGCACAAATGCAATGCTCACAAAATTCACAAAAGCAAGAAATGATGGGAATCACATAGCTACAATAGAATAGAGAATGCCACAATATATAGTCACACAAGAGGCTCAGTGCTTGGATTAGAGGCTGCTATAGTTTTGTTTTAACTATATCAGAAAACATAATCATGATTAACAGATGGTTTCTAATCTATTGTTAAGAAAAGATGTCTAAAAAATTCATTTTACTCAAAAAAATTAATTTATGGTTTGGATTGAGTTTTAAATCTAAACAAATAATATTTTACCAATAAAAATAGTTTATTACCTAAAAAGACAATTACATCTTAAATAGTATGATATCGTTTTAAATAGAACGTTTGATTACATTGGAAAAAAATAGTAATATTAAACAGGCGAAGAATGATTTTTTGAGCTGTGTTAGTTTCTGACCTGCATTTAGCACTTTTATGTCTGAAGTTTTGAATAAAAAGATTGAAAAACTACGGAATACTTTAGAATTGAATTTAAGATATGAAGAAACCGAAAGAACAAAATAATTCTGTATATAATTATAAGCTTGCAAACGTTAATTATATTTCTCCGTGAATAAATAAATCATAAGCTTGAAAATAATTTATAATTATGTAAATAAACTTACATAGCATCTTTAGGACATTTTTATGATAATAATTATGATTATTATAAGTTGTTGTGTTGCACCAGCATGTTTCCCTGTACCTAGCCCTGAATTGGGCTGTACCAGTTAGAGAGAAACAGCCGGGTGGATTCTTCAGCAGAGATAAAGCAGAAGGTTACAATACTTGGCTTGTCACCCCCAGAGATATAATTTCACTTGGAGGACATTGCTACCACAACCTATTTAACGTGCTTCATCATTGCTATAGGTAGAATGTTTTAATAAAATAAAAATACTATCAAAAACATTAACCCTTTAAAAAATTAACTTCATTTAAAAAATAACATTTCGAAAATGAAATATTTTAGCCACAAAAATTACATATATAAGATTTTACCACTCTAAATAAAATTTAATGTGTGCAATATATTTAAAGACGAAGAAAGTTACAAAAAAAATTGCAATAAATATTGAAAAATTTGGATGAATTTTTTAGACATCTTAAGCAACTGAAAACCTCAAACTGTTGATACTGTAAAAAAAAAAAAAAAAAAAAAAAAAAAAAAATCTAAAACGAACGCAAAAATTTAAAACATTAAACATTTTAGATTTATATAAATAACACAAGAATATTAAAAATCTACATTAAGTCAAAATAAATCTTTCTGTAAACAAACGATTCAATAATTGTTGAAACTAAATATGTTATGTGTAAAACGTTATAATGTTAAAGAAATAGAAATAATTAAATGTTTTGTTTGAAAACCAAAGATAACACTTCAATATTAATATATAAAAACTAATCGAACTAAATATAAAATTTTAGACTGAAAAGGTGCTTTTAGTGCTAGAGAAGAAAGAAGTGAAAGGGGGAAAAGATGCTTTGGAAAAGGGAAGATAGGGGTATACTAAGTTCATACATAAGACAATTAAAAGTGCAGTGCATATTATAGCTTGAAATATTTAGTTTTCATGTAATACAATTAGCTAATAATTAAATCATTTTTAATGATAAATATTTTACTGAATATATAAAGATTTTTGAAGTTACAAATGATGGTTATTTATTTCATTTAATCAATACAATATTTCCTTATAATGGATAATTATTGATTGTGTGTAAATATTCCAGAAAAAATATAATTAAAAAAAATATTGCAATACACCAAATTAAGTTTTATACTTATTAGACAAGTATATATTAATCTATTAAAAGAAAAATATTTAAAGAAAATAAACTTTTCAGAAAAATAAATCAAAATAGATGTCTGTTAATTAATGAATAACTATGTAATGATATTTGAAATAATGTCATAATCAATTTTGCTATTCAAATTTCATTCTGAAGACTAGATTTAATTATGATATATATTTTGTGTATTTATATAATATTACAATTCGGAAATAAAGAACTTAATCCATTGATTCTGATTTTAATAATTAAAAGGAATCATTTTTAAATTAGTGATGTTATTTTATATTCTGAAGCACAAAATAAGATGTCTTAAACACGAAAGTGTCACGTATTACATAAATTTATGACTTCTTTTAATCAGTTAAATATTTCAAGCATTCAAATAATAATTATTACAAATCATCTATGTGCTACGTGCAAACTAGCAGCCAAAATGACTTCACATTTTACTGGGTAGAAACCCTTCTCATGTTACTAAATTTTCTCATAATATAAATATTAATGGTAAAATTGGCACTCCATTAACCAGCTTCAGAAAATATCTTATCTTATTCTTTTGATGCTTTTTTTCTCTTGGAATTACTTCAGATTCTAATTGAGACTGAAATATTAATAAAATTTTGCTTTTTGATACGTCCATTCCTGTCTTCTTTTGAACTTGAAAGATGTAAGACACCTGAATAACTACAAATATTTGCTTGAAATGTTTTTCTTTAGGTCATAATTTATTTAAATTTTTTTAAACTCTATTTTATATGTGTGGAGGGTTTTTATAAACCAAAACCAACCATTAAGTAGAAATATTTTATTTTATGATATTAATAAAAATATTTAGATTTGACAAATCCGCCTGTTGCGATACCAAACTAGAAGATCAATTTACGCATAAAATGCATGGAAAGTAGGCGATCTAAATCAATGTTACTTGGAAGCGTGTTATTTTATTGCTTTTACAATAGTTATAATATTTACATTTAGTTTAAAATGGAAATAGTTATTTCAAATCTGTATCTCTATATTTAAATTTTTATGAGAGCCATTAAAATTTCCATAGTTTGAAAAAACTATAATTTAGTTTAATTTTTAGCTGAAGAGGATAATTAATAATGAAGAATATTATCATTTAAATCCTGTAATAGAGCTTTAAAATTTTCTTCTAATCACATTTTTACGTACAAAATGTGAGAAATATTCGGTTGTTTCTACTATCATTTTTTTTACAGCATTCAATAATGGTATCAGTTTGCCAATTTTAGAGTCAACATTTTGAGTAATTATAACGATATAAGGAAAATAATACTATATATATATTATATAATGCTGTTTGTGAGATATCAAACTTAGTGATACTGCTTTTTTTTCTTGATAATAATATATCAACCTTTTAATTTGCAACTATTTCAAAGGAACACATAATATTTTTCTTTAATATTTGAAATATGTTCATTTGATTTTTTTTAATAAAAGCAATGTCTATTCTGACGTTTTACAAACTTCTGTAATGTGAAGCGATCTATTTTTTACAAGAATTACCTGTCAAAATATTTCACAGAAAATTTAAAACAAAGGTACTAATAAAAAAGTTGTTCATGTTCCATTTGATTGTGTTAAGAAGGAGGTTAATGGAGGTTAGTTTAATCTTGTTCATGAGTTTTCTAGTTTTAAGTTTTTGATGGCACACAGATTGTTTTACATACGAGCTGCGCATAATGCCACAAAAGCAGACACATTACTCGACACTGAATGGCAAAGAAGGCGCACCCTTCTTTGCTGAGTTTCTTTACCTTGAACAGTTGGACTCCGATCACAGCAAACATGAATTGTAGCAAGTAGGTGACCAACATGATGTTTCCTATAGTTTTGACTGCTACTATCACACACTTGACTACGTACTAGAGGGCAAAATAAAGGTGGTAAATGTCAGTGATCGGCAGGTTTGCCAGGCTTTAAAATATATAAGTGATTGGTTTCGACGAGATTATTAAAGTGTTCTTCATGTTCACAAAGCATTGTGGAGTGTTGGACTGTACATTTAGATGCGTTTAGAATAACTTACATTAATTGAAAATACGTCTTATAAGGATTTCAAAATATATATAAGAGGAATCAACATTTGAGATGATCATGAAAAAAAAAATTGTAAATTCATTAGATTCAAACATTTGATATAATGGATTAATTTACAGCACATTAAAATTTTCTAAAAGATCATGAATTTAAAATATCAAAATAATAAAATTTGAAATTTAATTTTAAAAAACCACTAATTTTTTCCTTTTTTGATATAATATTGTATATTAAACACAATTTACATAATGAGAATAATTCATACTTAAAAATGTATTTTTTTCTTATTTTTTGATATAAAAACAATTTTAGCCTATTAAGTTAATAAAATGTAATACAAATTAAAATAATAAAAATCTGTTGGTTTTTTTTATAAATTATTATGCAAGTTTATAGATTACAGGGTGCAAGTTTATTGTTAAAGATTAAAATTTTACAAGGAGATGATCCTTTTTTTCTCATATTGAAATTTACATTTTATTTGCTTAAGCGTGTGAGAAAGAGTCGTATTTTTTTGTTGTAAAACTTTCTAAGTTGCAACTTTGATCCCTTAAATTTAAGTTTTCTTTTAAGAAATTTATTGGGATGCAATATAAACAATTAAGAATTTCAAAATATGAATGTTGTTCGTCAATAACTGTCAGTTAATTCTTTAAGTGAATTGAAAAATAGTAAATACTTTTAAAACTTAAATTAAGGGAGTATGCATAACTATCGAAATCTATGCTGAAAATATACAATTGAGAACATTTACAATGGATTTAAAACAATTCTTCTTGTTGTTGTTATTTATGACACTTGGACAAGCCAATCTCGTAGTGTAAGATGCGCCTTTCGTTGAACCAGAGCATCGCGAAGGTGAAAGTACGCCTTTGCTCTAAAATAATCTGAAAGATGGCACCACCATCGGATCCACTTCCTCAATTTTACACAATTCTTAAAACGTATATTTTTATCATCTTAACTTACATTAGAAAGGAATGTTACAGCTTAGTTACTAATGATATTACAATAAATTTTTTTTTTAATCTAATAACATGGGATGAAAAAATTTTCGGTGAAAAATGTTTTAAGTGATAAAAAAAACATTCACTCACATAATATATTTCAAATTTAGTGATATTTTTTTAAACAAAACTAATTAGAATTTTTAGTAAAAAATAATTGAAATTTTTATTGAAAAAGAAAAAAATGGAAAAGAATAAATATCTAAATAATGAATAGCTTATTTTTACATTGTATTCAAAAAGGGTGAAGATGCTGCTTTAGGAGTAATTACTGATTAAAGATAATTTTTTAAATTGAGAAATTTCTTTTTTATCAACAAATCAAAAGTCTGCATTTACTTATTGTATATATTGATGAACCAGCATCTTACGATAAAAAATAATCATTTATATTAGTATATTCTTCAAGAAACTCACTTGCAGACAAGGTTAAACTGTTTTCAAATTTTAAAACATGCAAAAAAGCTCAGTTTTCAAATGCAATACATATTTCTATTGATATATTATATTATTCGTGTTAAAATGTGTTTCAGCTTAACACAATTTTTAGCAAATTCAATTTATGCTACGTAATTAAATTATAAACATTTGCAATACTTAATTCCCTTATAAATTATAATTAAGAATTCGACTTAAGCACCATATTGAAGTAACGAAGGAGTTTTGTCCGCTCTCATTAGTTTGTTAAAGTATAATTAAATTTTGAAGAATTATTGCAGTTTATATAAATTAAATTTGTACCTATTCAAACAGAAATCAGATAAAACAATAATTCAGTATTTATAATTTTGTTAAAATATTTCTAACACTATTTATTTTTTATGTATGAAAAATTTTGAATTAACACTATATTAATGCATTTCAAATAAAAGTGTGGCTTACACTAAAATAAATGTTTTTCGAATAATTAATAATCCTATTTGCATTTCAAATTACAGACTATCTCACTTGGATTCATAAAATTATATTTTTACTTATTTTTTTCCCCTTTATCTTCTCAAAATCCATTATTAATATCATGATATTATTATTTCTAATTTTGTAAATATTATTATCATTATAAATTTTGCAAACAGTTTATCATAATAGCTTAACTATTTTATGTTTTAGCTGGATATATTAAGTAGTAACAAACTATGTTAGCTATATTATTTCTTTCTGATCATAAATACATAAAGATATCATCCACAATATCATAACAAAATAAATCAAAAATGGATAAGTATAACTATTAAATCTTGCATATAATACTTTCATATATTTCTATTTAATTTTAAATAAGAGACGATGTTTAAAAAGAACTTATTGATAAAATTGAATGTAGATTTCTTGTAATGAATAGATGTGTCTCAGTACATAAGATATCCAATGGTTTACTTCCTTTACCATGTTTACGTTGATTAAATGCGTCAGAAAGTGAAAGGGTTATTATAGCCTGGCAAATCACCCGATGAATAAGTGATTAGTAAAGGGGTAAGGGAAATGTGTGAGCAAAATCTCTGAGGCTTCAGATGCGATAGACAGTCCTACCTTTAATAATTGCACTCCGATGACAGCAAACATGAAGTTTAGCAGAAATGTCACCAACAAGATGTTGCCTATTGTTTTAACCGCTACAAAGATGCACTGGATTACTTGCTAAATGCAAACAAAACACAGGATATGTCACTGTTTTCTTCTTTTCTCACCGAGTCATTACCAATAACAGGATAGTAAGAAATCTACATAATTCGCTTTCTAAGCTATAGTGTTCTACATCACTTAGGATAAGAAACATTAATAATTAGGTGAAACATCTATAGATAAGTTCTGAAGACCTACATCGCACTTTTACACAGATTTTTATAATTACGAGCATGATTACAGGAAAAAAATAAACATTCAGCGCAATTTATTTAAGCCGTTTTTTGAATTTTTTTCCATTAAAAAATAAAATTAAATATAAGCTATTTACATAGAATTTGATTTTTTTAAAAATTTTATTAAATTTATTTCCAGGTAGTTTCTCATTCTCAAACTAAAAGTGAACAATTTTATTTTCTTCAGAGAGTTTACATTGAAAACGCACAATGCATATTTTCGCACAATGCACAATGCATTTATGCATATTTTCAAATTGTTAGCTCTACTACTTGTATTATTTAGATTAACTTAATTTATATCCTCGAGAAAAATTTTCATTTTGTTCAGAATTAAATTAAAAAATTGTTTGTTACGAGATTAAATATTAAAATACTTCGTAATATACGATTTAAAACAATTAACACAAGAAAAGCAGTTCATTAGTAAGAAAATTTTATATCAATATTGCAAAAGAACAAGCTAGAAAGAGGTAAAAAGAAATAGAAATGATAAAGAATATTTTACTTATATAGTTTATGATGCATATGATTTTAGCACAGATTGCAATTTGATAATAAACAGTTCAAAAAATTATTTTTAGCCAGAATTATTTGAAAACTTCAATTTTCTTGATAGATTTTAAATTATTATATCTCAAAATATTAAAAAAAAGCTTATCAATAAACCACATAGGGAATTCTTAGCTTATTTACTTCTCTTAAAAAAATAAGTATGATTAAATTACTTAAGTGAAATATATTTTTTTCAGTTTTGATATTCAATTTAAATTTTATTTTGCAGCCAAAATAACGTTGATCCAAATTTGGCAATTAAATTTATATTAAACAAAAAATTATCATATGAGCGTACGGTCAGATCTAATATTGTATGTTAGAATCGATTTTGATTTACAGAATTAAAGCATTGTTATATTTTCAAACTAAAATCCATATTTATATATGCTTATTTAAAATAAAATTGGTATTATTTTTTTTAAAAAAATAGCTTCAACAACACGTAGCGACTTCAAAAAGCAAAATTTGAATATTTTAAAATGAATTTACATATTTTGGGGAATAAAAAAAAACTTTGAAATACCTTTAATCCTTTGGCACGGTTAATGGCTCGGAGGGGTCGAAGGACTCTGAGTACACGTAAAATTTTAACAACTGAGAAAGTTTCATTTCTGTAAAACATGAAAACAGAAATTAGTTTATTGTATTAATGAGTAAGCATAAATAAAACAATTTAAGGAACTTTTCATGCTTTAAAGAGAGGAAAATCTCACCCGAATGCAAACGAAATGAGCGAGACAGACACAACAAGCACATCAAGCAGGTTAAAGTAACTTCTACAGAAAGATCCTTTATGCAATATCAGACCATAGGCAATAGCCTGTGTTAATAAGAAGACAAAGTTTTTAAAAGGTCTGTTATAGTCCATAGAGAATTGATTTGAGCTATGTTTAAATTAAGGTACATAAATGAAATTCTTACCTTTAAAGTTATCTCTACAGTGAATACTGTTGTAAAAAAGTAGTCGAAATAGTTTAAAATCTGAAAAAAAAATTCACATAAATATTAGTTTGGAAAACATTTTGATCAATTTATATAAGTTTAATATCAGTAAGAAATATCTAAAAACATATCGTATTCATTTGGCTTTTTCTACATTAATTCTAAGTATAAACTAAAATTTAAGTATTTAGAGTGAAAAAAACCGCGAACATTATAAACATACAACATTTATTTTACGCATATACATAGAGAAAATAACATTTACACAAAACGTATATACACACCAAAAAAGTAACTTGACAAAACCTAACAATACTTGTGATATATAAAGTGTATAAAATATTAACATTATATTGTTTTATTGAAGCTAAAGTACAGAGATATTTCAATCATTACAGTTTATGTAAGTAAATTAATCAATTAAATGCGCTATTCACATTAAAAATATCAAAGGGTAATTTCAAAGTTAATCAGAAGAATTTTAATGTCTTTATATAATGCTTATTATACAGCTTTTGGACAATTGGGAGGAAAATCCCAACTGTTCAAAAGCTGTATAATAAGCATTATTATATGACATTTGTGGCTGACAATACAAATATTTATAGCACAAATTCCACAAAAGCAATATGAGTTTTGGAAAATAATTTCATGCAAATTCATTTATCAGATTTTATGAATTTATAAATATTTCTTATCAATCTTTATCAAATATATAAAGTTATGAATGATTTTTATAGGTATTGAAATCAGTTGAAACACAGGAAACTATGCATAATGTGTAATATTAAAGTTTGAAAATTGTGATGGTAGTTAGACGCATCTATATTGATTATATTTGAAATATCTTTAACTCTTATTAACTTACATATGTTACAAGTACTTAACTTTGGAAACAAATATTTCAAAACTTTTACTAATTATATCAGTTGTAAGACATCAGGAAACAATTCAAAAGAGGAAAAACTTATTTCTAGTGGAAAAAATTAATTTTTTTTTTATTTTTTCATAATAAAAGCAAATTTTTATTTGTTAAACAGCTTTACGGATTCTTATGCTATATATGTAAAATTTTGTTGTCTTAAAAAACTTTATAATATTATTTTTTGATGAGGAAGTTTAATTCTCTATGATTTTCTTCCTATAATTACACGTCAAAACATCTCCTTACGTCGTCAAAAATTGAAAAATTCCAGTCTTTTATTTCTAATTTAGAGACACCTTTCATTGTGTATGCATGAATTATAATATACAGTATGTTTTGTGACTTAATGTCTTTTATATCAAGTGTTCCTTATAAATTAGGTGCGCCAATTTGTAATGATCTTCAATGTTTTAAAAATTATTTTTAAAAATATGTATATAACTTACTTTGTTTCTGTCAGAGTTGACGTTTAAAGGATCTTCTGCAGCTAGCATAGCACTACTAATCAGAATAAAACCAAGGATGATGTTTGCAAAATAATTGTGATTAACGATGAAGTGACATAGCCTGCGAAACCTAAAATTGCATATTACATTCATTATTTTAAATATCACACAGATAAACTCTTCGACCTTTGTTATTAAATATCATATAAATTATTAAAACAAACTTAAATTTGAGTATTAATGATTTCGACAACCGCGAGATAACTCTGCGGAAGCCTCAAAACAAGTTTTGAAAACAGAAGTAGGAAGAGTCTGTTCTTCTAGATTATAAAAATGGGAAGAAGTGGGGAACTGTTTAGAATGCTAGATGTGTGTTGGCAAGCAATATTTATAAAAATTTCATGTAAGTCTATATTTTGCGTTCTGTGCAATCCCAGAAAATAAATATTTGATAGTTAAAATGATGAATTCGAGGCACAAATTTAATTTAGCGTCATATCAAAATTTCAGAAAAAAAAATCAAATAATATAAATTAATTTATTGAATTTTAAAACGAGAGATATCTTACGGTAAAAAAATTTTTACCATTTCAATTATACGAGGGTTATTCTGAAATTTTTGAGATACGCGCAGACGAGAATTTAAAAAACAGAAATAACGGTTTAATTTTAAAATACAAAGTATTTTAACACAGAAGACGATTTTTTACTGACTTACTTCAACTTGTTTAGCGTAGAATACATTTTAAATAGAAGAGAAAATGGAGTTGACGCGAGAACATTTTCGCTCTATGATTTTCTACGATTTTAAAGCATGATTAAATCAAGAAAAATGCGTTCAACGGTTGCAATTAGCATTTGGTGATGGATCTCCAGCTCGTGCTACTGTATTCAGATGGTTTAGAGAATTTAGAAGAGGTCACAATTTTCTTCAGGATGAAGAACACACAGGAAGGCCACCGTCGGCAGTAATCCCGGATAATGTGTCTGCCATACGAAAAATGTTAATGGATGATAATCGCTGTACCTATCAAATGATACACAAGGAACTTAACATTGGATCCGCAGCCATACACAAAATCATTCATGAATAATTACATATGAAAAAAATAGTTTGCCGTTGAACTCCTCATAATCTCACTGAGCACCTAAAAATGAGCGTGTCAGAATTAGTAAAGAAACTCTTAAATTGCTAAATAATGGTGGCCACCGTATCATTTCTAAAATTGTAATAGATGATGAAACGTACATACCGTTTTTTGACGTCCCAACACGTCAAGAAAGCAAAGTATGGGTCTTTGAAAATGATCCCACGTCGACAATGGAGAAAAAACAACGCGCACTGAAAAAAGGGATGGATGCCGTTTTCTTCAGAAGTACGGAATTGATCAAAGCCATCAAGCTGGAAGGACAGAAGACAGTAATAGCAAACTGGTATACCACTAAATGTCTTCCAGAAATTCTACAAGAACTCAATGTTAGGAAACTAATGATTCACAATGACGATGCATCTTCACATACAGCCGGATTAACAGTTGAGTTTCTTAAACAAAAACAAATTAAAGTGGTCGAACATCCACCGTATTCACCTGATGTAGCTATGTGCGACTTTTGGTGATTCTTTAATCTAAAAAAGAAATTACGTGGACGTCGTTTTCATTCAGAAGAAGAGATTAATGTGGGTATAAATGCATTTTTTCATCTATTCCAAGAAATGAATGGCTTGAGACATTTAATCTGTGGAAAATTCGTCTATAAAAGTGTATTGATGCTGGAGACTACTTTGAACACACCTAAAATTTTGTAAGTATAACTTTAAAAAACTAGTTGTACCTCAAAAATTTCAGAGTGACCCTCGTGTATCATTTATTCAAACAATGATAATTGATATAATGAGAAATAGGTATTTAATAATTTACAAATGTTTTGCTAATTATTGGTATATTTCTGATATTAAAAAAATTTAGTTATTCTGAAACTTAAATAATACTAATCAGAAATAGGTAAATGGAGCTTTACATAAAATATGGAATATAAATTCTTTTATTACAGGAAAAAAAAGGATTTTTAATTCTTATATAAATAAAACAGATTATCATTATTTGATATTTTTACTGATTGTTGAAGGAATTTGTTTAAAATTAACAAAAGAATTTTGTTCAAATAGTTGAAAAACAACATCAGTATCATCAAGATTTAAAAAGTATTCAAACATTAATAAAAAAATATCATATACTGATTAATATTGAAACTTAAATGATATGGATTCATGTTGATATTAATAATAATAGAGAAAAGCTTTAATGTAGAATTTTCTTCTTAATTAATTTCATCTTTTAATGAAAAGTATTTTTAGTTACAGTGAAAAATAAAATTTCATATTAAAAGTAAAAATTCCAGTTGAAATAATTCTCAGCAAATATTTTTCAATCTAATAACATTCCATTCCTTTATAATTTTCTGTGGCAGGAAATTTATGCGTACAGAGAATTTTGAGTAAAAAGAAAACTTATTACTTATTTTTAAATACCTTTTTCAGTGCATGTCTTCAATCTATTGATTGCGCTTAAATTGCCTTTAATTCATCTTTTGCATTCGAAAGTTAGTTTTTTGTTCGTTTTTCGCTCAAAGGTAATTTTTTTCACGAAAACTAATCGGACTGGAACTTATAATTTAAAGTGTATTCTTAACCACTACAAACATTCATGCCTTAAGGTGGGATTCAAATCTATGAACTGTTGAATCGAAAGGAATAGCTTTAACTAGGTGCTATCAACTCGGCTTCGAAAGTTCGTGATCAATCGTAGATAAATATCGATTGTTCATGAATAAATTTTTATATTTGTATAATTTTTTAAATGATAAAACCGCCCTCTACAGTAATTGCATTAATGTCTAATACAGATGTATATGTTCGTTATTGTGATTTTATAAATTTATAGACTGTTTCAAATTCTTAAAATTCAAAATATTGGAATACAAAACTTTACCTGTTGTTGTGTGAAAAAATAAAAAATGATGTGTAAGCAGGTATAGGCTTTATTTTAGTGTCCATATGTATATCTGAAAGACGCCTAGGACGTGCAGTTGAAACAGATGTATCATCTTCATCGTCATCTTCCTCATCATCCTCATCGGCTTCATCATCTTCAGCATTGAATTCCACTACATATGAATTAAATTCATTCATGAAACAAGAACAATCTTTCTTGCAAACAATACATATTTTATAATCAAATACATTCTTACATTATATAATTTAAGCAATAAATATTTAATGCATGGAATATATTTAGTGAATTGATAATATTTTTTACAAATTATATATATATATATATATATATATATATATATATATATATATATATATATATATATATATATATATATATATATATATATATATATATATATGATGTGTGTGTGTGTAGTATAAATTCCCGATTATCCACTTAAATGAATGACGCGCATCTATCGCGCATAATCTATAAAATTATGAAAACGGAACAAATCAACAAAAAAAATTTGAATAAATTTATACACACAATAGAAGACATAAATTTACTTTTACTGAGCGATAATAAAGTTATTCAATAAGTTACATAAGTTTAAGCATGCAATTATATGTACAGAAAAAGAATACAGTGCTGTGAATACATCATACAAACTTAATTGAAATTTCCGTTGTGAAATACAGAATTTTAGCAGATTCTATCACATCGCTTACATAGAATTGTTACATGAAAGAAGAATGAATCGTAATCAAAAGATATATTTTGATGTACGCCTCTGGGAATTCTTTTGACCTTAAGAAGTTTAAAATGTATTATGATGAGTCGCACGTTTCTGTAACATATGGAGTGGAAACTTTTGAGGCTCATTTGTGATACGATATTTAGGATTGAAAATAATCTAGTAACAAAAGAAACAGAATTTATGAAATCAAGCTAGAAATATATGCCAAGTGCAATAGGCAGAATTGCCTCACAGAGTACAGTAGTGAAAAATCAAAAAAAGACAATAACGAATATTGTTTATCGATTGAATGAAATATTTAAAAAGAAGAAGGCTTGATATATCTAGAGAATCAAAATGAATAAAGTAGTTTAGCATCATGAATGAAATATTATTCGATTTCGTGATTCTGATATTCATCGCGTGTTGTTGAGCCCATCCTACCATTATAAAGCAAGAACGTGACATTGGCTGAATTTTGAGAGCGAGTAAATTTATTTGGTTTTAAAAAATTTTTTAATGAAATTATTATTGTTTATCAAGATAACAAAATGCTCTCTTATCTTTTAAGTCTGTGATTGATTAGTATCAAGATAAGTTACACAGAACTATGAACTCTGACAGCACATAATTGAAATATTTTTAAACACTAAGAGTACTTTTGAATATCACCATGCTCATAACTATTATTCTTATTGCATTCTGAAAAATAACATGAAGACATTTTGCAGAAATAAATGGTGCAAGATGGACGATAAATAGTTGGGAGTTCACAGCCCATCATTTTTATAACATGCAGTGAATTGCATCCATTATAAATGCTATGGAAGGAAATTCTTACCCGTTGTCACTTCTTTCTCCGCTTCACCATCCATCTTTTCATACGCCGTATCTTGGTTCACCTTTATCTGAAATAAGATAAAATTATTCATTTGTTTGCATACATTTCAATCACCGTTTCAATAAGAAAAGTTTAATTCATTTGGACCATATACATTTCTTTTTGATGAATTGAACAATATTTTCCATTATCTAAGAGTTAGAATTTTTTATTTATTAAGCGCATTTTTGTAAATAATGATTGTTTTATCAGCTAGAACGCAGTACATTATAATAATGATGAGGAATTATCATATAATAATAGGGAATTATCAGAGCAGTAGAACATTAGCTTTATAATATTTTTTTCTCAAATTAAATTTTTGAAAATTTACGAGTCTTTTCGTCACCTATATAAAATGTTATTGTTGTTACTTATGACACTTGCACAAGCCATGATCTCTATGGCTTAGTAATATGCGAATTTAACTAAAAAGGGAGCATCTTTCGTTTTAATCAGCACACCACAAAAATAAAAGTACGACTTTGCCCTTTTTTAAATCCTCCGATAGATGGCACCACTAGAGGGCCCACTTCCTCAATTTTGGCATTGATAAAAAGGGGGAGGAAATTTTCCTCAGACCATTACATCCATGGTAACTGCTCAATGAACGACCACAGGACTTTCGATTCCACAGATTTAACGAGCATGCATATCGCATGCTTTCGGTAGGTCTTTGGCGGCATTGGGAATCGAACCCCACCCTTCCGGATGGAAGGCCGATACCCTAACCACTAGGCTACCACGGCCCTATATGAAATGTGACCCCTTTCATCAATTATATAATTAAATTTTATTATAGTTAATATTGAAATCAATTTTTTTTCTTCAAGTGTAATAAATATTTCATCAGAATAATTATAAACTTATTAAAATTATTATGCAGTTTTGATATAATTCGATCTATGAATTAATTGTTTTACAAATATTCTTTTAACTGTTTTATAAATTTTCTCATTCATTTATTACTCTTTAAATGATTTTCTTCTTCTTTTTTTGTAATTTACTATATATTTGCAATACTACCATATTCCATCAAAGTATTCCTATATTAGACTATTCGTGAATATTTGAAAAATATTACAAATATTTTATTAACAGAAAAATTGAGTCAATTAAAAAAAATTGGAAATTAAAAATATGTTGAATTTAAAAGGTAGATGAAGGTGAGTACAAAGAGAGTTATTAAAGTAAGTTTAAATTCCTTCAATCATACTGCAGTTTAAACATTTAAAGCTTTTAATAACAAATTCGTTGGATGTACAATTTAATATAAAAAAACTTATGTATATCTATTTAATATGCACAAATAATTTCATTATTACTCATGCGTTATTATATTCAGAGACTTTTATCATAAGTTATATTTTCTTTCAAGAATATAATTATAGCAATAAGAATCAAACATTATTTTAATTTTCGAATTTTTTTGCTTTTAAATTAATTATAAGTAAGGCGTTAAAAATTTTACATTTATATTGTAGGTTTCATTGTATACTTCCATGGTAATATCTAATGAGCAGTAAGAGAGAGAGAGAGAGAGAATATTTATATAATCATTTATTATATCCCACATTTTTAGAAAATTAATATTTTAATATCTGATACATTTAAGTTGTATGTTTATTCTTTAAGCTAATTACTTTATAACTTTGGCACAATTTAACATTAAAATATTTTACTTTTAAATATTTTTTAGAAATTATTATTTAATAAACTCACGTAACTTACCAAATTATCAGCTTTTTCCCGTTGCCTAAAAAAGAGTAAAAATTATCTTTACAGGCAATATAATAAAATGGCAATTACAATTTGTTACAATAATGAGACAAGATTGTCTAAAGTAAAACTTCTCTTTCTTTTCTTTCAAACAACAAATCAAATAACATAATGTTTTCCACAAAAAAAGAAGAGTATTTTAAATTACCACTTAAATCTCTTGATAATAATAAATTAATTGTTCAATTATTTAAAAAAAGACTTTAAATAACAAAGATGATACTATCATTCTACTTATTAATTAATGAAAATAATTACTAAATTTAAATGTACATTTTATATAATACCAAAATAAACATGGCGTGTGAACATAGAGAAAAGGGAACACGTTCCTTTAGAAATAAATACATAAATTTAAATTTTCTTACATCTTTAAGAAAATAAACATAACATGCGTGCTTTAGTAACACAACAGCAAGAAATGGAGGAAGTCAAATATGGAATTTATTGTTCTTCTATTAATTAAAAATAATTTGAAATTTTTAAGAATTCATTCAGCGTGAGATCTTTGTGTGCGAAAAATAAAATAGTTTAACATACTTTAAAATAAAAAACAACAAAAATTATCAAGTTGACAAAATTTCAAAATTAGTGGATTTCAGAAATAGATGGTTTGATTTAATGGCGCAAGGTCAGTGGACTAAAGAAAATGGTAAGAAAGCAAGATAAATGTAAAACTGCAAGAATCTTAAAAATTAGAGATTTGTCTATAAATAATGCAGTATAATGTAACAAAGTATAAGTTTCACTTGGAATGTTGCAAGAAACAGCAAAAATGATTCATTTTCCATATAATAAAAAAGAAACAATTCTATTAATAACTGTAATGAAATGTTCAGGCACTTAAGCTTCGTTATTGAAAGTTTTTCGCATTTACAAATCGTTGATGAATCTGCTAAGCCATTGGATTTATAACAGTTTCTTGAATCTCTAAAATTTAAAAAATTTAAGATATTAGACATTCAAGCTATTGAAATACTTTTAATTTGTTGGGTGTCATAGCTTGACAAATCATTAAATTTTTTTTAAAAAAAACCTATAACAAAGCAATTTAGAAATCACAACTATTGGTAAATCTTAAAACTAGTTCAGCATGTATGTTATTAAAAGTATGGGAAAACGAACCGATTATAAAACAATTAATAATGAATAAAATATAGTAAAAATCACAAACGCGAAAAATTAAATTTTAATGATGATGTAAATATAACCATTGATATTATAAAAAATCATTATGAAGAAAATTAAGGGGAAATTGTTTTTCTAAATACTAGAATACTACCAATATGTATCAAAAAAGAAAATATATATTTAAAAAAATATAATTTATAATAATTTTATAATTCCTTATAATTATAAGATTATAGTGTTACAACTATACTTAAAACAGTACTAAAACTTGTGTTTAAATAAAAAGAAAAATCCTGTGTTAACATTTGATCAAAAAATAATCACAAGCAATTATTAAGAATGTTCTTAAATTAAAAGTAATCATATTTTCAATTATTTTATCAAATTATATTAATTACTAAAAAATTAAAAGTTGATAATCATTAAATCCCCAGACATTATAGTTATTTAGCTTTACTTTAACATTTTAGTTTAGTTATTGGCAAAAGTATGCATGCTAAATTAGAATAAAGAATTCATTAAAGGACACATGTGTGTTGAAAATATTAGCTTACTTATAGAATATGTTTATTTTAACGAAATTATGTGTATTTAATTTTTAATATATTGCTCACACACATTATTTAAAGTCAATACCAAGTTAGAAAAAGCATCTTAATGGAAATGTTTTATGACTGTTAAATAAGTTATTTCTATAGAAATAATCAAAGATGGAAAACACACGGCAAACGAATCAATTAAATTTATTCCTCATGCAATACAATTACCCTGAACTAAAATTAATGCACTTACATCTTGGCATAAAAATTTCAATCTGTATTTTAAAAGTGCTTTCTAATCACGACAAAAACCAAGATAAGTATCTGTTAAAGTCTTCACAGTGGTAGATTAATGATACTAAAAATGTGTTCAGTGAGAGAGAATGTATCAGATGCAAAAGGTGATAGGAAAATGTCAAATCTCAGACAACAATTCAAAACTACAATGTATGTTGTTGAACAATAAAACGGATTCCATTCTTGTTCTCTTAAGAAATCGTTTTCTAAGAATCTTGAAAAAACGACCGCTGAGTAAGCATGCCTGTATGAACACAATGTTGATGTGTCAGTAATCAATAATATCACAAATAAAAACTACAGTTGTTTGCCTACCATAAACAATTTCCTCTCATATTACTAGTATTCCACGAATTAAATAATTAAATTCTTCTCGTGCGAAAGTGGTTTGATGGCCTAAGCCAAGGAGTTTCCAGGTAGTATATATTTGTTGTTGTTGTTATTTCGTATTGCATTTGGTTAGCCAATGGGCTAAACAAAATCCAAGAAATAGTGAACAAACAAGAAGAGGACTTCGAAACAAGTCCACTTTCCAAGTCCTAAGTAGGAAAGTAGATGACGAGGGGTAAAAGGCATGATGTTACATTTCCTGCTCATGGAGAAGAACTTGTGTCCTTAGATGGACACAAGTAAAAAGAAAGAAAAGGGAAAAGAGGATTTCGAAACAAGTCCTCTTTTCCAAGTCCTAAGCAGGAAAGTAGATGACGAGGGGTAAAAGGCATGATGTTACATTTCCTGCTCATGGAGAAGAACTTGTGTCCTTAGATGGACACAAGTAAAAAGAAAGAAGATGGAAAAGAGGATTTCGAAACAAGTCCTTTTTTCCAAGTCCTAAGCAGGAAAGTAGATGACGAGGGGTAAAAGGCATGATGTTACATTTCCTGCTCATGGAGAAGAACTTGTGTCCTTAGATGGACACAAGTAAAAAGAAAGAAAAGGGAAAAGAGGATTTCGAAACAAGTCCTTTTTTCCAAGTCCTAAGCAGGAAAGTAAATAACGAGGGTTAAAATGCATGATGTTACATTTCCTGCTCATGGGGAAGAACTTGTGTCCTTAGATAAAGGGGAATACTACAGCCTTTGAACGTTAGATGCGCAGCAACCGACAGCAGAGGATTGACTTCACTCCAAATTCACCTATTGGTTTTAGTTGGGCATTATGGAATGACCTTGACGACAGGGGTGAGCTTGCCAGCAGACAACTCTCCACATACACCTTCCATTCCTCTCAGTAGAATATATTTTAAACCGTTTTGAAGCTGTTCTATATCTATAACTACCCGCAACTTCATAACATCACTGAAAATTAACTTAAATATTATATAAAAAGGAATTTGGAAAACAAGATACATTTAAAATACCATATTTTATAATGAAAAATGTTTTAAATCTAACATTTTTAAATATAAATGTAATAAAACTTTTTTACATCTAAAAATTGTGTAATTTCATTATAACATTTAACGATTTGAAATTAAAATGCATTTAAATGTTATATTACTAAATTTTATTTGAATTTATAGGATATTTTAAATGCAGTATTAATTGGATTAGTTCGTAAACAAACGAAAATCCCACAAGTTATATATATCAGATGTGATTCTAAATCTTGTAATCCAATTACTGTAAAAAATTTTGGTGATGGTTTCTGCTAATATATGAGTTTAATATCATCCTAATTATATTTATTTAAAACTATTAGATTATAAGCTAATTGTGAATGATTAAAAAATAAGAATTCGTATATAAACTTCAGCTTTTTGAAATTTTGCTTAGTGATAAAATTTACTAATATTTAGTGGAACCAAATTTCGAAAAAAATACCATTTTGTAATTAAAATATTTTTTTTGAAAATTTATTCACTTGCTGAATATTTAAATATTTATTTTTTACGTTTATACTTATCTACACTAGAAGAATTTTTAAATTTTACTAATTATGATCATAAAGTCGATCATTAAATTCACTCATCCCATACATGCGAATGAACATGTTGTGATTCATCTGGGGCGTTTCCGTTTTAGCTGGCTTCTCAACCGAACAGCTGGAGGAGGAAATGCTGTGTCGTTTCTTCTTCTTCCTCTTGCTGGTATGTCTACTATCATCTTCTAATCCATCGAAATCATCGTGGTCCTTTGAGTAAATTATACTGCCTTGTTCTTTTTCATTCTCTTCCTCTTCCTGTGGAAAATTTCATTTACTATTAAGTATTGCGTATAATTTTAAATTGTGTGACCAATTATACAGAAAGCTAAAATATCGTTATACCAATTTTTAAATGTGATTGATAAAAATTTACCAACAAATGTTTTCTTAGAGAAATGATATTTATTCAAATAATTTATCTGACTTTTTGTGCTTACTTGAAAATATTAAGTTGGGGAATAAGTTCGTACCGTTTTTACCAGACTTTTATTTAAACAAAAAAAATTATGCCAATAAGTTAATCAATTATATATTCGCCGTTGCTGCTTACAACTTCTTCCCACCCCTCAACCAATTTGTTGATGCCAAAAATGATCTGGTGTCCGCCAAAAATGATCTGTTGTCAAACGAGTTGTAGAGCTAGTTTTTAAGGACTTCTTTATTACCTAAGTTAACGCCCTTCATAAAGTTTGACAAGGAGAGGAAAAGATGGTAATCTGTCGGCGCAAGGTCCAGAGAATACGGTGAATGCTGAAGGACCTCCCATTCGAGCTCTTGTAAGGTGGCCTTGACGACTTGTGCAACATGGGGCCTAGCGTTGTTGTGAAAGAGTATGGTTAGACCATATCGATCACGTCTTTTCAAATTAATAGTCTCATTCACGCAGTGTAACTGGATAATGTAGAGCTCGTTGTTGACTGCGACATTCTTTTCCAGCATTTCCCAGTGCACCAAGAGGTCCTTAAAAACTGGCTCAAAACTTCTTTGGCACCAGACCAGACGATTTTTGGCGGAACGGCATCAACAAATTGATGTGAAGAGGTTGTAAACAGCTACAGTTAATATATACATGATTAACGTATTGATATAATAATAATAATAATAATTATTATTATTTTTTTGGTAAAAATGCTACGAATTTATTCTCCAACCTTAAGCAATGTTTTTAATGTTAACCAATGTTTTTAAAGATCAAAATGCCAATTCGTTATATTTCAAAAATTTTGCTTGTGTGACACAGAGATGTTTATGATCCCATAATTTAAAAGTAAAGTAAATCACATTTTACCTTCTCTATTGCAGTAAGGCTCTCTGCATCGGCTAAATTATCAACAGCGATAGCTAAAAATACATTCAATAAAATATCTTCGATTGTTAAGTTAAATAATTCATAAAAACAATAATTTTGAAATAAATGTATTCTTTTAACATTCTGGCAATCAATACCACAATTTCCATGGAGAAATCACGTGTACAAAATTTGCTCATTTCTCACCATTTTATCAATAAAAAAAGATATATGCAATATTAAACTCATAATTGAGGTTTTCACTAATAGATGACGTTAGTTGTTCACTAAATTAAGGTATTTGAAATGCTTGGTACTTGACGCTCTACCTTCGCTATGCTTGTCGTCTTTATCTGATCAAAAATAGTGACTAGAAAACGATCAGTGAACGAAAAAGTATGCATTCTATATGTTTAATCAGATTCGGTGAAAACGATTTTATTTTTTATACTAATATACATTTTTCAATGATGGTAATATTTCTTTTTTCAGTGTATTATATTTTCCTTAAGTTTTAAATATTTTAATTTTTATACTATGAAATAAATAAAAAATTTAATGGTTGATCAAATTAAATAATTAAAACATTTTTGTGATAACACCTAAAATTGGCTTTTCTGACAGCTTATTTTTTTCACGATAAAATTTATTTCAGAAAGAAAAAAATGCATGTTTATAATCTCAAATCGATTTAAAATATACAAAAAATGCACAAATTTGAAGCAATTTTGGCCCAAAAATTGATGAGGCAGAGGGTTTCTTATAAAATTTGATAAACATGTCACAAGAATTAAACGTTTTAATCCCCCATTGAGATGATTTTATAGGAATAATGAATACCTTTAATGATATCAAAGTAATATTTGGATAGATATAAAAGAAAATGCATAGTAAAAATGATAGAATTGTTATAATTATGCATTATAAATCCTAAAAGAGTGTGTTTGTAATTAAGGATACAGTTTCCACAAATAAATAGTATGATGAAATAAATGCAAGCTAGAACTCCAGGAGATCCAACTCCCCCGTAAGCATTTATACCGTGGTACATCACTTCATTCCAGTCTTCGCCGGTAAGTATCTGGAAAAGAAATGAGTATATTGGCAATTTTTATTTTTCATAAATACTAAATTAACACTAAAATGTATAAAAATAATTAAAATATAATAAATAATTATTTTCTCGGAGAAAATATATTTGTTAACTAAGAATAATGTATTTGAGCTTGCTTTTTAAAATTTATTTAATATTTACTGAAACCAGTATTTTAATTTTTTAATTTGTGATTTTAGAGATATTTAGGATGTCAAAATATTACGATAAAAGCTATTTTCATATCATAATATGACTTTAGAAAATATACTTTTTGAATGTGTGAGACATTTTCAATTTTAAAACACAGTTAAAAGTATTTAAAATATCACGTCACATTTTTTTTCCTAATCTGAAATCTACTGAAGATTTTTTAATTCAATTTCCATTTATAGATAGCTATTTATGCTATAACGAGGGGCCAAAATTCACCATTGCACAAATTTTAAGCATAAATAACAGAAAATACTGATAATTCATATAACAAAGAAAAAATTGAGATAACAATGTGCCTTACCAAATAAGCGGAGATTGTCATTAAATGCTGGTTTTGTACATTTAACCTTCTAGTAATGCGAACATTTTATTTGAAAAATGAGCTACCTTTACCCCCAATTATGAATATTTACTTATTGTAGATAATGTATGTTTGTAGTATATTTGTCTTAAAATATTATAAATTAACTCTCTCCCTCAAAAGTGTTATATTAGTTAATGCTATATATATATATATATATATATATATATATATATATATATATATATATATATATATATATATAGATATAGATATTATTAGTAATATTCATATTATTACAATTTCTTATATTCAAAGCGATATGAAGATTATCCACGAATAAACTAGAAAATTCAATTCAAATTAAAAAAGCAAATAAAAATTGAAAGATTTCTTATTAATTCAAACTTTTATTAATTATATATTTAAACTAATTTTGTTTAACCATTTAGATATATAGAAAATTAATTTAAATGACACAATTTCTAACTACAAGAAATAATTAAAATTATTAAGATTTCAAAAATTTATTTTTAAGATACATTATGTAAAAAATAATTCATAAATTTTTTGAGAAATAAAGGTAGAATTAAGTGAAAGTAAGTATCATAAAAACATATTAATTTAAAATAATGAAAGAGTTCTTTTACTAAATAAATATAGGTGTAATAGTAAATTAAAATTTAAATTAATCAATCAATATAAATAAACGTTCTATTTCATTTATATTTTTTATGGTTATTTGCTACGCACTAAATAAATATTGATTCAAAATGATATGGTGCCCATATATGTTTTCCCGCCCGAATCTCATGTGATGAGAAGCACATGTACCGGTTAAGTGGTCTGCCTAATGCGAGCATGCTCGGTACTCATTTATCTACCTACTTAAGAGATAAGAGATTGAATTAAGGTTATAGAGCTCGAGGATCTAACTTCGGAGCTGTGGCTTGAGAACGCGAAGCTCTACTACTAAGCCACTAGACTTCAATGCATTATTAGACATTTTTAAAAATAAAGTTAACTTAAATAGTTCACAATATAACTTAGAAATTTATAATCATTACATGATTAGATAACATATGATAGGACATAAAACTGAAATGATTTAAATTTAATATCGCATTTATATATGATACAAAATTGCAAATAAAAATATAATATCATTTCTTCTTCGTTATTGAAACCAATAGGAATTTAACTATTCTTTTTTTTATCAAAATAAAAAGCCTAAGTTCTAAATGCTTATAAGGAAGAATAAAATCATACCTGGAATACCGTCAATAGACTTTGCCAAAAAGAATCAAAATTACTTCTGGGTTTGTCTTCGTGCGGATTGTTGTTGAATTTCCCTCCGAACACTTGCATTCCCAATAAAGCAAATATGACGATGAATAAAAAAAGAAGCAGCAACAAACTGGCGATGGATCTCATGGAGTTTATTAAGGAAGCAACAAGGTTTCTCAATGAAGCCCAGTATCTAGATAAGAATACATATCATTTACACTTTGGCTTTTTCAAGAGTTCAAGTATATTCAACAAATATTCAAACAGGATATTAAGAAAATCTTTGTGTCCCTTGATTTAGTTTTAAAGGAAAAAATTCAATTTTATTGGAAGTATTTAAGAAAATACTTAAAATATTTCTAATTCCATGTTGTAAGGATTTAAAAAAATTAGGCACAGATGCCATGTAATCCAATATTTCCAAATTCTGAATTATTTTGGCGATGAAGAAATGATAAACAGAATAAATTAGGCATAGATGCTGTGTAATCCAATATTTTCAAATTCTGAACTTTTTTGGCTATGAAGAAATGTTGCCAAGATTGCGTATTGTGACGTGCGCGATGGCGTTAATACTAGGATTGCCAAAATATAATTTTTGGCATAATTTTTATTGGTCGCCATATCTATGACGTAATTAAAACCAGGTTGCCAGATGCATAAGAAAATCCGCCAAAAATCATCAAACTCAGAATTTGGCGTTCTGGATTATACGGCATCTGTGCCCAAAATTATAAGTATTTTTGAATTTTAATGAATAATAAGATTTTTTTAATAGCAGTAAAATATATAAATAATTAAATATCGTCTTAAGTAAACTTATCATGATATTTATTTTATTTATTTATTTTTTGTAATGTCATCTTAGATCAAGTCATATAAGAGATTTTTAATTATTGGTATTTTACAATAGCAAATTTATTCGATAGTTTCCACAAATTATTTGAAATAATGTAGATTAGTTTTGTCGAGAAAATTTTGCAATCATTATAGTCTTCTTTTTTCATATTCTAACATAATTATGAACATTTATTTTGATATAGAGGAAAATAGATATGCAGAAATATCATATTTATTTAAGATTTGAAAAGAAATATTTCAATCCCTTTTGATTAAGTAATAAGCAATCCTTATCAATCATAGAATACCCTCATTTCTCTTTTATTTGCATACGACGTCATTAATTGTTGACTTAGAGATTACCATAGTAACCAAGATATTTCGATTTGTGGAGTTATTAACACATTATTATGTCATTCTGATTGAAAGTCAATTAACTATAAAATGGACAAGAATTTTTACCTATGTAATGTTTCCTATTATTAGAAAGTGTATGTTTATAATATCATCATTTTTTGAAAAGCATAGTAATCGTTCAAATCACTTTAATTTTAAACATATAATGTTAGAATTATTATAAATGTTAGAATTATTATAAAGTTATAATTATCATATTGAATGGTGATAATAAATATAACATTTTTAAGCTTTATTATGATACACTATAGTTTTGAAAGCTTTTAATTAAAATTTTTAATTGATTATCAATTAATTATTTTTTTCACAAAATTTTATAATAAATTTTATACAAATAAATATTAGTTAGCCTTTACAAGTAAAATGATAAATAATATTTCTGAAGACAGTTCGCTTTTAAACTGTAATTCTAAAATAACTTGCTTTTAATATCAGAGTACATTAAATTTAATCCTCATCAATACTTTTGGAAATTAAAAAATATTCTAATTTTAAAATATTATACTTGAATGATATGTAACCTGTTTTAAATTTTGATTTTTTAATACATAATTATAATATTTTAATTTAAAAAGTTCTTAGTATAAACTTAAAGAATTGAAGATTAATCTAGTGTGACATATTGAGTTTGGCTTTTCTTATTCTAATATATTTATGAAATCTTAAAATATTTTTATGGGTTTTCATCAATAAAATTAATTACTCGGAGAAACAAAATGCATTGATGTTATTACTCAGCATTGATTTTTACTTAAATGTTAAAGTAAAGTTTATAAATGTAACGTAATTTTAAAATTTGTTTATACAAAAATTAAAGGGGAATTACCTGTCAAAGCACATGAAATTATTAGGTTGGGGAATAAGTTCGTAGCGTTTTTATCAAAAAGACTTTTAGTTAAACAAAATACAATAATTATATCAATAAGTTAACCAATTATATATTCACCGTTGCTGTTTACAGCCTCTTCCCATCTGTTTGTTGATGCCGTTCCGCTAAAAATAGCCTGGTCTGGTGTCAAAGAAGTTGTTGAGCCAGTTTTTAAAGACCTCTTTGTGCACTGGAAAATGCTTGAAAAGAATTCCATAGTCAACAAGGAGCTCTACATTGCCCAGCTACACTGCGTGAATGAGGGTATTCGACTGAAAAGACCTGATCGACATGGTCAAACCATATTCCTTCACAACAACATCAGTTCCCATGTTGCACAAGTCGTCAAAGCCTCACTCCAAGAGCTGGAATGGGAGGTCCTCTAGCCTCCGCCGTATTCACCGGACCTTGCACCGACCGATTACCATCTTTTCCACTCTTTGTCAAACCATACGAAGGGTGTTACCTTAGATAATAAAGAGGTCCTTAAAAACTGGATCAACAACATCTTTGACACCAAACCAGGCGAAGAGGTTGTAAACAGCAACGCCGAATATATAATTGATTAACTTATTCATATAATTATTGTTTTTAAATAAAAGTCTTTGGGAAAAATGCTGTGAACTTTCTCTCCAACCGAATAGAAAAAAATAATGTACAACATGTATGAATTAATAGATTCTATATAATAGCATTATCATAAAAAATATATTAAATAAGTAGAATCCACAGTGAGATCATAGTTTTTGTAGGCATTAATTTACACGAAAGCATATTTTTTGTAAATGCAATATGATCAATAAAGAGTGAAGGAAATTGTTTTCCAAATCTTGTCAACAAAAATAATTTTTAAGTATTTCCTATAAATAAAAAAGGCTTCACAACACGCACACTCAATTCCAGTACTGCGCAGCATAAATATCTAAATATCAGAATAAATTAAACTAATTTTCTTAAAAAAACATTAAAAGACTTTGATATATATATATACATATATATATGTATGTATGTATATATAGATAGATATATAGATATATATATATATATATATATATATATATATATATATATATATATATATATATATATATATATATATATATAGACAGATAGATAGATATAGATCTATAAGATATACTTAGTAACTTTAATACTTACTTTGTAACTTTAAAAATTCGGAGAAGACGTACGCATCGAAGCACAGATACACCTAAAGGTGGCATGACGTCAGAGTACGTTAAAACAGTTTCTAGAATGGAACTTACAACGACAAAACAGTCGAAACGATTGAAGAGGGATACAAAATAGCCCTGAAATCCTAGACTAAACAGTTTCAGGAGCATTTCCAACGTGAAGAGCGCAACAAAAAATAAATTCGCAATTTCTGCAATGGAAAAAAAATAAGTAAAATTTGCAATTTCTTTACATGTGATGATGTATGATGGAATATTAAGATGCACATAAATTCTATATATTCTTAGATAATTTTTATTTTTATGTATAAATGAATTACTTTTGAAAATATCATAATGAATATTGAATTACATATTGAGTATTTAGAATACAGTGAACACCCTATGTTATTAAAAATTAATAATGTTATTATTTATTTTCTATTAAAGATAAATAATTATATATTCTAAATTTTCATTTCAATTGTTTATCATTCAAAAATTATATTTATTAAGAAAAATTAAAATTTTAACATGTTAAACGATTACAAAACCGGAGCAGATTTCTTGAGTAAAAGTTTACTCTTATGTTTCTTTATTTAACTGAAAAAAAATGTTGTCCATTGAATCAAAATTAAACAAAATTTCACCAATATATATTTTCCTAATGCCCGGCTGTACTTACTTCTTAACATTCAATCAAATTTTTGAAAGTCTTTACTTACTTAATTGAAAATTTAAATTAATTTAAAGGCAATTTACAAGCATTCTTCATCATTTAAATTAAATCTGTTAAGGGAAAGAAATTGATTTTAAATAGTTTTGTATAAAATAATTTATTTATAAAAATGTAGTAACTGAATCAATACATATTGTCTTTTAGAATTATTATTTTATTAAAGTTGCACTTCAAATAAAATTCTTATCATATGACTAAAACAATAAATCAAATAATTCAGTAAATTTATGAAAATAATCTTGTTTTATTCATTTCAAAGATAGACAAATTAAATTTATGATTAGAATTTAAATTTTATCGAATGAAATGGTGACAAAACTGATAATGATCTTCCATATCCTAATGATAATAACTCTAATTATACATATTTTTATACATATGCATCCATTTTATGATTTTAAAATAAAGAGTATTTCACAGATTCAACATAAAAAGACTCTATAAGTTTAATTCCAAAAATATTAATTCATTATCAGTCGAATTAAAACCGTGTCTAATGAATAACAGAAAAAAATTTATGCAATGATATAAAAATTTAGATTTATGAACAAAAGTAATACTTAAATTTTTTTTATTTAAAATGTATTTTTATTTACAAATTAACAATTAACAAACAAAAAATAATTTTATTCATAGTAATTTAAGTTAAATTCTGAAATTCGAAAGAGTGGTATAATAATATTTTTGAGATTATTTAAACTAAAAATTTTATGTTGATATAGAATTTTATGATTAAAATTTCAAATAAATTTACATCAAACACTTATATTTTTGTGACTATATGTATATAGGGTGCCCAAGTTAAGATGCTAAAAATTTAAAGTAAAAGAAGGATGCATTCAGATGGTTTGAAAATACGGGGCATTTTCTTGATGTTATAGAGGAGTTTGAAAAAGACGTAGATATTTCGAGAAAGCTTATTTCAAAAATTTATTTTCGCGGGCGTACAAGGATTGAAGATTACATGAACACCATGGAAGCAGCTATGGTGGTGTAGACATGAAACACAAGAAAAGGAAAGGACAGGCAATCAGGGATTAAATGTGTTTATGACGGTTCTTAAAACAAAGTGAACAAAGAAGAAACACATATAAAAGGAAGTATTCGAATTTATATCCCACAGATCAGATATCATCACTGCGTGGAAGTGCAAAATTCTCAGACAATTTAGAAATTTCTTTCTTCAGCTACAACAACACGTGTCATAAGGTTCCCGGTGGTGTCAATGAAGATTTCATAGTTAAAGATTTTCATAAGTCCTCAAAAGAAGTAATTTAAACCCGATTGATTAAGCATCAGAGCAAACTAATTCACCGGATAACTGTAGTATATTCATCGTTGTCCAAATGCTGTTTTGAAATTATTATGTAAAAACAGACTTAAATAGGTGAGAAATCTATCATGCGTTAACTGAAGAATGGATACGTCGTACTGAAAACGTGGGCATAGTCCAATAAATCTGGTTACTCCGTTCCAAAGATATCAAGTAGTCTGAACCTTTCAGGTGATCGAGGAACAAGTATGTGTTGAGTGGTGAGCATGTAACGTATGTGGGTTCAACATCCCTCACGCTTGATTGCTAGAAAGTACCAAATAAACTGTCTCTCTCTCTCTCTTGAAATACGCCTCATAAATGAACCTTCATGACAGTTCAGAAACGGAGATCTGCAATACCAACATGAAAATTTCATATGAAGTTGAAAGCAACATTCTTCAGTAACTGGAAGTGCTGTAATAGATATAGATGTATGCAGTTGTTGTTCAGCATATCTCACATTTGTTGCTTGAAATACCTATTATGTTGGCAGTAATTCGCATCGATTCGCAATCATTCGTCTACAAAAGATAAAATCTGTGTCGTCAGACTATTAGGAATTTTCCCAACGATTCCGTGGGGATTGGCGTATGTGTCGGTTCTACAAAATTATGTTTAACTCTAAAGAGAGAACCACTGTTGCATAATTGCAAGTGAAATTACAAAAACGTAGTTCAAACAGGAATTTCGTCTCAACAAATACATTTTGGCGTTTTGGCGTATATCTTCTGAGATGTGCTGGATCATTGTTTATTAAGAATTATTTTTCCCAGAACCATAACTGCTTTCTATGATTTCGTGTAATCTAGAATCCTACTGCCCCTCAGTCTGCAGTAAAGACTACGTCAAAAGATATACTATTTATGATCCAGACATTTTAATAACCTTACTGAGTTAGGAAGACGTGTCCTACCCGTAATTCTTGTGTGATCTTGAGTCATTTTGGTGAGTGTTGTCAAAGTCAATAATACCATAGTTAGAACATTTGTTATAATAAATTTTAATTTAAAAATGTGCCCTTTAAAAATAACTATCAGTTAATTTATTTCCACTGTTATATTTCGCAATACGAAACAAATTTATTCAAATCTAACATTTAATCATTTATATATTAAGAAATATATCAAATAAAGTTTAAGTAAATATCAAATTTTGCCATCTTTTTTAAAGCTATATATATATTCTAAAATATATATATATATATATATATATATATATATATATATATATATATATATATATATATATATATATATATATATATAATTAATGTAAAATGAAGACAATTAAAGTAAGATAAAGTTTAAACCTGCCTTGAAAATAATCCAGCCATGGAGGCTGACTATTATGTTCTGATGCTAGAGTTAAAGTATTTAGAAAAACGAGAACAATTACTATCCAATAAAAGGCTTTTGATTTCACCATTCGACGACACATTCTTCTTAGTCGACGATTGTCTCGACTCAATTTTTTCCTGTCGAGAAAACAAATTAATTACAGGTACACAGTTAATTTCAAAAGATCTAGTTAAGTAAGGATAAAAAGTTAAATGCTAATTAAGTTAGTTTGTTAAACTTCATTCATCATAAGATTTTCAATAATATCGCTCTTTTGATTGTTATCTATAATTAAAATAATTTTTAGGAGTTTTAAACTTTAGCATATATTTTAATATAAAATTAATTAAAAGATTTTGTTAGAAGTTATCAATATTCTTAAAATCATGTGTATTAGCCCAAACAGGATAATGAAATTGGATTTTTTTTACAAAAGTATAGCATAAGACTGAAATAGTAAAAAATCATTTATATTTAATCTACTATTATATACATTAGAGCTTTTATGATATTTTTCATTTAAAATGTTTCTTTTCTTATAACGCTATTATTGTCTAATTTAAATTTATAAAACATGCATAAAAATTGACAAATTCAACAAAATAGTATTTAAATATTCTCACGAGATAAATTGTAATTTTCATACACAAAAATTTTGCTCGCATTTAATTCTGACAACATAGCATCAAAGTAACTTTTTGAAAGTCTTATAGTCTGGAAATAAGTAATATTGCGGATTACAAACTACTTAATTAAAATGTTAAGCGCATGCGTAACAGCAATTTACTACTTTTAATCTGAAAATCATTATGCATGGGTCATAAAACTTGATAGAAATTTATCAAACTTATAATTTGAAATGTATCGATATGGGAGTAATTCTTCCAAATTGTTTTAGCACATGCATTGACATTTCAGATGAATTCAAGTGTATCCTATTAACATTAAAAGATAATTATTTATTGCAAAATTTTTTACGAGAATAATGAAAGTATATTCATCGTTTGATGGTAATGTCGCAGAAAGTTCTGGAAGAAAAGACACCAAGTGAAGTGGTGATCAAACGATAATTGTCTCTATAGTCATTGATACTATGTTCACAAGAGTGTAAATTTGACCTTGAAGTGGGCCATCTCAACATGATATTCCAGTGCTGATGCAAGTAGGGTGGGATTCGTTTCGTGATGTCTTCACATAGCTTGAAATGATGTTTGGTGAGTTTGATTGCATTAAATGCAGAGAAATTCCAGAAATATTTATCTCTTACAGTTTAAATTCATTCTATGAGAGTTACATTAAGGATTATCTAGAGAGATACCCTTATTTCACTGGAAAATCTAAAATTGGTCAGAGTGAGATTGAGGAAATTGATTCTAACACACTTCAGCGCATTATTAAATGCCATTGATATCGTTATTCAATAAAATCGGTTTCATGTTCTCGCATATTATTTTTCTTTCAAAATAACAAAAAATACGTCCCTTACCTTCTATCATGATATTTGGACTACGCTATAAATTGTGTTTAAATTGATATTTATTTAATTTACTATCAATTCTCACATATTTCATCATCGAATATAATGTGCTTATTTAATTCAAATATAATGACAATTTAAAAAGGTAATGTGTTTTTTGTTAGATTTATAAGCAATTCCACGAATTGTTATAAACTTGCTATGTATTTATTTACTTCAGTAAGAGCCATACAGTTAGGAATATATTGAGTTGAGTTTACACAAAAATAGAATATTTACCTTTTTATAGCCCACCATGAAGGCGAATGGGTGATATCAACACTGTTTGTATCAACTTGTAATGTATCTACTCTATCTATATCACGCAATGTCTTGCCTATAAAGAAGAAGTGGAATAAAAATATGTTTCTCATATTCTAGTAATTTATTATACCACTTATATAAAAATATTACTAAGGAAATTATATACATACATACATACATACATACATACATATATATATATATATATATATATATACCTATATATATATATATATATATATATATATATATATATATATATATATATATATATATATATGTATATATATATTTACATATATATATATATATATATATATATATATATATATACATACAAGCTTCATATTTGACATTAAAAACGATCGGTGGTATTAATTCAGAAGTAATTCTAAAAGAATTACCTTAAATACTGATAAAAAAAAAGAAAGAAAAAATTACATTTATTTAAAGAGATATTTTTTGAAAAATGTACTCATCATACCAAATTCACAAATTTTGAGAGAATAAAAATGCTATTAAAATGTGTACAGTTACATTTAAGTCTATGATTATTTGGCTCCTGTATTTTATATATATATATATATATATATATATATATATATATATATATATATATATATATATATATATATATATATATATATATATATATATATATATATATATATATATATATATATATATATATATATAAATTTAATGCAAATATTTTAAAATATCTAATTTATATATATCTCAAATTTATTTGCATATAGCGCATAGTGAGTTGTTAACATATTTCTTTTAGCCATTCGAAGCCTAAAAATTATTTAAAAGAAATGATCTATGAAAATAAAATCGAGCACAGTTTATCTCTCGTCAAATTATATTTTCACTTCATTCTTTTATGAGTCTGAAGACTCATAAATGAATGATGTCTTTTATTAATTATTTTATGTCTTTTTTATATTCTTTTTTTTAAATTTAAAACTTTTGTTAATTTTACAACACGGTATATATTCTTTACCTTCATTTTTAACCTAAAAGTAGGTGTTTCTTTCGTTCCAATTGAGATCATGATTACGCCACTTTATTATAATTCTCATTTGGTTTAAAATATCCATGACTTCAGATAATGTTTCATCTATGTCACATCGAATTGAGACGGCGTCTTAAATCCGACTTGTCGACGAATTGACTGCTGCCTTCAAATCGCATTCTTCGAGTGGCAGCAAACAAGGCGAATCACCATCGAATATCAGAGTGTGGTCGGGATGAGAAAAATATCATTTACAATTTTTACCAAAAACAATGAAATATTTTTTAATTATAATTTTTTCCATTAGTAAAAGTTTTCAAAATCATGAGAATTACCTGTTGTTTTAAACAATTAATTTTTAAATTTTTAAATCATATAATAACGATATTCATTCTAAATTTTAACAGTTGAAAATATAATAAAATAGAAGATAGAAGTTAAAAACAGGAGAAACGCAAAATAAAATTTACAAGACAAACATCCACTTTATGGTTTTACATCCACAATGATGATTGAAATTTTTAATTTTTTCAATTATTATTAATAGTTCATTAATTTTCTTAATGCGATGTTGTCATAATTATACTTTCATATATAATAATTCAACCAGATGGCGCTCCGTGACTTAAAAGGTCCAGAATTCGTTCCCAACCACCGTTGTGATTTTTGTATGTACACCTGTTGGGTGGGTGCTTGGAAATTTCTAAGTTTCTTCTTTTGCGACAAGTGAATACGACTCAGTGTGAATAAAAAACCCTCTCGAAAAACAATTTGTAATTTTTATGTCAAAATATCTTACAACTGTCTTAGGTAGTTACGCCTTCCCAAAAATGATGTCAAAATAATGTTTCCTACCAAATAAAAATAAGTTTCAAAATATCCAAATATTTGATTAATTGGTCAGCTTACTCTCCAGATCTCAATCCTGTTAAAATATCTAGCCAACAAAGACTAGCATAAAACTGTACGGATTGACATTATTTCCATTACCTCCTGGAAAGCAATAATATGTGCTGAACATTAAGCGTTACTACAGTTTTTGGGTGTTAAACTATCTACTATAGTGATAAATAATGTGTGCGTGTGTCTAAATCAAACACTTATGACAATACCTTAAATTTTTGCAATTTTTTAATTATATTCAATAATTTTTAGTATTCTGTTTTAAATATTTTCTTTTACAAAACACATACTTTATTTAATGTAAGGAAATTTTATTCTGATAATTATAAATCTTTATTTGAGATATTTAAACGACTCGTTTATACTATAAAAATCTATGAAAGTTAATATTCCTAAGCCTGATCATAAAATAAATCCTTATATATTAAATCCCAAATTTCACTATGTTTTTTTCTCCAACTTATTAAGAATTGTTGTGATCCAAATTTATTAAATTAGCTCATATCTGGCGCAAAGCATTTATTCAATATGAAAAAGAGATATGTGAATAAGAGAACTAATTAATTTCTGAGTAAATTTTGAAATTTTCTTCTTTGTACTTACAAATCATTTTTTCCTCAGAAGATTCAAGCAATTAATTTAATCCAAACAAATATCTAACAATTCCAAAATAAATAAATAATTGTGATTATTATATTCAGAGATATTGTCATAGTATTTACATAAAAGTTATACCACAAAATTTGACAGCTATAAATCTGCTTTTTAATAGAGTTATTACAACTCTAGTAGCTAGTTCTTGTTCTGTTTTCTGCTTGTTCTTACTTTTAAGAAACTTTATCATTTAACAAATAAATAATATATTATATTTAAGATGTTTTAATACAGCTTTCAGCTTCTGCTATGGAAAAAGTATCAATTGTTTTATTTGTGGACGTGATTTCTTTTTTACATATTGATACTAAGCCATTAGCACTGTGATCTTGCTTTCAAATACTTAAAAACAGCAGTGTTATGAAATAATAGAACCGAACATTCTTTAAAGTGTTTCTTATTTATAAACTATCAATGACTACAAAGTGGAGAGATAAAGAATCCTTAAGTCGAATTTTGTGAAGGTATCGATTCAGACTATCGCGCCCATTCACAAGAGAAAAATATACGACAAATTTAATATGCAATAACTATGAACCAGTAAAACATTCCTAGGGCTTTCTTTTAATTTCAAGGTCAAAAGACATACTTCCTCTTAAATTTTAATAAAAAATTTTGCAGAAAACTTAATTATTTAACTTAATTCGGATTTTTTGCCTTCTTATAATTAAGCTGCATTATTTTTAAAAAAACATTTCATGTAAAAATAAATGAAGAATTTGAAATTATTAGTATCAACAAAATGTAACAATATTACAAGATCTGCAAAAAAAAAAAATAGTTTTATTGCTGAATTGTTGGAAAATATTTTCGTATCCAAGCACTTTTCTATTTATTAATATAATAATTGGTGAATATTTTTTAAAGAAAGAAAAATAAATATATGTTTGAAAAACATAATTTTTTCAATATTTAATGAATAATAATAATTATAAGAACCAACCTCTAAAGCAATTCCAAGTATAAAACACAACATAGAAAATGTTTCAATCTACATTTTTGCAAGATATTGCATATTGAGAAATATTAGCACTTAACTTATGAAACAGGTAAAATTTCCTCTTGAAACTTAAGTGATTGAAAAGTAAATTTTTATCTTTTATGGATTTAATATATTTATTTTACAAGAAAACTAGATTAGAATGATTAAGGTCTCATGAAACTAGTTTAATTCAATAGTTAATCAGTGAGAAGCATCGACATCAACAACACTAAATAAGTTTTGAAGAAAAATTCAATTATTTCCTTCGTATTTATATTTCACAATTTTTTACACAATTTAAGCGAAAATATTCACTTTCCTTATATTTTTTAAAGAAAATTACAGCTGATTAAATAATCGCCTGCTGGTAAATTTAAATGGAAGAAAAATGCAAACCATATTCAAATAAAAAAAAGTAACAAAACAGATTCCGATGGAAAAGAAAAATTAAGTGAAGCAGAAACAGAGCTCAGTTTAATCGTCACCAAGTCTAATGATGTATTCGAAACGACTTCTTTAATGATCTATTATCTCCGTCTGAGCATTTTTAGGTTTTTTTTAGGAGACGAGAAGTTCTTAATTGATTAAAGAAAAATAAAACTTTTTTGAGGGGCAATTTTTCATTAGATTGTCACTTTATTCTAAATCAAGTAAGAAAGTTGTATATAAAGAGATAACTGTACATTTTATCCCAAATCAAAAGAAGTATCGAATAAATATACAATCAAGTATATCTTTTGTTTTAATCAAACATTTAAGGTTATAAATGTTTGTTTGTAAGAATTCTAAATTAGTATTTAATATGTATATCTAGTTCCTTTTTTAAATCTAAGCATATAAATGTTTGTTCTTAAAAACTTTAGTTTTAATTTAAAATTATTAAACTATCTGTTTAAGTGATGTTATCGTTCCATGGAATGCCTTTTAAAGAAAAATATTATTTTTTAAGTACGATACTTGATTGCACTTGAAGTAATCGTACAGCAAGTTAAACATCCCTTAACTATGAAGATATTTTGCTGATATAATGTGTACAGTCCAGGAATTAATTTCATTACAGTCCAGGAATTAATTTCATGTTTCCTATATCAATGAATTTTCGACTGTCCACTGATGGGCTATGTTAAACGGCTTCGGCAAGCTGAAAATGATAGCTTAGAAAAGATTTCAATAAGACAAAATATATCTTCCTAAAATTATTTTCTGCTATTACACATTTTGAAAAGTGAAGTTTTATTAAAATTATTTCTCTTATTTTACAATAAGAAAATTTGCATTGAACTGTATTAGCGTCCATTAATTTAAAAATTCAGCTTGATATATCAGAACTGAAATTTCGAAAAATCATCTATTTTATTCTACATCACTTGAAATTTTAATAAAATGAATTAAATTTATATTGGCAATAATTATTTTCTGTATTTTAGTTGAAAAGTCAAATAATGTACAACAATAATACTAGAACAGAAAGAAAAGTGGTCTTGAAACATTTGAATTCTTGGTTTGCAAGAGTAGCTATGACATGTAAATGAATAAATTTGGAATACTCTAAATTTTAAAAAACGATGAAAAGGTTTAAATGGTTCAAAAAAATTTGATATTTCATATTGGTAGTATTTAAGAACTTAATAAGATATTTGAGCATTCGAATCGTTTTATTTTTCTTGGTGACGTTTCATAGATGGTTAGAAATATACATGTTAGCGCAAGAAAGTTAATATGGAGACTTCCGAATTCCTTATCGAAACAAACATGCATGAGAAGAGCAGAAACGCAATGCCTATCTCTCGTTGTTTAACTGTAACTGATACTCTAAAGAACATGATCACACCATCAGGAACATGATAAGATCTTCTACTCAAAAGAACATGATCACACCATCAGGAACATGATAAGACCTTCTACTCAAAAGAACAAAATCACAACATCAGGAACATGATCAGACCTTCTTCTCAAAAGAATATGATCACACCACCAGGAACATAATCAGATTTTCTATTCAAAAGAACGTGATCACACCACCAGTAACATTATCAGACCTTCTACTCCAAATAATATGATCAAATCTTTTACTCCAATGAACAGATCACATCACCACGCGTTGATGAGTAAAACCTATGCAATTAAAAATTTTACTTAATAGGATCTAAACACCATATGAAATTCGAGGATTGATTGCGTTATGCATCTTGTTTTCTTAAAATTCCAGTTTTACAATTAATTTTAAATGAAGAAAAAACGAATATTTTAATCGAGTGACTATGATGTACTACACTGGCAATTGTAATTCACATCGAAATAAATATTAACTGTCGCCGATTTATCATGAAAATGACACACAGAAGAACAAACTTTCATGAGCCTTCTGTCTTCCAACTTGAAGCTTTGGATATTTTATAACTTGTAAATTTGATAATAAGCCATGAACTTCTTATCAAGACGAATCAGATAATTAATTTAACCATCATCTCGACAATTCAATAAACTTAATCATCAGTTACATAAAATGAACAGAACAGAATTTTATCCTCAATAATCACAATTTATATTAACTTGATCATGCAAGAATTATAGATGGAATGAATTCGCCTATAAAGACGGTCGTGGAACATGCTGATCCTAAATTATACACTTTCCGTGTTTAAAATATAAATTTAAATACTTTTATGAATAAAAACATTATGTCTAAATGATAAAATATTTTACCCATTATTTTACAAAAGATATTAAGCAAAAAATATCTTCAATATATTTTCAACACGTGATGATTTTTCATGAAACTAGCATTTTAACTATCTTTTGAGTAATAATGATCTTCTTTGAGATTATTTTGATATAGAACTCATAAATCATCTTAAGATTTGTTGCATGTGGTTGAACTGATTTTTCTCTTCATTTTATTCCAATCAAAGTGGTGGAAGAAAAGTCTATATTTTATGTGATTTGAATCAAAACATGGGCCAGAAGGTCTCTTTAATTTATTTAAACTTATTTATTAGAATTTATTTCTCTCTTTATTTTATTCATGTAATGTTGTTGCATTTAAATGCTTAATATACTGAAAACTTTTTGTTTCTGTTTATAGAACTTTTTCATGCTATTTTGTTAAAATTAATATACATTTACTTTTTCGAATATTAGCTAATTTATCAAACATATAGTTTATTGCAAGAAAACGCCAATTCCCTTCTACCAGTTAGAGTGAGAATTGTTTCTTTTAGAAATTATATTTTGATGACCCTATATTTAAATAGTCATTAAATAGTCATGCATATATATATATATATATATATATATATATATATATATATATATATATATATATATATATATTTGTGTGTGTGTGTGTGTGTGTATGTGTTGGTGTGTGTGTAAGTTTTTGTCTCATAAAATCATAAAAATTAACAGTTTTTGTAAATTATAAACAAATAGTAAACAAGTTAATTGTTTATGATTAGTTTATGTATTAAATATTTTCACTAAGTAACTATAAGTAACTGATTCCCTCAACACGAAATTATATTTCATTTTTTACGGAGATGATAAAATTTTTATTTGATTACTTTAAGAATCACAATTTAATAAAAATTATCCTTTTCTTCAGTTTGAAAATCTTAAATTCTTAAGTAAAATAAATGAAATGAACCTATAAACATTTTGTGCTGAAAATCAAAATGATATTTTGTGATATAAAATAAAATGTTAACTTCAAAAACAATTAAAAAAATTTAATAAGGTACATCGTTCCTCTCTTAACTTTAAAGTAATATTCCATTATTATTTTTAATAATTATCAGAAACGAAGCAATTTTGCTGATTTTATTTTTTAATTATATTTATTAAAAGAAACTTGGTTTTATATTTTGAATTTCATTTTGTGTTTATTTCTAACAGTAATAATTAATCTGTAATAAATTTATCAGTTTTGAAAAATAATCTCAACATATTTTTATTGATATCAAATATGAATTCACAACTGTAGTAAGCAAAAGAGTTTAAAGCGTCTTATAAAATGAGAGAAATATAATCTTTATTATATTTAATATCCTCAGAAAAATGACTTTTAAATATTTTTATATGTATGTTGAACAAAATTGTAAAAAGAGGGAATTAAATTTTTTAAGCATATTGTCTCTATTTATGCGTTAATATAAAGTAATGGTAGGCTCAGCGATGAATCATATATCTTCGCTATCTAGCAATAAAAGTTTCTTTAAAAACATATGTGATTTTACTATGAAGTATTAATGTTTTTGTTTCTGAAATCATCTCCAAAATCTGAACTATGAGAAGCACAAAAATATAATTTGGGAAAAATTACTATTAGAATAATGCATTAACATTGCTTTTTTAAATATACAATCATTTGTTTAATGGTGAAAAATTACGATGTCAGATAACAATACTTTTCGCAAAATGGATAGTTAATATCGTAATTTTTTACAATTGTAGGAATGTAGAGAGGAAGAAGTATCCAATGCCACACACATAAGCATTTTTCTCCACTCGTAGTAGTTACGCAGAAACTGTAATTAATGCTTAAATCAAACGCCAATTTATGTGTAAATGAAAGAACCAAATGCTTCCATTCTTAAAGCTAGTGCAATATCCGGGTTAAAATATATTAAATCGCCTAAATTAAATACATAATGACTTATGCAGCTTTAAATGAGTTCAAATTAGATTTATAATTAATGTTTAAATTAATTATAATTACTGTAATCAAAAGTACGAAAAAGCATTGCTAACGTTTAAAGTTTCAGAGAGGCCAAAATCCAGGTATAAATTTAATTCCATTCTATGCTGTCTTTCTCAGTTAATTCGTCGGCAAAAATTCTGGTGACAAACATAAAAAGGATATTATTTATTTAAAAAAATAATTTAGTTTAAGAATTAGTAATAAGATTTGTATCATAAAAGCACATATTGACTTTTCTTGAGATTTGATGTATTATTTTACCTTTCTTTTACATTCTAGCACTAAAGAAAGAATTTTAAATATTAATATATAATTTACTACTCACTATTTCTGGATTCATTTTTGCTTTCTTTATCATCTTGCTCAATATCCTCTGATAGAAAAAGAAGAAAAAAATACGTTAACTGTTTTAGAAAATCTATATTAAAATGTATTATAATAAAAATATTTATAATGAACAATTATTTTTGAGCTCCAATTCAAAATATTCATTTTAAACGATTTCAAGGAAGTCATAGGTTCCTTTTATTTTAAATTAATGTAATTAACTTTTACTTTTCACTATTTACTTATATAAAGAAATTTAGATTTTAACTAAAAAATAATATGCATGAATAGGAATGCTTGAATAGTAATAAAAAAGAATAAATATTAAATAAATTATTTTTTCAAAAATTTAAATGGAATGATGCTATTAAGCATGTTAGTTTATTATAAATTATTTGCTGCTTGAAGGAAATAAATCTAAATAATCAAAATTATTATAATAATAAATATACTTATTGGAAGCGAAAATTATTTCTCATGATTCATAATAATCCACATTAAAAAATGAACCAAAGCTGTATTGTTCATGTACTTTTATTGTTATTACAATATGAAATCAATGTAAATATTGAAAATGTAAAAGTAACCTCCTTGTGTGATCCATTCCAAATATCCGCGCAGATCGTCTTCAATTTGTTGCTTTTCCCTAAGTTTGTGAAAATCTCCACGCGCTTTTGCTTTTTCTCTTTCTTTGGAAAACTCACTAAAAATAAAAAAAAAGAAATATTTTGTAACTTTATAAAAGGTAATGCTGATTTAATATACACATATATAATTAAATAATTCATGCGAAAACGTCTTCGTAGTTTAATATTCTATTTGAATTTATATTTATTTTACATGCATCAAATATTGTGGAGGTTTAAGGTGATGTAATTCTCTTAGTGGCTGTTGGATACTTTTGAAAAAATATATTTTTTATAATATAATTTATATAATGTAGAAAAAAATTTCTTTATTATTTACACATTTCAGTTCGTATATATATATATATATATATATATATATATATATATATATATATATATATATATATATATATATATATATATATATATATATATATATATATATATATATATATATATATATATATATATATATATATATATATATATATATATATATATATATATATATATATATATATATATATATAATGTCGACGATGGCTGAGTGGTTAGCGTTCCTGACTCCTGAGCTGTTGATCCCGGGTTCGAATCCCGGTTTGGGCATGGATGTTACTTTCTTTCTCTGTGTGTTTCTCTGTCCTTTCTTCTGTGATAACGTATGAATTTGGCCCACCCTATAAACGGGTTTGTGGTGGCAACGCTACTCGCCTCCGTGACTTGGTTCACAGGGCCCGCTGGGTAACGACAAATGAGTAGCAGTTTCTGGCCTTGTTGTGGCATAGAGTTCATCATCCAAATGCACCGTTGGAATATATATATATATATATATCCTCTGTTGTAAAACTCAATTTTCCTGTTTTTGTAAATTTTTTAAATTACAAAGTCTTTGTAAAAAATTGCTGAAAATTTACAAAGATAGCATAGAAACAAAAGTTTCAATAAAAAATAAATGTATTCTTAAGTTGAATTGTAGTTAAGGTTTTACTTGTTTATGCTAAAATATTTGCTTATTTTCAAAACGACGACTCATGAGAAAAGAGCTTAAAATGCAGCTTGGAAAGGCCAAGAACCTAGAGGCACCAAAGGCTGAAGTCGGACTTTGCCAGCAAAGCATTTATCTGAGCATATTAGAATGACCAATTTTTCTCAAGCGCTAAGTCTGTGCTCCCATTGTCTGAAGACATTGGCGGTCGTAGACCTGGTTTGATGTTTCTGTCAACCAATAATGATATGCCTCAACATATTTACTTATTTATTACAAATGTCCAGAAAATTGGCTATGATGTCGTTAGTTTCCTAGTATTACAATACCATTGAACATTATTAAAAATGCAAGTACAGGGCAAGGATAAGCCAAACATTTATGCAACACTATAATAAATACTGTTATAAAAATATGGTAATATTAACTCTAACTTATAAAATTATAGTTAGGCTAACTCAAACATTTAGAATTTTATTACTTAAAGCCCCTGAATATTGGTAAGGTTTTAGTTTTAGTTTATATCTATCTATCTCCCTCTCTCTCTCTCTCTATCTATCTATATCTATATATATATATATATATATAATGTAAAAGTAAATTGCATAACAATATTAAATTAAAATATAACACATAGATAGATATCGATTATCGATATATGCTATTAGCTTCAACAATTAAATTTGCAGTTTGCGTAAATAATGTTTTAAATGAAACTAACTATTAAATTATATTATAGATATAAAAATTATGAACTGAAACATATACTTTAAAAATTAAACACATGATACTAACAATACTTAACATAATTAGAATTAAAAGACTTGAATGTTATATTTTGGTTGGCATTAATCGTTATAAACCAACAACAATTGAAATTCAACAACAATTATTTTTTTTATCCATTTTGTATTAACTTACCCACTTAACACTCCCAGAACAAGATTGAGAACGAAGAAAGAACCAATGATAATCAGGCTGATGAAATAGATCCAAGGCCATTCGTTACCTACCGAGTCATTTATCTGAAAAGGCGAAATTTTATTTTATTTGATTTTAAAAATAATTACATTTTGTAAACTGAAAAAGCAAAAGTGCAAAATTTTAAAAATAATTATACTAAAAATTTTAAAACAATTTTGGACATAAGGACATACGTTGTAAAGCACATTGGTCCATCCTTCGTTGGTCACACACTGGAAGACAGTCAACATGGCAAGACCGAAATTATCGAAATTTGTAATTCCGAAATTTGGTCCTTCCCAGTAACCCATGCACACTTCATCGTTTGATGCGTTACAGTGATAACCATTTTCACCACAGGGATGGGGCTCTTCTAAGGCAAATTCTCCTGCAAAAAATAGAACATACACATCAAATTCAGATATATTCAAAAAATATTTTCCAAGTAAAATTTGTCAACAAATTTAAATATTTTCCAGTAAATATGTGCTAAAAACCCTATTCAAACCAGTGAAAATCGTTTCAGAGATTGTAACCCCAGTTATTTCCTTCACAGATGAAAAAAAATTTGAACCTTTTTTCAAATGAAATGTCTGTGGCAAAATTTATTTGTCATATTAGGAAAATGTATTTCGTAACTGAAGTGCTTTTAAGAAAGGAGGGGGATGCAAAGTATTTCCCTCTCTAAGAACTCTGAAGCTAAATGGAACTATATATCATAGTAAAAGTCTACTATATATAGACTGGGAAAAGAAACTTGACAGAAATGCATATGTTACTGTATTTTATTTTAAGCACATAAAATGTTTGAGTTCTAGGGGTAAGTTGAAAAGGAAGTTTATGAATTTTATTTCGAAAGTGTACAAATGGTTTGTATATGCATATTTTAATTAATGTTTAAAAAAATAAGCTGTTTTCTGTATTTTAAAAAATTGACAAGTGAAAATAAACACTGAAAATAACTATAAAATTATTCAAGTATTTTCATGCCTATTTCTTTAAATATCAATTAGAATATATTTTGTGTGCAATAATTAAATAATATTCTAATTTACACACACAATTTAAAGATATGCTCATATGAAAAAATATATTTTTACATATTAATTATATATACGCATTTAAATATATTGATTGGGGTTGGAGGATGTTTATAAATTTTCAATCATAAAAATTCTTTAAACTTAATTTTGATTCATCAAAGATTCTTGATATTAATTAATTCATTTAACTTTATGCTTATAATATAAAAAAAATTGAAATATGAATTAAAATTTCACAAAACGGAAATTAATTTTTTCTAATAAAGAGTGCAGATAAACTTAAATATGAATTAGAGTTTTGAAGCTGTATGCGGCACTAATTATAAAAATACTTCTTAAATCACAAAAAAGATTTAAATTTATAATTAAAACTCAAACATCTCCACAAATAATTAATTTTTATTGTCAAAGTCGAATGTACACTGACAAGAAATCATCCGCAGAGTATTTAAAATTTATATTTGAATTATTTTTCATCAGTAATACTTCCTTTATTTAATAATTGAAGAAATTAGTAATTTATTGGCAAATAAAATTGAAACACATATTAACAAGTTAAAGCTAAAAGATTTTGGCTCACAACGCTTATAAACGATAACATTATTTATAATAAATTAATTTTACGTTTTTAAAAAAATTGAAATACTTAATAATTTTAAATTTTAACAATGGTAATATTTGTGAGGTCCATATAAACTTATTTTTATTAAAATTATAAGGTATTTACCTAGTTTTTAATTCAGAATTTGAAAAACTCAAATAAATATGAAATGGTATTAAGCAAAATTTGTAATATACTTAGAATTTTCATAACTTTGGCAATTTGTTCTGTAACTAAAATTTACTTCTTTCTTTAAAGAACATAATATTTATATATTAGAGATTTTATATTCATATCACACATTTTTGTTCGTTAATTTAAATTGTTTCCACGTAATGGTCAATTTCTGGTTTTTCGGTTCATCTAGGTTAGAACTCTCTCTCTCTATAATCAATACATGGTGAAATCGGGGATGCCTTATGAATCAACTAAATATTGAGTTAACTAAAATCAGTGTAAAATATTAAAAAAAAGATGAATGAGAATGAAACTATTTAAATATTTATTTTTAACATAAGTTTTTTCAATACAAAATTAGAAAAACATGACTAATTTTCAAACAACATTTTAATTTATAAGAAATAATATAATCGATCATAAATAAAAATATTATTGAGTAAAATTCAATGTTAATTGGATAAACTTACAAACCGTCTTCATTAATATGGTCTTTGAATTACGACTATTTATTTAAGTGCAATGTGAGTTACATTTTGAAATAAAAAATACGTACTAAGTAAAGCATCATGTTTTTGTAAAAGATAATTTTTTTTATTTTCATAAACAGATTATGCTTCAAAACAGAAAATAAATTTTAAATTACAATAAATGTGAATAAAAATGTAAAATAATTTTGCCTCGCAATTTTTGCAAAACGTTGGTTGTAAATAAATGACAATTACACTTAGTAAAAAAAGTATTAGAACAGTGAGAAATTTTAAGTTTTCAAGGTAATGAATAGAATAATTTGTCGCATATTATTTATATTATTTAATACTTATACATAATTATTCATGGAGTAAGAAACAAATATTTAGAATCAATAGGATTTAAAAAATTAAAATAAAAGAAGATTTGCATTGCATGCATTAGAACATCGGACTCTTCAATATTGAATAATACATAAAATAACTAAAAATTCAAACGTGATACTAATACTTGGTATGTAGTTCTAGCTAAAATTACTGCATCCAGATGAGTCTTGGCATAGATTCCACCAAATTATTGGTGACGTTTGATGACATGATGTTTCATGCATCTTGCAAAGCTTGCTTTACTTGTTATTGGGAATTTTCTCACTTTTTTATCCAATAGATGCCACAAATGTTCTACAGAATTCAGGTCTGGGGGCTGTGGGGGAGTTACCAATCTTCGGGAAGAATTATATAATACCCATTCTTTGGTTTTGTTGGCAGTATGTTTGGGGTCTTGTCTTGTTGAAAAATGAATATCTTCTCTAACGCTAATTTCTTTGCACTATCTCTCAAGCTATTTCGTAACATATCAATATACGACAAAACAGTCATTTTATCATCAATGAAATAAAGATTTCCAACTCCATTGTAAGCCATACTGCCCCAGACCATAACATTCCCTCCTCCGTGCTTTACAGTTTTCTGTACATTTTGAACCAGAAAAACAGTTCCTTTTCTTCTCCAAACTGTGAGCAAGTGTTTAGGTTTGAAAATATCAAATTACATTTTTCCAGAAATCTAATAATTTATTTTTATAATTTTTGGCAAATTCTGGGCGTTTTTTCCTGTTGATTTCTGAAATAAAGGGTTTTATCCTTGGCCATCTTTCTTTTATACCAGCATTATGCAATACATTTCTAACTGTTTGAGATGTTACAACATTTCCTGAGATTGATTCAATATTTGCGGCCAACATCATTTGCACTTTTTGTCAGATATTGTAGGGAATCTTTAACAACTTGTCGTTTTTTCTGACAGGCAGCTTGCTTGGTCTCCCTAATCTTTTTTAAAATGTCGTGAATTCCACAAAGTGAAATATTCAACTTACTGAAAATTTCTCGAAATGTTTTGTCCCTATTGTGCAGGGTGAACGATTTGTTCCCTCTTCGCAAGTAAAATCTCTTTAACTTTGGGTGCCATGGCAGGTAAAGTCCACGTAAATTGAATTTCTACAAATGAACAGTGAATGAAGAAAGTCTCCTTAACATTGCTGCGGTTGAAAGTAACCTTGAATGTTTAATGACGTCACCAGCTCTATAATTCGCACTTTTCTACTTCTGTTCTAATACTCTTTTTGCGATGCAAATTTTGTTATTTTTATTTTAATAATATTGTAATTATTTTTATATTTTACTTAGTTATAATTTTCTAAGAAAATCTTAATAAATTTATAAACTGATTATACGATTTACTTGATTTTATTAACTTGAAAACTACAAATTTCTCATTGTTCTAATACTTTTTAGTACAGCAATATATACAATAGTATACATTCTAAGTTAAATCTCATTTACATATAAGAAATAAAGGTGTATTGTTTTATTTTTTAAGTTTTGAAAATCAAATTGTCAAATATAAAAAATCAGCGATTTTGTGAAAAATAAAAATAGAATGAGCAACATAAAAGGAAAGCGGCTATATACGGAGGATATTATTATTACAGAAAGCTGTTTTATTATAAATCTTGAGGAATGGAAAATAGTCTTAAAACATTTGGAAGCAGGAAAAAAGTCTGTAAAAATGTTTCAATATATGACCACCAGGGGAATCATTGCAAACCGAAACTACGGAGAAACAGTGGCGAGAATAGTTGTATGTGGGTATATATCATGTTTTTGAACGGAATTCGAAGAATAGTAATGATATAATTTTATAGTTTTTCATGTATATACAGGTTACTAAAGTTTTTTTTATTTTGTTGTTGCTTAACATTTTCGATACGAAATATTTATTTTTACTCTACATATTTTGGTTTTACTTAATTCAACAAGTAACATTAAGAAATCTATTTAACATATACTCTTATTATATATAAACATTTCAATCACAAATTGGTTTTTATTACTTAAAACAAAAAAGTAAACATATTGTTAAAGTATTTAATAAAAGAATTAATTTTTACTAAATAAACTTTGCATAGTCGTGGCATTTTTTTTATCCGAATAACAATGAATATTCATCAAATTTTTATTTTATTGACATTGTTGCGAAAACATTTGATTTTTTCTTTTTTATTTATCGTAAATGCGTTAAAATTATGATTTATGTAAGAATGCATTTGAAATATATTTTTGAATTTAAATTCTAAATGTAATTTAGGTGAGTTTTAAGTTTTCATTGTATTAATTTTATTTGTGTACATCTAATTTTAATTATATGTAATAAAATTCGATATGCAAACATTTACAATATCATATAGAATTCTGTTTTATTAAATTGTTATATGTATATGGATATATTTTTTTAACCACACAAAAACCACATATATTTAATAAAGTATGTTTCCGTTTTTCATAGGTTTGCCTTTGTAACGAGCTAAATGGCGAGGATCAGTATAGCGCATGTGCCTTAGATTCTACCGCCTACCCCCTTCGGATTATATTATTATTGTTTATTCTTTTGATTTTGAAGTGTTCTTAGAGAGACAGCATTCTAGGTGTGCTTGTGGCGACTTCCGCCAATGCCATTGTCATATTTATTAAGTTGAAGGGTTATATTAAAAATTATGTAAATAGTAAAATAATTATGTATTTTTAAAATTTATCCTCATCAATAAATTAAATTAAATTGAAATTGCCCTCAATTGCCTTGCCACCTCGGTACGCTACACCCCTCCGTGGGCACCTTTCTTGCTATCAATATGTTATAAAGGTTTGCACGCTAGCAAATTCCTTGTAAGGAAATCATATTCCTAATAGGAAGCAGTTTTAAAATTTAAAAACTTTGTTCTGCATTAAATATATTTTGATGTTCTTTACACATAATTAACACTCAAGAGAATGTTTTAAATTGGAAGCCTTGACGTGATTAGAAACGTAATTTCAAAAGATCTTCAAACAGACATAGGTCGATAAACATATACGGAACAGAAATTTGTCATACAAATTCCACAATTTCACGTTGGTGTAATGTGATTTCCAACATTTATTCTAAAAATTGCGGTCTTAAGCAACAGAGAAACTAAACTATTTATTGTTAAACATTTATTATATTTAGCATTAAAATGACACTGTTAACAGAACTCATCTAAATAAAAGAAAACACCAGAAAGTATCTATATGCAAATAAGAGGTCAATTTTATAATGAGAGGTCCACGGAATGCCAATATCATTATGAAACTAAAAGAAAATTAGTTGTTTATTTAATAACTTCAAAATTTAAGTACAATGTTTTAAAATTTTTTATAACTTTATCGACATTGTCATGGGTATAATTGAAAAATTCATTTGAACCTAATAAAATTTAGAAAATGAATTAATGTATTGATTATCATATATTTATAATAAAGAATTACTAAATGCCTTTTCTATATTCTTTACGAAAATTATAAGTTTACTTGTGTCAATAAATAAATAGAAGAAAGATTCAGAAAAATTTTCTATAAAATTTCAAATTCTGTAATTTCTAAATTGTTTGTTGCTTATTTAGCTATTGGTATTTTTACATCTTCTTTTTCTATACCATATATAAAAATATTTTACATGAAATAAATTTAAATAAATCTATAATATAGTATTTTTATCCTAAAAGTATTGTTCAAGCGATATTACAATGAAAATAATATTTCAAATCAATTAATCTTATTTACCAAAAGTTATTTTAAAAAGTTAGCGAGATGAAATAATTGAAAAAAAAATCTATTAGTTAAAAACGGATTAGTTTTAAGAATTCTCTTGAATACTTCTTTTAAAATCTACGTTAATGATTCTTCACTCATTTATCAAAAAAAAAAAGTGAATAAGGGCATTAACTTTCGATTAATATATGTATGGACATAATATTTCCCATTTGCAAAGATTAATTTTATCAGTAATGATTTTTGAGGGTAACTCTGATCTTCTTACAGAATAAATCTAAGGACAACAAGAGAAAATATCAACAGATGCAAAAGAATGCAGAATAGCGCTGAAGAAAGCTTCTACTTATAGGAAGAATGATAAATTCTTACCTGTCACATTATTTTTACAAGTTTCGTGCATTTTTCCGGAGAAAAGTTCTAATCCTATTATGGCATAAATGATGATGACAAAAATGACAAGAAGAGCAATATGCAGTAAGGGCACCATGGCACGAAGAATAGAATTTAAAACTACTTGTAAACCTGTGGAAATGTAAAAATACATAATAATCATCAATGGGTTTGTTTTTAATGGATCCCCAACAAAATAGTAATGATTATTTTGTTTAACTCCGACAGAAGTGTAATATATTTAAACATAAAAAATGTGTTGTAATTGATAATTTTTAAGAATATAAATTGTAATTACATATTGAAATTCTATACACTCTTATGGAATATTTTCTGGGGATCATATATATATTGAAGACGAGCAAAAGAAAAAAATTAAATGAAAGGACGATGAAAAAATATTTTTAATTAATAATAAGTCTCTATTTTTAGTAATAGTTAAAAATATTAATTTAAGTTAATTTTATAGATTAAATTAATCTATTTTCATAAAATTAAATCTAAATTTGTTTATACCAAAATTACCTTATTTAAAGATTTAAATACATAAATTGTGGTACATATTTTGTGCTTCACAAATGCCTAAAACACCATTCAAAGGTCGAAATTGGAAAAACCATGAACAATTTTAAGCCTTTTTTTAATCTTATTTTAAGGCTAAAATACCTAAAAAGCTTTAATTTGGTACATAAGTTCACTTTGAGTTTTAAGGATTGTTAATAAATAATTTAGAAGGTATTACTTTTGAGTAATAATAAAGGTATTTCTTAGTTAAAAGTATGTATTTCCTTTAGTTCCTGATCCAAAATTTCTGTAGGCTATAAAATCAACACACTAATACAGTGATGGGCAAATTACGGCGTACGAGCCAAGTCCTGAGCTATTCTATCTGATTATGGGGTTAATATCTGTATTGTTTCAAAGTATTTGGTAGTATTTTGAGACAAATGGTTCTAATTATTTGTATATATTTGGACATTTTTATGAGAAATATATTTAATGATTTATGTTCACGTAAGTACTTATATGTATGTCACATCATTTCTTACTATAATGTTATTTTTTACTATAATGCTAAATATATTTTATTTATTGTTTTAGAATTTCACCTGATGCTCTGATTATATTAGAAAAAATTGTTTAAATATATTTTTACATCACATTTATTTTTGATCAATATTTTTTGCATGTTCTCATTCATCTGTTTATAATGAACAATTATAATCTATTTATTGCACCTAATATTTACAGCATATTTTTTATTTTAGAGGAAAACATCTGCAAGATAATGAAATCATTATTTCATAAATAGGATAAACATCTTAATTATGTAAACCCTAGATCACATTGAAAAAAATAAGGAAAAATTATTTCATTTTTAAATTAATATTTTTTTCATTTAATAAGTTAAGCATATGGCTAATGGGATATCAATATTTTAATTTTTTATTCACAATTATTTTAATGATTAAAAAGAATAATGTAATCATTATTAGAGTTTAAAAATGCCGTATTTATAGCAATTGAATTAGACAAGAATGGAATTATGAGAAATTTTTTATTGCAAATAAGTAGCTAATTTAAATTTTATAAGGGTTTTCTTAAAGAAGCTTCAAAGTAAAGTTAGTATGATTATTTCTCGTTCAACGATAATTTTTTGTACCTGATAGTTTTTTCACTTAGACGTAATCATTTCAGAGTTTGTGAGTCTTGCCATAAAAGGGCTATTATTTTTTTCGAAATATAATAGGTATTTTATGTTTGTTGCATTTTGTATGAAATGATACCATAAAAATTGTTACTATAAACTAAGAATTATAAAAAAAAAACATTTATTTTTATAATGCGCAAAATGTGTTCTATAGAAGTTTGCGAAATACTCCACTTAAAAGAAGTAACAAAAATTGACATTCATATCCATATTCATGAAATATTTCTTATATCTTTTATTAAAAATTTAATTTTATTTAAATAATTAAAAAATAGCTTAAATTTTCTATTAAATATCAACAATCAAGCAAATTAAAAGATTTGACAAATCACAAAAAGAAGATACAATTGAAAAATAGGGTGAAAATACGAAAAACACACACAAGCATATACATGTATATATATTTATAAAAATTATATTTCTTATACATAATTTTGTAACAGTCATAAGTACTATAACGGCAAATGATAGTAATAACCAAGAACAATAGAATTTTTCCAAGTAATTTGTTTAATCTTGCACATTTTTATATTTAGATAATAATTTATTTTTTTTCTAAAAATATTTTTATAAAAGAAAGTTAAAATCTAAATATGTTTTTTTTTTAAATTTATGCTTAGGAAAAAAATATTTAGATACTAGTTAGACCGAAAAAATTTTTGGTAATGTTTTACGAGTTTAAGATACATAGATTTAAATATAAAGTAGTATCTAAATAATAATAAATATCAAAGATAATATACATTATATATAACAACATTATAAGTAATAAGCTTTTTAAATAACAATATTATAAATACAGTTATTTGACTTACGCTATGTAAGAATTTAATAGAATGTATTTCCCTTTAATATAGTTGGGAGTTCAAATTTAATTAGTGCATTCAAAAGAACTAAGACACAATAAAAATTAATACTGTTTGATAATTGGTTTATGTTATATTTACCTAATAAATTTTACTAACTGATATTTTCAATATGTTTCATACTTGCAAATTTTACTACAGGAAATAGAAAAAATTAATAAAGTTTATTAATTATTTTAATTATGAATTCTAATGTATATCAAACATTGGTTAATAATTTGTTTTATGATATTTACAATCAAGTTTTATTCAGATATTTTAAATCAATTTCATAATTTAAAATGCTACACAGGTATGTTTTTTACGCTTATTACATTGTTATTTTTAGATCGTTATTTCATCGTTATACATTCGCTTATTACATCGTTATCATCGTTCATAAAGAACTTAAACATTTATGCAAAATATTTTTATGAAATTGCTTTAATGAAAGCAAATTTGTAGAGTGAAAGTGTAATGCAATTGTTGTAATTCATTGTTTGAGGCAATATTTATGAAAATATGAATGTTTTTATCCATAAAACTTGACAGGTACATTTTCATTGGAAATATTTCGTGTTAAATTCATTAGCTTTTAAGTTGATAGTAAAATATCTGAATATCTATTGTTAAGTTTTCATGTATTGTATAAGTTTTTTATGTCAAATAGAAGGCAAATTTAAAAATTTTTATCAAATTTATAAGCATGCAGATATAAAAATAAACTAAAATATTAATTAAAATAATAATAATAAATTTATTAGGGGTATAAATCTACGTCCTGATGCTTACTACCGATATTATTTCTTCCTTCTCAATACCAATGAAAGACTTAGTAATTACTTAAATTCAAAATTAGCTAAATTATTTTAATAAAACATAATTAATGCTAAATGTGAGCTATTTAAAATCATTTAACACGATAAATTAATTATGTAAATTAAGACAATAAATTGAATTAAATTTACACTCACTTGGTACACCAGAAACTAATTTAAGAGGTCGTAGAACACGAAATGCACGTAAGGCTTTCACATCAAAACCCTCTTTCATCAGAGCAGAAAGAGCTGTACTTATAATACTGAAAATAAAACATAATATATATGTATATATATAATTTACTACTTAACTATATTATGCAATTTTATTAGTTAATACATGTATGCGAAAAAATAAGTAAATAAATGCTATCAAATTGCATTGTTCTATGACATAAAATTATTACTATTATTTACCTGAATTCAAATAAATGTTAGAAACTTTAAGGGTTTATATTATCTATGCAGCTTTAAAATTAGTTCTTAAAATATATATATTTGAAGTATGAAAATAATGGTAATATCATTGATTACCGAAATATTGAGAAAACAAATAAATTCATTTATTCAAAAAAATTTCATTAAATAATAGATACATTTTATGAATACATTTTATTATTAATTATTGTTAAGAAAATATAAAAATTTTGTTTTTATAAAAAAAATGTATATTTTTGTATAAAAATAAGACTTTTAGTAATTACTTTTATTTGTTACAATAAAATGATTCATAATTTTTCATGTGTTTATTAATTTTTATTTTTGTGTTTGCATCTATTGTCTTAACAAAAGTAGTAGTTGTAAAAAGAAGAATATTATCTTACGATTTATTCAATTTACTGCGATTATTTACGAAGAATGTTATCAGCTATGATTAAAATGCAAATGAGTTTTCCTCACTTCAGAAACAATAAAGTATAAAAAAACATTTTCTTAGACAATTAACCGTATCTGGCACAAACTAAGAAAGGAAGAACAATAAAATGATCACGAAACCGTCTAGGTGGGTGTGAAAGCTTTTCGTCTAGTTTCTTTGGGTTTTATTTTTTTTCATGATCATAAAAGTTTTGCCGACATGCAATATACAGACATACTTTATCAAACAAAAATCTAAATTACTTGGCAAGCTCTCAAATTCTTAATATTAGTATTTGGCACAGTACGGTCACTATTTTCTCTATAAATTGGAGTATTGAATATTTAATTAATGTTCCCGTGTATAGTTTTCTCTCTAAATATATGCTTATTTTGAATATCTAGTTAATAAATTTGTAAATGCATCATCAGGTCTCTTCTCAGTCACCTTATATTAGCAAAATAAAGTAATAGAAAAGCAATTTTATCTACTTTTTTGTTGACCTTTAATAAATTTTATTTACAAATTATATAATTAATAATTAAACTTTAAAATTTATGAAATTAATACACTTTTATCTGATACAGAATTTTTAAGATAATTATTTCTTTTAAATAAAAATATATTTAATTGAAAATTTATTCAGTCATATAGATGAAATATATTTTGAAATGAAATTTTTTTAAATGACAAATAATTTTTATTCATTTTTTTATGGTAAAATTAAAATAATTCTCTCTTACATTTTAATTTTAATAATCAATACAAATTTCTTTATTTATACCAAATTTTAAATAAAATTTAATGTTTGAAAAGTTTTAGCCTGATGTCAATAGATATTTGTGATATTCTAACATCAAATGTATACTTATAGTATTACATTAAAATTAATTTTAAAATACGTATTAATTTCTGATTATGCAAATATAATATGTTTAATCATAATAAATAGAATTTAAAATTAATGATTATATTCTACTTGTATGTTTCATTGTATATATATATAGATAGATAGAGAAAATAAAATATAAAAATATAAACTTCATTTCTAGCATGAAAACAATTGAATTTTCACATTCACTCTTAGCGCAATTTTCATCTTTTATTCTGAATATTACGCTAAAATCTAAACAAACAAAAATTCTGATTCATCCTATAAAATAATTTAAGAAAAGACAACACATCCGAGAACATCAGGTAAAAATTCAAGAAGCTGGAATAAAAGCGAAAATGATGAAATAAAATACCCTAGGGCATATCAAACAGTACTGTTTCCGAATTCGAAAATGTGAATGAAGTTAGTGTGAAAAGAATACGAGAGGAAAAAAAGAATCGGAAAACTTATATTGATAGAGACAGAAGTTTGCGATATGAAAACAGGGATTAAAAGAGACGCAAAATTGATAAAGATCTAACCAAAAATAAAAAATCCTTCCTTCTATTTTAAAGAATAAGCGCAAAGTCAAGAAAAAGTCCCTTGATAAGCGCGTTAGGAATGTTCTTCGACCGAATAGATCATATTTCTAACTGACAAAGTTTCATGATCACTTCTGATAATCGATTACTTTATGATTCCTCCAAGCTTTTATCTCATTCGACAACGACTTTCAGGATCTTATCTGAAAGCAGGAAGCGAAAAGCAATTTCGCTTTTTTTTTCCTACTTCGTGGAAAAGAAAAGATTAATATTTCTGATTTACTGTTGTTAATATATCTGCCTATTGTGATTTTAAAATTTACGCTTTCTCGATTCATCTAGCTGTGTTTTCTCAATTTTCTTAGAATAATTTGTTTGCTTTCCATTGAAAATAGTGGATGGAACTATTAGCATAAATTTCAGTGTGTTTCGTGATACGTTTACTAAATTGGGAAGCTTTAAACTCTTATAAAGTTTATTCAGCTTCTGAAAGAGTTTTCTTTGCTGTTTTTATATAATCTTCTTAAATCTTTTCCAATTAATCGTGTTTGAAGTATGGACATAGTAGAAAAATTCATGGTACATATAAACGAGATTTCTGAAAGATGCTTACATAATACTTGAAAGTATCATTAACATATGACAGAAAAATTGAAATACGTTTATATAATCCAAAATATAATCTATTTAATAATTACTGCTTACAAATCTCGGTTTCTTTCTGAATAACATTTATTTACTTGGCAGAATAATAGTAGAAATCTTTCAAATCAGTGATTTGTATTAAGGATAAAACAGGATTTCTTTTGTATATCTTCACTCATGATAATAAAAAGATGCCAATCTTTCTGCTAAACTTAAGAATATAAATTTTTGAAATAAAATTATGTTTGTAATTTTATTAATAATGTAATTTTATTATAATATATTATAAATGTATGTATCATCCCATACATTAATGGATTGCTTTAAATATTACGTAAGCATTTTTAAGGGAGCTATGATTTCTTTATTAAATGACAAAAGGGAATTGATTCTATCCTTTCATAGAATTTAAGAAGAATGAAAAGAAGATAACAAATCCAAACACCAAGAGATAGAAAAGTCCTGCTTCAATGTACTTTTCAGCACCTAAGGTCGTGGTTAAGAATTACTCTTAAATCTGAAACTTCAGACATAAGATTCTCGTCAAATGCTTTCGGCCACCTCAATGAAACTCCAATTGTCGACACTTTAATCAAATAAAGTAAATACATCCGCCGGCTCGAGAAACAATTTTCTGCATCTTGGGAACCTCAATCTCACACATGTCAAATTAACTTTAGAGTCAAGGAACAAACATAAATGTAAGTCTTAACTACAGAAATTAAAAAATGAAAATTTTTATCTTTGTTCATACTTTTAATTTTCTTTTCAAAATTTTCTGAATTAGTATCAGAATTGTGTAAGAGTTTTGTAATAGGTTTGTACATTTCCAAAGTCTTAATGGTAAAGATGAAATAAAGTTCATTAATTTATACCATGCATTTTTTTTGCTTCATGTGATTCATTTGATATAACATTTCATTTTTTATTAATCTTTCCTTATCTTCTTAGATAAACACGCAAATAAATAACATGATGACAAAAAGTAGTCTTCAAACAACAAGCGTAGCATTAAGCAATACACTGCATCAGTCGAAAGTCAATTATGTGACACTAAAATTAAGACTACATTTTTTATTAGGAATATTATTCATTTTCCATCGTTATATTGTTCAATCGATTATTGGTAAGATAAAAATTACTTTGAAAAATGTATATAATATCAAATAATGTATTAACTTTCATCATTTTTATTTGTAATCTTTATTGTAGTAAAATATGTTTATATTATATTATGTGCTTTTTAATTACATCAATTCAAAAACTTTTACATCTCTGTTATCAATTATAGTTATCTTAGGTGTATGACTAAAAATTTACAGTAATTAAGTTTGGTGTATTTCATATTCAAGGTTAACATTTGTTTACAAAAGTAATTTTTTTAAATTTACAATTTAAAGTAGACAACAAATTATTATGAACAATCACACTTGATCCCATAATCAAGTGTGATTGTTCATAATCAAACCCCATAATCAACAAGCGGGAATAAGAAGTGGTGATTGGTTTGAGGGAAGCCGTATCTCGTTATTAACAGCAGTAAGATTCATATATTGCTGGTGCAAAGAATTGACAACAGTCAAATTTTGTGACGAAGAACTTAATTTAGCAGACAAAACAGTCATAGACTGGAATAATTATATTGAGAGAGATTTGTGTTCTCCACATGGAAAGCAAAGAAAGAACGAAACTAGGTGGACCTGGTAGCATTGTTGAAATTATTAAGATGAAAGCTTGTTCGCGAAAAGGAAAATTAATTCGGGTCGAATATTGCCAGAGCAATGGATTTTTCGCGGCGTCTGTCAAGAGATCAAACAAGCATTTTTAACAACCGTTTCTAATAGAACTGCAGCCACGTTTTGCCAGAAAATTGTCGGAAACATAGAGGAAGGGAGTACACTTTATTCTGATTGTCGCTATTTTTAATCAATCAAGAGTAAATCACAAATATAATTTTGTCGACCCCGAAAAAGATGTGCATACCTAAACAATCGAAAGAATGTGGGGTTCCGTGAAGTTGAGAAACAAGAGACAACGGGATACAGCAAGACACCATCTTGAGTCTTACTTGGCAAAATTCATATGACGACAAGATCAAGAAAACGATAAAAAAAAACTGTTTTGATTCTGCTTTAAAAACCATTTTGCAATATTTTCCACCAAAACGTAATTAATCTATCGTTAAATAAAGGTATAAAAATTACTTAATATTTTTCTTCATATACTATTTATTATTTTCTTTTATACTATTTCCATCACATTGTACTTTTCAACTACGCTCTCCATGTCCTGTCAGTGTATCCCATTTTTAGAATTGGCTCGGTCTTATATACTTCCGCCAATATGGTTGCGATAATACTTAAGTTCCACTTTTTCTACTTTTTTTTTTACCATAAGTGAAACAAATGACACTACTGTTTGTATAGAAATGTTTTTTCTAATTTATATATTTATAAAAACAGGCTACGAGATTATAAATTTGTAAAATTTTAAATGTATCCTTAAATATTATTTTGTAGTTTTGTGAAATTAAATATCCCATAATTTTTCCACATTTAATTTGAAAGATTTATTTAAATAATAAATTAAAATTAAGAAGGGATGATAGAAAAAAGTTAACTTGTATAATATTTGAACATCTCCAATAAACATGGCTAATCAATATATTTTTTAAACAGAAAACAAACTGATTCGACGAAGATTTTAAACAGAAATCAAAATTCATAATAATAATTACGATATTTTTATGTTTTATTCATTAACATTTTTCTTCTTTAACAGACACATTGATATTTAAAATTATTATTGAATGGCAATAATAATTTTAAACATAAATCAAATTGCATAAAAATATTTATGATATTTTGCAGATTTGATAGTAATCTAAAAAGATGGTGTGTTTATTTCATTAAAGACCAAAAATGCAGGTGTATCATTTTGCGCCATATATTTATAAATATTAACTTTTTCCGTATAGCTTCATTGAATTTGATTACGTATTGCATAATTAATGCACATCCTTGTTTTTGGTAATCTCTGTTTTTGATTCCTTGTATTAAAATAGTTACTATAAAGAAGGATAATCAAAAGTTACTTAAATAGTGACAAGAAAAATAATACTTATCTGTTGAAAGGTTTATTTTTCAAAATAATGTTTTTAAAAAGAGATTTTATATATATATTAGCCGATAATTTTAGTGTATTTCCTTGATAAAAGTAATTTCATTTATTACGGGTTTTTGGAATTAATTCAAGGTTAACATTATAAACTACTTTTCAAGCTAATTTTTGAAATTTGTCATGAAATTTGTCATATATATAAAAATAGAAATGCCAATAGTTAATTTTATTTTATCGGTCTTCTCAACATTTTGTTTTCTGTTCATTTTTTTAAAATATCATTTCACTTTTCTAAATCTCTATATTTAATATTCAAATAGAGAGAGGAAATTAATTATATATCATTAAGATTACAGAAAGCTAATGTTTTGGTAAAACAATAAATTTATTATGCGAGGATAAGTGAAATATCACGTTATTTTTTAAGTTTTATTTAAAATTATTAATCTCTTAGCAAAATAATTATTTTTTTAGATAAAAGAACACCACATTTAGAGGAGACATTGTTTCCACACATTAACGTATTACATTTTGTATTTTAAGAAAACATATTATATAGTATATTTTAAAAAAATTATGAATTCGTAATAAAATTTTCCTGTATAATTTTTTTAAAAAACATTTTATTAGTAACATAAATTTTATAAAACAAATAGCTGTGTATTAATTTAATTTTTATTGAATTAATATTTTATTTAATGCATTTTTAATATTAATATACTTCAAAATTGAAAAAAATATACTATTAAAGAAATTAAAATTTTAAAAAAATTATATCAATTTTTATGAATGCATTTTAATCAAAAAGTAGAAACATTGCTCTTTTACATTAAAAAACATTGTTGAAAACGAATGTTAAAAGTCATAATGATTTTTATATCATTACTTCCATAAATGGTGGAATTCTTCCTTAGGCATCTTCACAAAAAACGTCAGTCTACTGAATTTATTTCATAAACAGAACTCACAATAGAGCAATTTGAATAAAATTATTATATTTAAACTATAGTGAGCCGAAAACTTAATGGTTGTTCAATGCCATTTCTAGTTAGCTTAACCAAATTAGATAATGTAGTAGGTTCTTCACAACACAAATCAATTCACATAAGCTTCTCGGTATGATCCAGTACATAAAATACAGTTATTCATAGCACCTGATGTGATATAGTATATGTAGGAGCAATATTTATTCACGTTTTCTGTAAAAAATGTTATAATTTGTAAAAATATTTATTATGTTATGAAATATTTAAGACTATATATAAATTATTACGTTTTAAAATTTATATTAGCACTAGAATATATGACTAACTTCTCAGAATTCTCCATTTAGTGTATACATTGGTTGAAAATTTTAAGGAATTAAATTATAAATAAAGCAAAATTACTAATCAAAGTGATAAAATATGTTTAATAAGTTTAACACTTTAAACATTTATTTTAAATTAATTTATAAATAATTTAATTTTAATTTTTAAATAAGGAATTATTTTATAAATTCAAAAAATTACTACTCAAAGTGGTAAAATATGTTCAATAAGTTTAACACTTTAAATATTTATTTATTTTAAATTTCACGCACGCGCGAAACTTAAGTCATACTAATTTTGAAAAATATGGAGTATCATAAACAGATAATTTTTGTTAAATCATATTAATAAAATATATATATTTAAAATAAAATAAACTAGTTTCAATAAATGAAAGTTCAGAACAAATAAAGTTTTTCTTTGATAAACAAATAAAAGATTTTCAAATATATTTCTTTTATGGTGAATTCTTTTTTTTTATTTCAAGGGCTAAAATATGTTTCACACTTTTCGCAGATCAGTTGGTTTGAAATAAATTTCCAACAATTGTAAGCTTTCATTTAGTGAGATTAGATTTCCCAAGCTATATTATTGAAATGTATACTAGAATGGTGACTATTAAGCTACCATAGTTAGAATTGTACAATAAAGTTTAATTTAAATTTAATTACTTAATGAGAGAACTTACATTAATAAAACTTTTACTTAGGTTTCATCCTTTAATGATAAATTTTAAGTCTTTACTCTATTGATTTTATCGCTTAATGGATTTAAAGCTGTTGTCAGTGTTTCATTTTTAAATACAGTCATGGTGTAAGAGAATTTATTAGAAGTGTTTTTATTTTGGAGGTCGTTAGTATAAATCAGATTCAAATCAAACAAATTTAAATTAAAAAAAAAACAATCTTAAAAATAAAGTTAAACAAGCTAAATGGTAAACAAAGCCAAAGCTAATTGGTTCAAAAGTTGGCTTGGTGATAATTATTTCTGTTAAAAAGAGCATTAAGGGCACATAAAACAGCGAAAAACATCATAATTTAACTTTGTTTCATTGAAAAAAGTTACTATTATATCTGTACGTTATCGATCATCGAAGCAATTGCTAAGTATTTTTTTGCCAGAAATAAACATTAGCATTTAAATAAGTTCTGTCAATAAGTGGTAATTATTTAATTTATAAACTGTTAATATAAAATATTTGTTTTTTTAAAAAAATAGTTTCTAAAATTGTAAAAAAAATTTCAACAATACGCAATGCAAATGTAATATTTACGAGAGTAAATTACGATTTTTTTTCTTCCACATTACGGCGATTATCGTAAGCGGGGGATACAATGGAAAAGTGCCTAGATATAAAATATAAATGCCTAAATTAAAACATCTAAAAAAAAAAAAAACCTTAAAATAACAGTACGTAGAGATAAGTGCAATTGTAACTATGTGGTGCATTGTATGTAATTGAAAAAATAATTAACTATTATGTAAAAAATAATTAACTAAATAAAAATATAAAAAAAAATTTTCAATTTGATTGTATCTGGAAAATTTATTCATAACATAATTATAAATTTAAATGTAATAATTTTATCAGATAAAACTGATTGCCTGTTATTTAAATTACAAAACGCAACTTTTAGAATTTTATTTTAAAATTTGCACTAGTATTTTATTCACATTAAAACATTACTTAAGGCAATACTATATATTATTAAATTCTTAGCTTAAGCAAATGTTTTACCTTAATACAAATCTGTTTGAATACAAGTTTGCTTAAGAAAACATCAAGATGATTTAAAGTATTATAAAAACAACTTATTATTATAGTAATATTGCAAAACTGAATTTTATTGATGAAAAAGGAAGCACATTATTATAAAAATCAATTTTTCTCCTTAAATTTTTAATTTTAAACACAATTTTTAATAAAATCATTACATTAATCAACATTTACTAAAATAATTTTAAAGTCATTTAAATGCAGGCCGAACAATTTTTACATTAACTTGACTAAAATAATATTGTTAACATTAAAATGTTATATATATTCATATATTTAATAACATTCCTCCTCAGATATCTTCGTTTTTAAATCAGATCATATCCAGTAAAATATCCTGTGTGGTGAATATATAATTTAATTTTTTTTATAGTTACTGGACTACTATTTGTTAATTATACATTATTACTTACATATTAATTAATTATAAATTATTAGAAATTTTAGACAGACTTCTTTGATATTTTTGCTATTAAATCAAAATATATGTAATAAAATGTCCAATTGAAGGAACATAATATTAGAATAACACATAATTTCATATTTACTAAATTTCTATCAATTTACCATTTGATTTACTATTAGAAATCATATTTACTAATTAGAGGAACATTTTATTAGAATAAAACATCAATTCATATTTACTAAATTTCTATCAAGTATTGCCTTTTATAGCCTTAGACGTTAATTAAAACTTTTACTAACAGCATCTCAATATGTGAATTAAAAAGTAATATATTATAAGCGTTTCGAAATTGGGTACTGATTGGAGATTAACGACTAATTAAACGTTTCCTTTTTTCTCGCCAAATTTGAAAATAAGGTTCATTTCCACAAACACAATATGCAATTTACGGAATTGTAATTAGAAAATGCAGATTATCTGTTTTAATTACCTACCAAATGCACTCTATCAAATATTTTCTTTTTCTAACTGGGTAAATGAATGAAAGAAGGAAAGCGAGATGATATTCTATTCAGAACAGCAAAACAATGTCACCCATTTGTGCTTTGGAGCCAAGCTTATAAAGATTGGAAGGAGAATTTAATTTCGCGCCAAGTAACGTGATTTGCACTTCCGCCAAATCCCTTAATCTCAAAAATAAACAGGCGAGAAGTACGCATGTGGTATTACTTTTCTTTGCAAAAGCAGATAGGGCTAAAATCTTTTGTGCAATCCAAAATCTTTCCATAGAGATTCATAAGCATCTGTAATGTGTGCCTTTTCTTTTACAGTGAATAGTTTCATGACGCATTTATTTGCTTTATAATATTTTGAATGCACGGGAGAAAATATTTGTCCATGCTATTCATTGTACTGAGAATTTTTGAAATTTATTCAGAATTGTACTGATTTATGAATAATTTGGGTTATTGATATTATAGTTATGAAAAAACTATTTCGTCGTTTTTAAAAATTTATTTGTCACAGTAGCAAAAACAGGAACAAATATGAGCCCTGATTAAATGTTGTCTTAATTATATAATGGAATTAAAAAGATATTGCTTTTAAAATATTGTGATATAGTTCAGAAATAGCATGATATGAACCAAAAATCTATTATAACGAGACCAAAAACTAACTTCAGTACACATCTTTCACAATTCTCATTGGTATCTTACTATATTTACAAAGAACCTCTAATATATTTTAAGACAAAAATATTTGTACAAACTTCCTAAAATTTCGCAATTCTTTATTATCATTCAAGTTGCCATACACATATGGATGATTTTGTGGCCTTTGTGTTTCCTATAAAATACATTTTTCTATTAAATGAAACATTTTTAATAACTGAACTTATTAATCATATTTTAATCCACAACATTTTTATTTATATATTTTATTTTTAAAATTTCGATATATATTTAAAGTATTTACTTTAGAGTAGGTTAAAATTTTAGTTACAAACAAGTATTTAGACACCTAATGGTGGCTGCAGTCCTGAGACATGTGGTGACAGTCGTAATTACGAATATGATGTAAGAATGACAACAATATAATGACACTAATGTAGTCATTCATGAGTAAGATAAATAAAAATTGAAAGTCATTGAATTTCGAGAAAGCAGTGAATGACGATTATCACAGAAATGATCTACATACAGAAAATGTTCAGCTAACCGAAATGTTTATAAACGACAGAGGCTGACATGAATCGAAAAGGAATATAAATTGTGACTATTTGGACGTGACTCAAACATTCATATCCAAGAAATTAGCTTTGGAATTTAAAAGTCGATGAGCATTCGAAAGAACTATTCTGAATCCTTTTTCTTAACTACCCCATCATCTTTTTTTACCTACTTATATGACTTATATTAACAAGATTATTCAACAAGCATTCAAAACTGGTATTGATGAAAAATACTCTTAAGTAAGTTCATTTGCACAGTAGCTAAGGTCGAATGGCCACCCATATCCTTTAGGAAAGTAATGCAATAAAATTGATTGTGACAGTCGTGGATACTGACGAGCAGCAATGAAACGTAAAATAGTTAAATGGATTGACTTGAGCGATGAGTCAAAATTCACCCACTCGTTTTGTTGTCGAAACATGATTGGATGTCTTCTGCGAGAACGTCTCCTTATGGATTGTGTTAGTCAAAGAATGAAGTTCAGTGGAAGAAGTGTTATGATTTGCGTGTACATCTCTTGTTGTAGATGGTAGAATAATGACTACTCAGTTCAGTATAAAGATGTGCTACATCATTCTGGTTTTGGCATTCCTTATACTTTGGGGCAATTTTATAAAATAGGTGTTTATTATTTTCGGAGGAACATACTAGATGTCATGTTGCAAGGTATATTATGATTTTAATATAGCGAGAATTGTATTGATCTGGCTGACGAGGAACCTCATCCAACTGGTTGACGAGGACCTTTAACTGACTGACTGATTAAGAACCACATCGAACTGGTTGACGAGGAACCTTTAACTGGCTGACGAGGAACCTTTAACTGGCTGACGAGGAACCTACCTCATCGAGCATTAATTCCTTCGAACACTCATGGGAGAAGATGAAGCGTTATCTTTTGAAGAACGTTCTTAAATCGACATTCAAAAAACCAGTAGATAAACTAATTTATTTCTCTTACTCAAATAAAAGAAAATAATCATCCCCTTTATATTAGGGCTGATCGTAATTATATTCCGAATTTTTACTGCAGTACTTGTTTTTCCTGGAGGTTTAATTTTCTATTGAAAATAAATAAACTCATTCTTTCTTATCTGTACCTGTTTTCTAATAGCTTATAGGAGGAGTATACAAAAATTATCTTTTAAAAATAATTTATTTTTTATACAATTTTATATTAACTTATTTTTGGAAAATGTATAAAAATTGTCATTTTTGTAAAATCAAACAGCAAAACAATAAGCAAAACAATTATGAATCTTATGGATTTAAAATTCATGCGAATCAAAGAGCAAAATATTAAGTGTTTAATTCGATAATTTATTTTGCCGCTCTTCAAAAAACATTTGTTGAATGAATTTCAATATATTTATTAGCTTTAATTTGGTTCCCATTGAACATTTCTTATTTTATATTTTAATGAAAATTTCAATTATGTGCAATAATTTTATTTGTATTGAGTTGTATACATATAAGAAGGAAATCCAGTTTATTAATTTATCAATAATGCACTTCATTTTTGCTTATGTTGAAAAATTCATAATAGATAAACTGACAAAAACTTTGAATTAAAAAATATTTTCTATAACTTCAGTGAAATCAATAATAAAATAACTAAATGTCTATTAACAAGAGTACATATTAATTTATTTCTGTTTTTTTAGAAATAATAGTTTTATGCATCATGTAAATCTGCAGGAATAGACACATAGTATATGTCTGCTACTGCATAAATTATGTCAAAGATTTTCTTATAAATTATTTATACTCAAAAATACATCTATGTTGAATACATAATTACCTAATTAAATGTCATGATCTAATCAAACATATTATTTATTAAACAATATTTTTAACAAAATTATCAAACATTAAAAGCGTCACTTTTAATATAGATAATTAAAAATATCCCAGAATCATGGTATATAATTTAATTTTGTAACAGTATTGTGTGAATATAAAACCAAAACGAAACAAATATAAAAACAAAATTACCAACAAAAACTTTAACTGATAATAAAGCTAATAAAATGCTAAATTGTTAAAAATCATATCATATTCTCGAGTACAGTTTCAAAGAAATTTTTCGGTCTTATTATCATAAGCAATTATGGCTTTATTTACATTATTTCCGCATAAATAAATGAACGCATAAATAATTTAACAATAAGTATTTGGACACTTTTGGGAAAAGATATAAAAATAATTAATACATATTCAATAACTAGTAGAGCATACACGTGAGGTAATTACTGCCTTAACTCTCTCTGTTATAAGTTTGGATGATAGACAACGGTTTCTACCACTTGGCTTGAAGAAAACATGTAAGTTCTTTCACCGATTTTGGATGGATGCTGCACCCCTAAATTTGGGGATTCAATTTATCCCAGAGATGCTCTGTGGGATTCAAGTCTGGATTCTGGACAGACTAATCCATTCGTTTTACCTGATTGTCAACATACCTATCCATGGGGGACGTTGAAACAGAACAAGTGGCTTTGTCAGCCTGGAAGCAACAATTATCTAATCCGCAAAATTGACACATGGTAGGGCATATTGTTGTCTAGAATAGTGGAGTAAGAATCAGTGTTGAGCCTACCATGAATTGAGACCGTAATTTCCAGTGTACACCACGAGCAACCACCCCTGACCACACTGCCACCTACGCCAAAATTTATAGTAAGCGCTATGCAATCTGTCAACGTCAAACGTAGACTTCCAAACGACTGGTAGAGCTTAGTCGCAATTCAAAAACCCTATTTCCTCTCATCTGCAGTCCAATTTTGACATGCTTTGCTCAACTTCAAACAAGCGCTGGGATGATTTTGTAATCAAAAGCTCAATGGCATCAGCATGACCATAGGAATAAATCAAATGTACTCCTTTGCGTATGGTATTTATCAAAGCTACAGTCCCGGATACTTGTTAGAGTTTCTGTAATATGTGGACAATCGTTTTGATGTGATTTTCTGAATTTATTTGAATAGCGTATGCTCTATCTTTATTTTAGTGAGACTGCCGGATCTAACCCCATCCAGACTAGCACCATTCACTTTCCATTTATTAATCACAAAAGCCACTGTCGAATTTGGAGAGTTTAAATCACTAGATATGTTCCACAATGATCGGACATTTCTATGATATCTGAAAATTACTGCTGTCTCGAAACCAGTAAGCTCTGATTTTCAGAGTATCTTGTATGTGATTAATGCCAATGCTGTTTCTTATACAATATTAAGTACAGAAGGTGTGACGTAGTTCAGGACAGCATTTCATTTGCATGTGTGACCAAATACTTATTGGTAGATAATGCGTGAAGACAAATAAATATTTCTGGCAGCTATAAATAAAATTTGATAGTGTTTGCATAACTTTATATTTATTAACAAGCTCTCAAACAAATTTCAAATTAGATTGTAAAAATACAACTAGCGATTTTTCAATATTGATTAAATGGTGATTAATGATTGATTAAATGATTTGAAATTGATTAAAATGCACTTACCCTATAATAACAATGACAAAATCTAAAAAGTTCCAACCATTGCGTAAGTAGGCACCGGGGTGGAACAAAAATCCATAAGCAATAATTTTCATAATGCACTCGATCATAAAAATTACTAAAAACAGGTATTCCGTTTTTTCCTAAAAGAAGTGAAGGTAATATTTTTAAATTTTGTTAATTCCAAAACAAAATAATATTTCCAACAAAATACGATCATAATTTTCAAAACAAAAAGTGAAGAAGTTTCTAATTATTGTATTTTATTATATATATGCAAATTTTATTTAAAAACGCATTTTATCAGCTTCAAATTCACCAAATAAGTTGTGCTCGCATATTTTTAGGTTGTTTAATGTATTAAGTAAGAATCAGGAATATATTTTATAATCATGACTAATAAATTTTTGCTATTTGAAATTTATTAATATTTCTTCACTAGTTTTTCAGCTTTACCTATCCAACAGATTGAACTTTTATTCTGGAGCTCCATAAAAATTAATACTGTCTCTATTAAGTTAGAAAACATCATGAATTACGTTTTGTTCCAAAAAAAAAACAAAAAAAACTTGTTTTCTATTTTTTTACAAAATTTTACGTTATAATATTACATAAATATAATTTTTAACGTTGTGAATGAAAAAATATTTGACAGGTTATGATTTTTATTTATTGTTTTTCATTTGACTAAATTTTCTTTAAAAGTGAATTGATATAATTTTTTATGTATAAATCTTTTATGAGAAGATGTTTCTTGATATTTAAATTGGATGCATTTAGCCCCAAGAGTAGGACAGCACTCTTCAGAGCCAATGATCTCAGATACATCTCAACTAGTTTTGAACAAAGAAGATCGCTGTGTTCCTGGCTTCTACCTGGTTCTCTTTAGTTGTAAGTGCGTGGGAGTTTTCCGCGTTTCCTGCCTTAGGATACGTGAATAGGGCTTACTTTCTAGAAAAAGTCCTTTCAGAAGACGATTACGTGGTGGACGTTTTGAAATGGCTTACAATGCCTTAGGATGTTAAGCCATACACAAGACGGTGTCAAATGATATTTAAATTACAATATCAAAGGCATTTGGTGATCATTTAGATTAATTACATATTATTGTAACTGATATACAAAAAGCAAATAAAAATATCAATGAACTTAATCAAAAAGATATTTTATTTTTTATTTTGATTACTAGAATAATTATACTGATGAATAATTAAAAAAAAAATTAAAGTTAAAGCTTTAACATAATGTTATTTGACACTTCATTGAGTTATATAATTACAGATCTACTTTTAAATTGTTTTCAAAGAACAATTGAATGTCACATTTATGTATTAAAAACTATAATATTGATATATTATAAGATTAAAATACAACTGGAAACATTTAAAAAGAGTTTTAATTTTAGATTAAAGAACAAGAATAATTTATGAATCAAAAAATGTATTTGACTTGCATATCAAACTCGTTATATCAATAATTAAAGAAGGGTGAGATTATTATTTTTGTATGACAGAAACAGAAAATATATTTTTGTTGTATTTACAGATAATTTTGATATTATTTCATTAAATTTCACAATTTTACTTGAAATAAAAAATTAAATTGTCTTTTAAATTGATCATAAGCTACAGCATGAATGAATATGAAATGTACATGAATTATTGGATGAATATACTAGCTTTACAATTGCATACATAAACTTATGTTAAATACATTATTAAAATAAAAGTATGCTTTTAATGAATGTAAATGCTTATAGTAATACCCAATTATTCAAAAACAGTTATTATAATAAAACTTAATTAAATAATTCAATATTCTATAAATCTGACAATACTAAGATTTAGAAAATGTTTTGAATGTTTAAAGACTTCAATTAATAAATAATTAAATAGAAAAATGTATATTTCATTTATAATTGTTTTATTCATTGTAAGGCGTTATCGAAACACTCAATTGCGGACCGCTAATGGGTGGCCAGGGGCCTTTTAGATACATAGACTATTGTCACAGTGTTTTATTTTTCATTTTTCTTGTTGTTATTTGTATTTTTACTGTAATTGTCTTTTTATCTGTGTCATTGGAAATAAAAAAAATTATAATTATTTTGAAATAAAACAAGATAAATTCGAGCTAACACCACATGATAATAAAATCAAGATAAATGTGAGCAGAGTCAATAATTTAAAATGAAAATATAATTTTTCATTCACACAATTTTATAAATGATATAAATTTTATGAATGAATTCTAATGAAACCTATAATATTTCTATCTCTTGCCACATTAAAGTATTATAACTTTTAAACAATAATATTATATCATAAGATTTGGTTCTACTATTTGAATTTCAGAAATTGAGGAGCAAAGAATTAAAAACTTACTACAATTGTATATCTAATTTAATTTTGATTCATAAGGAGCAATTGAAAAATCTTCCATGTCTTTTTTTTTTTTTTTTTTTTTTTGCTGATCCCAAACACTAACTATTATTAACTGAGTATTTTAATGAAATACAATTTGTTATTGAAAAATTTAAATTAATTATATATTAAATTTATAGCTACAGTTTGAAACTTTAAGTGATAATTAAAAGGAAAAATCTTTAAACATTAAGTGCGTAGTCATGAATGCAAATGAAAGCATACTTAAATATATATAGAAGTACAAAGATATACATGTGTATATACGTTTCTGTGTGCTTACTATATATATATGTGTATGTGTGTGCGTATTAATTAAAAACATTATTTTGATTTGATAATATTTAGGAAACATTTTCTTACTAAGAAATGCTACTATAAATTAGACAAAAACATCTTTAAGTAATATTTTATTTAAAGGTTCTCATTTTTTATTTAATGAGTATAACTCAAAACATTTCTGAATATTTTCTGTATATTAATATTTTTCATTTGCATTACATGTACATCAAGCATGGTAGATACTTACATACATACATAGATAATAAATTTTAAAATATCTTACTCACCAAATAATGGTTTAGCTTGTTAGAGTCCATACAGGCATGAGGCGTGTAAATCGCTAAGGCTACACAATTGCAAAATATGGTGAAGAGGATAAGATATTCAAAAGGCGTAAAGAGTATGTTAAGGACAAAAAGATATATTTTATAGTTTTACTAAAAACAATTCAATTCAATAACACTTATTTTTTTACAGACAACCTAATGCAAGAAATATGTTCAATTTACCAAGTAATACATTTCGGTAAAAACATTATTTGTGGAACATATAAAAATAAAAAATAGAATGTATGCATCTAGTGGAAGGATTTGATGGTTCTTCTGATTGTTCAGTTACTCCCTAAACGTGACCAAACTGCATATTTCAATGGGACTTTCAGATATTCACTTTCGAGCATACTGTGGTTGAATGGTATCATAGCAGAAAATGCTCTCTGTTGGACTACATCAAGAAAAACATGCATAAAAAACCTGCTAAAAGTGCTAGATATTTTTACATAAGGATCAGTAAAATAATCGTGTCTCTCCAACCCTTTAATTCACTTCGTAAACATCGATATATGATATATCTAATTTTTAAAATGTCATCTACGTTTTTAAAATAAAGATTATTTGCATTTCAATGTATTAAACTATTAATTTTACAAACATTTATAATAATTGATATTTAAATAAATCAAAAAATTTCAAATAATCACTGTAAATTTTTATATATATATATATATATATATATATATATATATATATATATATATATATATATATATATATATATATATATATATATATATATATATATATATATATATTTATATATATATATATATATATATATATATATATATATATATATATATATATATATAATTTACGTTTCCCTGTAATATAGAAAATGAATTGCGTAATATATATAAAATATGTGATATTTAAAGACTGATGAGGTCAAAAAGTAATAATTAAAGAAACGAACTAGTAAAGATCAAAATTTAAAATGTATCCATAAAAGATGAATGAATAACAATTAATAAAAGCTGTTCTAATTACATAGCATATAAATTGACCATTTACTTTTATGTAAATTAATTAATGACTCATTGAACAGCATATCTTATAAAAAACTTAAAAATATAGATTTTAAAATAGTCCTGTGTTATATATACATATTAATCCATTACTCCTGAAAAATTCAAAATCAATAATGTTATTAGGTTAAGATTAGGGAAAATACAGATGAATAATTTGCGTTCATATCATTAACTTCAATTTACATGAATAAGCATTAAGTAATATTATTTATACATATATATATATAGGAGATTTTTACTTAAATCAAAAATGAATTGTTAACTGTAGTAAAAAATACCTTTTCCAGCAGAGTATTTAAATAAAATATTATAAACGTCAGAAAACAAATTTAGAATGTGTCTTTTAAATTATAAGATAGTAGTTAAAGTTGTAGTTAGATGAAAAAAAATCGTTTTCTTTTATTACATCGCAAATAAAGAAACTTTTAAAAAACAAGCTAAATTTTATTTTTAAAAATCTTAAATGATTTGACCTCTATGCTTCTTATGTTAGTCTTTAAATTCATAGAAGGAGACATTTCCCAACAAAAATAAAGCTAAATTATCTGGGTGTTTTATGTATTATTACATACAATGGAAATCATAATGCACGCATTAGGGAGGTAAGGAGCTTTGGACAGCATTTAGAAAACTCATTCCAAATTTGTGTAAATATTTAATTTATGTGAGTAAATAACTTATTTAGTAATTAAAAAATGCTTATTATTTAGGTGAACTAATCTTTATTCAATTCTTATTGGTATGATGTTTTTAATGAAAGCAGCTACAAATATTTTTGATGTGTCTGAAAAGGAAGTTCAAATATTGTCATTTATGACCACCATATATAAATATATGTATGTATGCATATTATCACTATATATAAAATTTATAATGAAAAAAAGCGCTATAAACAGTTACTTTTTAAAATCTTTCTCTAAGATCTATTTTAAAATAAAAATTCTGACTGGCTAGTTATGGAAAATTCCCCTGATCTACCCCTGGCATAACAGGCAAGTCCCAGGTGGTTCTCTTTCCATCAAAGCGGATCGCGCCGTGCAATCCGCCATTACTAAGCTTGCAATTGGGCACATTAAATGTTTCTCTTTTGAGGAGGGATAAAATCCTATGTGGCATTGTTCGAAATAAAATTCTGTGCAGGTCTTTCTGGACTACTTCGTAGACAGTTCGGGTTTTGATAGGGAGAGCATACTGTTACAAATTTATAAATAATTATTGTATATGTCTTAAAATATCTCAGACAGATCGGAAATACTCACATTTTGGGCAAAAATTGCGGTATTCAGACGTGTTATACATTAAAAGCGGGTTTTCTAATGATTTGGTGACTTGGAGATTTTTTGGCGAGAAAACTTGGCGACTTCGCGACAGTTGGCGAGATTTTTGGCGACTTGGTGAAAAATAGATACTTCTGGAAACATCCATCACCTAAGCTCTAGGACCAATATTTAGAGAGATAGCTTAGAAGCTTCCAGAACCTTGGTGAAATTAGTAGACTTCCCCGCCAAGTCAGGTATAAATACCGCAGCCCGACATAGAAGTTTAGTTTTGTGAAGACAATCAGTCAGTGAAGACGATTAGTCGTGACTGCTAGTTTAGAGAAGTTGTTCTATGCCTGAGGTATTTGAGACCTGTGATTAGAAGCTGTTACTTATTGTATCTGACGAATTGGAACTGTATAATTGTGATTGTTACAGCTGGTATATCTAGTGAGATTTTTACGTCTTGTGTTCATTGAGTGATTGCTTTATTCAACTTTCAATTCACATGAACCCCGAAGCTCGGTACAATATGTCTCAGTCCTCTTCTGGTTCATGGTTATTTGAAGATCTTTGAACTTGTCTTGAAGATGTTATATGAAGACGTGGAACTTGTCTAGCTTACGGCTAGATTAGGTGAAATATGTCAACAACAACAACTTTTTTAAGCTTCTGTTCGTATTAGAAATTATTAATTTTGGAAAATATTAAATTTAAGTACACATGACAATCTGAAATTTTGCATATATAGTTTCTAACTTTCTTTAGATATATCAATACGTGTATTATTCTTTACAATAGAAAGAGTATTAATAGTGTATTAAGTCAAAAAAACTGCATTCTTTTCCCAAATGCCTATTTTTATTTGAAAATGAATACCATAATAATCAGTTGGAACATATTCTATGAATTAGAGCTTTTAGTTTGGAAAATTAATTCTTTCATTCTACAAAATAATTATTTGACAATTCGTAATCACTGAAAACAAACTATTCCATTGGATAAAAATGATTCAGTTGAAGAATTTTCAATCTAAAAATTATAATCTAATTATTCTAAAATCTACTTTCATTTGTAACAGATATTCAGTCTTTCAGAAATAATAGCAGATATTATGATAAATGTTCCACAAATGGATTTAAATATTCAAATTTAAATCAAGTTACCTCGAAACAATCCCGAATGTTGAATTCAGAGTTGTAAGTAATATGAAATATTAAATCTAATCATTGCCTAAAGAGAATGTTCTTGAAACGCGTAGCAATTTCCTTCCAAATTCAATATTTGATCATTTACATTATAATGAAGCAATTGATGTGTGTGTGTGTAGACATTTTAAATATTTATAATTTGTCAATAAATGACCATCAAAGCTCTTGAGATTTATGCTTTCAATGCGTATAGATTCATATCTATATTTCCTGGCTTGTTAAAACTTAATAATTTTAAAAAATATTATATTAGATTGAACACATTTCGAAGAAAAAGTGAACATTTCATTTTACCACTAAAAAATTAATATTTTAAAAAAAATATTGTGATGACTTTGTATCGAATATTTACAACTTTAGCATAAAATTGCAAGATATTCGGTAATATTAAGTGCAAAATAAAATTTTAATTTTGGGTTTTTTAGATGTCTATGAAAATCAAGCCCTTAACGAAATCGTAAGTTCTCGTTTCGTTATGTGACGATGGAAGAGATACAAGAGACGTAAGTCGGAGCGAGAGGAACGGTGTGTGAATACGTGAGGTAGGGGAGGTCCCGCCTCCAGGCAATGGAAAATACACGTGTTTCGAATATAATCTAAAAAGAACCATCTAAACTTATCTTTGTGTCTATAATTAATGTTATGTTGTTAATGTAAAATAAATGTGTCGTAGAAGAAGAAGCTATTTTGGTATTACTGAACGATCCTGGAAACGACAGGTTCGTGGAAACATCACAGAGTTATTGCAATTAAACTTTGAAAATTAATGTCCGTTAATTAGACCTCTCAAACTCTAATAAAAAATAGAAGCAATATACATTTATATAAAATAAATATACATAATTGAATACATTATAAACTATTATTAAATCTAATAAAATGATTGATTTATTGATTATTTATACTCTGATATTTCAAATTATTGAATGTTTCTAAAATTCAATAATTTGAAATATCCCATATTGTGTATAAGTCACTTTCAAAAAGCCATTCTTTTTGCATTGGATTCTGAAAAAATCTCAAATTGGATAATTTAAATCTTTTTAATAAAATGCACATTTTAAAAACCTGTAATTGAAAAGGAAGTTTTTATTCATTTCCAAGTTTGTAAGAATTTATCGGTTACACTTGAATGTGTAATAATGCATAAAAAGGCTGCTTTAAAAGTTTTCTCGGATCGATTTGAAAAAACTTTTTCATAAAATAATAAATAAATAAAATACAAAATTTAGCAATAGTTTTTTACAATACAGAAACCAGAAGAAATTTTGAAGTTTTAAGAAAAATTTCTTAAATCTAAGATAAACTGCAAATTGCTGGTAAAATAATTCTTTACCATCAATGACTATCAACAAATAGTTTTTGCATAAACTTTGCTGTTTAGATGAGAAGTTTCGGAACTAAAGTGATAAAAAATTTTTATAATTAAACTTTGTTCTTTTGGTAGTTATTTCGAAGCATTCTTGATTAATTCCATATAAATACTTTAAATTATCTATTTTTCCTTTTTTATTAGCGACATAATTTCAATTTTATAACTCCACTTTATGTAAAAAAAAGAGCTTCCTTCCCATTTTACTTTTTGTTTTTTCTTCCTCATCTGCTAAACGAAACTTTTTTTTTTGTTTTGATTTCATATTTTGCACTACACTGATTTATTTATAACCTCTTCTTAAACTTTTTTTTAAATTTCGTTAATTTTTTTAATTTTTTAGTAATAAACCGTTTATAAATATCAAAATAATCCGTTAATCGACAGATATTTAATTTTTTTTTTTTTCGTTTTTGGCACAATGACTTAAAAATCTAACAGAAATGCATTTATAAATTTGATTAAAATTAGAAACACAAAGACATATTTTTTAAAATACTATTTTTGTGCAATCTTTTTGAAGTATATGAATTCTTATTAAAACTTTGTTTACTTCTCTTAGAAAATAAATTTATTTGTTTCTGATATACAACTCAGATTTATTTAACCTACAATTTTGTAACTTGTTTTAATTTATTTACCTCAGAGTTAATTCAAAATCATCCTAAAATTAGCAAATGGCTCTTATGCTTTTACTATTTTATATTATTTTTTTAAATTTTTTCAACACAAAAATTAAGCTATTGTTCCTTTTTATGCCATTATTATACACATATATTGTTGCTTATCATATAATTTAGTTAGAAATAATATCTAAATTAATAAATTAATAAATTAATAATTTTCTTAAAGGGTTATACTTTCTGTTTTATTTAAAAAAAGCCAAATGATTTTTGGTTTTCACAAGAGAAAAATTTATTATTTTTTTTATGAATGTTTTGTGTTTGCGTAAATTGTAATTTTCATTCATAATCAATTAATTACTTTATATTTACACTTATAATTATTGTTTTAAGAAAAACGTTTTCATATTTATCTAGATTAATTAAAATATCGTTCAAAACTTATGTAAAAGTTTTAAACACTCGATTATTCTTCATATTTAAATAAACTTAAAAAATTATTGTTTAAAAGAAAATTTTATTTCTGAAAAAATGTTAGGAAAAGAAGATATGTAAAGATTAATATGAATTCTTGCATAATTTTTAACCGTATTTTAAATTTATGAAGTTTGTGGTCAGCTTATTGCTGAAATGTCCTGTTTCACGTCATAGCATTTTCCCAGAAACTAAAGTAAATATTTGAGCAAATTAAGTATTCAAAATGGGAAACAAAAATTGTTCATCCCTTTAAATATTTAAATAAATATTTACATTCAAAATACATCATATTGAAAAGGTGAAACATTCCACTGAATAATTATTCATTACTTAAAAATAACTTTTTCTGCAAAAAGAATTCATTAACCTTTTGGAAATCATTTAAAACATTTTTCATCGATTCAGAGAGGAAATCAAGCATAGATATTTTTAATATTTTAACATACAATATATTTCTAATTCATTTTAGAAACTGAAGACAAACATTTTTATACATAGTAATAGTTATTTAAATTATAAATTACCACTTAAATAAAGACTCAACATTTTCATAAATAAAATTTCCCTAATTAGTCATACTTAGACCAAGAAAATTTTGCCTTAAGTTGAACATTGTTTTAGTTGAATTTGAATTTAACTTTGAACGGATTTTGCTATTTGTCTATAACAGAATAAATCATGGATTTAAATTGAGGGTAAATTTCTAGGAAATCTCTATGTAAAGTAAACATCAATATAAATATGTTGTATATATATATATATTTGCATTATAATAAAATTTAATTAATATGAAAAGGATATTTCCATTCGACAACACTAATACAAAGTCTTCTAAGAGGATTTTCCAGCGTCAGACAGAAGAGGGCCTTACTCGGCCTCTCCAGGACCTTGGGACCTTTCCTCTGCGTCCTCTTCCTCTCCTTGGTGACAGTCACTGGTGGTACACCCCGATCTGTGCATCCCATCACATCCACTTCCTCTGGTCCCTTCACCCCAGTGGCTGCTCCGAGCGCTTGCTTCCAGGCGCTGGACAGCGGCTTGCTGCTGACGGAGCTGGCCACGTCCTGGTCACTTTCCACGTGGGCTTGCTTGATCATGATAGGCTTCGGCCTCTTCCGAGCCAAGGGTGAGACGCCTGACGAAGAGGATGAGGATGAAGATGGAGGGACGGATAGGTGGTGTATCGTGGGAGAGGATGACCAAAGGGGGTCCTCCAGGAGGAGGTTGCTGTTACTGCGTGGAATGGAGATGTTGCTGATGGCCAAGGGATGGCGGCGGTTGATAAGGTAGCGGGAGGTTTGTTGAATGGATGGATGATGGCTGGAAGATGATGCGGAGAGGGAATGCTGGAGGAGTGGATGAGGTCCCGAAGGATAATCTTGATCGCCTGTCAGGAAGATAAAAATACTTAAGGATTTATCTTGAATAAAAATTCAATAGGTATTCTAAAAAAATGTTTAATTCGAAAATAAAAATTCAAGGTAATAAATTTCAGAAGAACTTTATAAAAAAATATTTGTCTCTGAACAATAGAGCAGTTTCATTCCTTTAATACTGACTATTACATATGAATATTCTTCAGTAATTAAAATAATAGATACAAGTTTATATAATGGGGCACCTCTTGATTCTTTGGCGATTTTTTTAATGCCAAAGTAAATGCCAAGATGTAACTAACAAGATGGCCGATACACGAAAGATATACAAAGATAGGGTTATCATGATTACCAGAAATTAGAACTTATCATCAAACCACACAAGTGGTACTCAATTCTATACCGAAACCAAATAATAAATCTCTTGAAATCTATCGCTTAAATAATAATTGAACTAATAACTATACTTAGTTCGTTTATCAGATAGAAAGCTAAAAATTTTAGTTTTACTTAATTTGCTTCCTTTTATTGAAGTTAAAAATTTATCTCAAATGTTTTTAAAAGCAAGAAAAAAATTTCCCAATGTCATATTGCTACGTTTTATATTACAAATTGTGTTAACTCTAAACAATATTCCAATTTTATTAAGTGCATATTAATGATAAATCTTTATATACGTTTGTATAATTTTGTTCAAAGAGTTCTCCTCTAAATATGAATTTTATAAATTACTTCAAATTTAATTTATATCCAAGTGTTATAAATTCCCCATTTATTTTACAAAATCAAAACTTTCTTATTAATATAATTTTCATATTATTTTGCAAAATACATATAAAACTGTTTTAAAACAAATAAAAATTAAAAATCTGGAAAGCTGCTTGATTTATTTACTTCAATTAATTTAAATTACAATTATAAACATTGCATATATATATATATATATATATATATATATATATATATATATATATATATATATAGATTCAGTAAAAATTCTTTGTCCAAATTTAAAACATGAATTTCAACACATTTTAAAATTTTATGTTATACTAATTTAGGAATGACGCATGAAAGCGATCTTAAGAAATCAGATTTCGTTCCATTAAATTTGTCCCGCATGTGTTGATTGAATATCGAATAAGTTGGGCGGAGAAACCTCCTTTGTCATCCAATTAATTACAAGATAATGCAAAGTAACGAATAGCGATCAATAATCTGTTCGATGAACAAACACATTTGGAAGACTTCCATAAATACTACATGAATACCTCGTCGTATTTCAATATGCGGAAACATATATATGAAAAATTGATACAAAAATGTATATTATGGTATGTATTTCTATTAATGTAAAATCAGTTTTTATAAAATCCATTACTGTTTTAGGTTATACTAAGAATATAAAATAATTCAAGAGGGTTTCATTTATTTGATTCAAATAAAATAAAAGACATTATAATGTTTGTATTTTATTTTGAAAATTTTTATACTGCTTGTTTTTTAATTAAAAAAATCTATTTATTATCTGCCATAAAATACTTCTTTTTGCTCTTCTAATGTGCAGTTTTGAATGGAAAAAACATGTATAAAAGCATGTTTTCTTAACAAACAGTTCTTTACAATTGAGCACCAATAAAATAAAAAAAAATTTTCCAACCATCTTCAAATTCCTTTATTACAAAAAGGCATATAATTAAATTTTAAGATAAAGTATAACAAACTTCGAACATAGATTGTATTTAGTATTTCGCTACTATAAATTTTGTATAAAAAATAAGAGTTGCATACATTTAAATGTTGAAGCACTTTCACATTTTTAATAGAATTATATAATAAACCATTATGATATTTACGTAGATATTACAGCTAAATAAGTAATTTTGTAAATTATTTGTCTTTATGATATAGTATTGATTAAGCAACGCAAGCAATAAAGAACATTATGAAAAACAAATAATATACTGCAATGTTATTATAAATGTTTCGTCAGTACCAATTACTGGAAGGAACTAATAGGAAAAATTTAAAGAAATAGAGATAAGGTAGAGGTAAGATGTGATACACACAGTCAGTAACGAATTTATTCCTCAATCATGTTTATAATATCGTAATGTTATTCTTGTCCATTATCTAATATGTTGTATTCTCTTCCCTACTTATATTTTCCTATGAAGTCTTTCTTTCCTTGTTATTTTCTACCAGGATGCAAGAATTCTTTAAAACATTAATTTAATTTTTAAGCATCGAGTGTATTATCTAAAGTAATATTGTTTTTTTATCTTTATAAGAGCCTACAAATTGGCAACACGTAAAGTTTATTTATTGAATCTAAGAGCTATTTTATAACATATAAGAGCAAAACGTTTTCCATTAAAAGATGCACTTTGTTTTGGGGTTAGCTGGTATATAACATATTACGTTTGCTTGCATCTATACATTTTTTAAATTGCATCTATTTACTAATTCATTAACTTAACCCCTTCAGTAAGACATGAATGATTACCTACAGATGTATACCTCTTCATGGAATTTCATTCAAAAAGCAATTTTTTAACGAAATAAGACTTAATCCTAGTGACGTATGTTTTATCAGTTTCCTTGCACTTAATATTTTAAAGAGCTAGATTATCACCTTTTTTAAACTAAAATAAATATAGTTGTAGCAAATAACAGATTAATATATTTCTACTCTTCAGAAAGTAACAAATTTAAAATATTAGTTGATGAATATTCAGTAAAATGTGTCACAGTATAAAATTTTTAGACGTCTGTTTAATTAATTACAGATTCTAACATTCAATAGTAAATATTAAACTATTAAAGATGTCAGGATTTGAATTGCCAATCGTTTCATTTACTATGAGGGAGCTCTAGAAATACCAACATTCACTTTTGCACATTAATATTTTTTTATAAAAACAGTTTGCTAGTTTATTTCATTTGATTCATGTAAATTTTATGAAATTCTTAATTTTATACTATAAATTAATAAAAGACCCACCAGCAATTTTACTCATTTTTTATTATCTTCACAATTATTTAATTGTAATGAGTTACATGAACTACGAGTTATTGCTTAGAGTTGGCTTAACGAATACATAAATATTGAAAAATATTTTCTTCATAGTCAGACAATAATTCGAAAGTATTAGACTCAAAGCTGGAATGTGAAAGAACATTCAATAAAATAAATATTTCATATTTTTTTATTTAATGACAACAATTATTAAATATACATCCCTTAAAATATAAGTAATAAAAACTATTATTTCTAATAACTTAAACCTAAGTTTTACAAGTTATGCTAATCACGGAATGTTATGAAATTATTAAAAATGTGATATATCGAATTGAATTGCGTTGTTATTGGATAAATGTCAATGTTTCGAGCTTAAAATGTAAACTTTTAAACAAACGTCTTAAAATATTTAATAAAGTAAGTATTTGTAAATATTTTTAAATATATAGATATTTTTATATATTATTAAGTCTATCCTATTATCAACATCATATTACTTATTTATTTTTTCTGAAGAATATTTTAAAAGTTCAACCTTTATCATTATTTTTTCAATTACAATGACCAAACGTGACATCATATAAGGATTATCAATCATATCATACAAAATAAACTAGTGAACTCTAAATAGTTTATTTTAATACCTTAAAGCAGAAAGTCGGGTATCTGCTTTCAATGTTTTAAATTGCCTAGCGACATTGACGGGGAAATTGCAGCGTCAGTCGAACCTGTGAATTACAAGTTATATATTCGAACACATATGTAAAAAATAAATGACTCTTTTTGTCTAATAAATATCAATCTAAGTTACTTCGAAGTTTTCTCAAAAATATCATTTTGTTCAGTATTTCTTACGTGTAGACAAATATGCTTTCAAAGCTTATAAATTTGAATATATCAATTCTCATTTAATAGATGCGTTATTTTAGTACCATTTTTTGGTCTTAGAAAATATTGTTTTTACTTTCTTTCTTAAAGTATTTAGGGAAGTAGTTTAAGAAAAAGGAAACTGAGTTGCTTGTCATATTAAGACATGATAAAAGTAAATTATCTTCGATATTTATAAATTTATAAGCAAAATAAGGAATTAAAGGAGAATGAAAAATCAAAAAGGATTATGAATAACTTGGATTTATTTGTTAATTTTTTACGATAATGTATAATGCAGCCTAATCCTGTCAAACAATGCTAACACCACTTATTATGCTGATCCCACTCCACTTTAAATGTTCATGTTTTTAATGCAAATTTAATCTACTGAATTTTTAGATTAATATATAACCAGTTAAAATTTTTTAAATAATATCACAAACTAATTGGAAAGACTGAAAAATCTACGCAACTTAACGACATATTTTTTTTTAAATTTTCGTAATATTTGAAGACTGTTGATATAATTTCCTTAAAAGTTTAAAATAGTGTTTTGCAGAAATAATAAATTTGACACATAATAACATTTTTATTTGAAATTTTAATTACCCATTAACATTAACTATTTAATGGCACATAAATTTTAATATCACTTTAACATTCATTACAAATTTTAATTGCACATGGCATTAATTACATCAATTATACTCACTACAATGAGTAATTTAATTACAAATCATTAATAAATTTGAAAAACTAACACACGGCAGATATTTTAAGAAACGAACATTTCAGTGTTTTTCAAGTAATCAGTTTTAGGAATGTAAAAATTGGGATTTTACTCACAATTTTTGATTGTAACTGCATCGAAGAGCGTGTCTTATAAGTTTTCTCTGGTAGTTAAGAGATTAAAGTTGAGTGAAAACTTATTACATAAATTTTTTAATATATTAATAAAAAGTTTACCTTAAAAATAACATAATTTGATAAAGTAATAAAAAGAAAGTTTTATTTGAATCTACGTTTCAAAAATACATTTGTTATATAATGGTCTTCTAATATCATTGTAAATATATATTACATAAAACCATTATTATTGTAACTAAAATTAGTATATAAAATTTGCATTGCTTCTATTTTTAAATAAATCTATTATTATCTGAGACGAACTGATATTTAACTCATTTGTAATAAGACTATTCTTACATATTCCTTAAATTAATTATAACGATTATTTACAAGTCTTAGTACTGGGCAAATTCCACTCAGCCTTTCATCCCTTCAGTGGGTCGATAAACTGAGTACCAAGAATGCTTGGAAACTAAACACTGGGTGTCTCACGTTAGGCTGACAACCTAACTGGAACATATGCTTCGCACCCCACTCATGAAAACAATTAATTATGGGCACTGTAGGCATTGGCTCACATGGGCTGTTTTGCCACCGAGTTTTGTTAAGATTTCTTAAAAGTAAAATAAAGCACATAAAAATCCAAAAAAAGCTAAGACTTGAATTATAAGAAATTTAAAATAGTACAAAGTGATAAATTTGCAAATGTGAGACCATCATAGTGAACTTTTAAGAAAGTGTATAAATAAATAAATAATTTTACAATTTTTTTTGTCTATTATTGAAATGCAGTTCTTCTATGTATTTTAATGGATCAATATACCTGGATTTGTGTGAATAAATTGACTGCTTCGTATCTAAATATAAATACATTTAAATATAAGCATGCTATGATATATTTTGCTTTTGATTGCTCATTAAATAATAGAAATCTTACACTTTTTTGTTATCAAAATTGTTTGAGGCGATTTCAATGTAAAAATATTTTATTTATTAAGTTAATTTTACGTCAGAGAAAAATATATTTTTGATTTTTAATGAATTTATTTATCGTACTGAGTTATTTTTTTTATTCTGTAGGTAAAATTTTATGACAAAAATGAAAAAATTTACGAAGCAATTGTAATCTATAAAATAAATATGAATTTCATGAATATAATGTAATTTTAAAAAAATATTTGTGTACAGCACTGTGTATTTCATAAGCTCTTACAAAACGTACTATATGATTTTATAATAAAGTACTAGTATCAATTGGAAGTTTTAACTCATAATATGGATATTACATTTTTTACATACCTTAAAAATAATTAAAATTAATTATACAAGATAATTTTAAAATGTAAAAACGTAATATTTCTTTTAAGCAGAATTATATCGAAAGTTACATGAAGAGAAATACAGTAAATTGTAAACAATAAAAAATAAAACGTTAAAAAATATGTTTTTATTTCATATAATGTAATCAAAAATTAACAAAAAAATTTTGATTTATTACTTTTGGAAATTTTTATTTCTATCGAAAAAAAGGTACTTTAGAAAGATTTGTAAATTATAAAATTAGATTATAACTGAAAATATGTATGCCAAAAGTTTATTTTAATTTCTTGAAAAAAAAAATGTGAGACTGTAAATAAAAAATGCTCTCAGATTTAAATAGGATTATTCATCTACATCATCTTTAGGCTTTATTTTTCACAATAAATTAAATTTCCCTAGGATAATGAAAAACAAAAATTGTAAGCAAATTTATTAAGTTTAGAATTGCTTCAAATTTAATTTGTGATTATTAATTGAAATTCATAACATAAATTTTAAAGAAAATAAAAGGTTTATGCTTAAAACATAAATAAATAAGTATTATGAAGAAAAAACAAATAAAACTAATTTTTTTTTTTAGTTGATTTCCTCATAAACGTATTTTATTCCACTTTTCGCATCAGAAGAGTATAAAATTAGTCTAAATATATATGAAACATATTTTTTTTAATTCTTAATAGTGTTTATGATATGTGAAATATAAAATTTAAATAATCGTAAAAAATGTACTTATATAATCACTTTATGTGTATCTTATTGAAAAAAAGGAATGTGCTTGAAGTACATATTTTTAAACACATATTTTAAGCAAATTATTTATTATCCTTTTCAATTTTTTGTGCAGCCATTGCATATTTGAGGTATATTAGAATTTGATTAGCGTAATAATTCTTATCTAACATAAAAGCATTCTGAATATTGTTACATAGTATATGCACAAATGTCAATGAAATGTTTCTTTATACAATCATTATAATGCAGTTTATTAAGGTATAAACAAAATGTTTAGTGTATTGCTCATCAAAATATTTTCCCTTTCTCAAGTTTTCATTAAAATATTAAAAATGAAATTACGTTTTCTAGAAAAGTTTTTAATTGTTTATGATAAAAATATTTTGATATAACTTATTCGATTATTACGAGTATAAACAGAACATATTGTGTAAATCAAAGTTTAAAGCTTAGCGCAGTATTTCTTTACCAAGTACTGCAAGGAAATGCAAATAGAACTGTTTTAAAACGATAAACTTCAGAAACATGCTAAGAAATATCAAATGAATTTTTCTATTACCAAGTATTTTTTATCCATTACGCAGAAATCTTGATTCTGCAATATTTATGGTGTATGCTTCTTCTGAGAGGATTTTAACAGGAAATATTGTTGGAGGAAGAGTATTTTCTGCGAAAGCAAATATTATCCTTTAAAGTTACTGGTAGATATTTTGTAAAATTCAAAAAAATATATTAAAAAATAAATCAAAATATTTATGGATGTATATATTTCGCAAAATATATTAAAAAGCCAAATATTTACATTGATATTTTAATGCTGTGCTATTTTTCACTTCTCATTCTTTTTTCTTTTTTTCGCAATTATTTATTTGAATACGTAATCACACAAACAATAAACAGATATAAGATTAAAATAAAAAAGACAATTTCAATTACTGTTATTATGATAAAACTTACGAATAAGAAATATAATCATTTTTAAATGAAAGTATTTTTCAAAGAATTAAAGAATACATCGTGCTAAGAAAATACAAATAAGTTTCCTAACTTCAAGATAAATTGATATGAAGTCAATGATTGTCAAATTTGTTAAGTTACTAAGTGCTTAGTTTTTTTCAACGTGAATACCACATACAACTAGGGGCTGCTTAATTAATCTAAGTGTATTTCTTTTTACAATTTTAGAACTAAATGATGTGGTTAATATTTCTAAACAGTAGCTCAATTTTTGCCAATTAAAAATAAATGTCTATTATATTGTCTATAATGTTTTATAATGTTGTAATCATTTTGGAAATACTGAAAAAGATGGATATATTTTCGACTCTATTTTTAAACAATGATTTCCTCCTTGTCAATCAAAAACTCTCTCAAATGATTTTTAAATAGTCAGTGGTTGTACACTGGTTGGTTATAAAAAAACAGGTTATTAAATTATACTGGTGATTAAAAGAAAGTATTTGTCATAGCATTTATCTCATAAAGTTGTCAGAGTTAAAAATCAGAACACTGTACCAACTATGTATAAGAATATAAGTATGGGGTAAAATTTAGGTATTGATATAATCTATATATTTTTCTCTTAGAAATAGTTAAAAAATATACAGCATCAAATACTTTTTGCATTCATGCTCCATAAAAATTTTAAATTTCTTTTATTTAGTCGAGACATTCTGTTGTAAAACTTTAGTAAAAATAATTATTCAGTAATGTGTATACATTATAAAAGAAAGATTAAAATTGTACAGGTAGTCAAAATTACCCTCATATGTTTTTCAGAAGTATATAATCTATTTTTATACAAGCAACTTTAATTTAAGAATGAAGCAGCAAAGGAAATTTGCATGTATGCATCCGAGACAAGAAACAAATTATTTTATCAGATTGTTATATCAGATACTGAAATAATATGAAATTGTGAATAGTCTGGAAATACCCAAAATAATATATTTTCAATATTTATAGCATTTAAAAATATGTTTCTACATTCCCAATATATCATAAAAATTATTTCCAGTTGTTACTATAAACATTTAACATGAGTTTAATCATTTTATATTACACAGTCTGATATTACTTTGTTGTAAAGTTTTAAAAATATTTACAAATATTTTAAATAGTATATTTCAAATAGAATATTGACTATCAAAATGTATGATTAGTATTTAATATGAAATTAATGCTTATATGCTGTCAATACAAAATATTAATTTCGTAATATTTTTATGATAATGTCGCATGTGATTTTACTACATTTGACAACTTATTTCACATGATTTTACATAGAAAATACAAGCTGAGACAGAATTTTTTTTTCTATTTCACAGAAAGATAGAGTTAAGATAGAGAGAATGATGAAACCGGAAGCGAATTACAGTTTAAAGCGTTTATTAGCATAATGTAAATTTATAAAAATATAAGATTATTTCTTTAAAATCAAAATAGGTAAAAATGATTTTATAATTTATTTCAGTTTGTACAACTCTAACAGGTATTGGTGTGAAATCTTATCAGCCAAGAAAAAAATGCTACGAAACAACATGAATTTTGCCAACTATAGATAATTATATACAAAATATATGCATATAAATAACTAAATTATTGCTTTGTTAGTTTAATAAGTCTTTAGAGTGTATTCTCAAACAAGAGTTCAGTTCTTATATAGTTATTTTCCCTGCTTTTATAATTAAAACGATAAAAAATTTTGGACCTATTCACTATTAAATAGATTACTATAGACTATCTTCAATGTTATTGATTCTGATATTTAAGAAAAATTAGCCAACTAGTAGATATAAAATTTTAATTGAAGTTAGATAATCAATGGCCTTTTTGTTGCAAAAATAATGAATTTAAAGTACTTTCTTGTTTCATTATTTTTGATTATATGACTTGTTTTAGAGTTAACTTTTTATTTGAAAGCTCTAAAATATTAATTGCAACATATTTTTAATTAACTTTTTTTTCAAATCTCATTTAATATGCACTGTATAACAATATCATATGATATGATGTCAACATGTTGTAATATACACCACCATTTGTAGTTGATTGAATTTTACACATGCACACTTATTTACATTCTTCAATGTCATATAATTTTTAGAGATGTTAAATATAACAATAATGGAAGATATAAAAGATATTTAACGTTCACAATATCATTATTTATTTTTCTTAGTTTAGGCGAGATATTTTACAAACAGAGAATTAAAATACAATAGGAACTTGGTTTCTATTGCTTCCTCTTCATACACAATTAAAGTTCAATTCATTTGGTACTTCAAGTATGCAGACAAAAAAATCCAGACATAGCATGTATGCATGTCTGGTATGTATGCACCTGGACAATCCTGGTGGCCAAGTTACAGGATTTCTCAACCACTTTGCCGAACTGTAAAATGACATTTAGATACTGTCGTAAATTACTCTATAAAAAGGCTGGGGCTTCGTTGAGCTGGAACCACAGTCAGATTAATATTCTTTAGGAAGTCCTTTGCACCTGTTTTGTATTGTCAAGTATTTGATCCTGTCATCAGCTTATTGATTTGTAACTAATGATTCTCACTTAAACTTCGATGGAAAGTTTAAGTTAAACTTACTGAAAAGCAAATAAATATTCAGCAAGTTTACTGTTGCCCTCACATAATTATTAAATGTGCCATGCCATGCAAAATCACCCTTATAGGTGAAAACATCATGGTATCAAATCAGTTCATACTACATTTTGTTATAAGCACCAGTAGATGAAGTTCACGTGATGAGAATAATGTCTTTTGGGGAATAGTTGGACTAATTGAAAATTGCATCAGTGTAATCTCGTATCTTTCACATCTTGGAATGTGACACACACTCATCGAAAACACTCATCAAAAAGATCAACAAAAAGATCGAACACTCATCATGAACTTTTAGTTAGCTGATCTACCACGATCACCAGAATCCCTTCCGTAACCCATGTTATTCTGGAACTTCTTTTAAGCCTTCATTATTTAGGGAAGCAAGAAACAATTGACTAACAATAGTCAACGCAAACAAGAGAATGATTTCGAATTAGTTATATATTTTCGGATAGTTTGGGAAATATTATCCAAACATTCATGTAACTTTCGTGATATTCCCTTTTGCATACATGAAAAGGAATTTCATTTCTGCTTTTTAGCGTTACCAAAATGCGTCGTTTTTCTTGCAACTATAGTATATTGCATTAATTTAATGATGTATATTACTCACTAAAATCCAAATTTGCTTAGATGTATCTCTTTTTCTATTTATGCTGAATTGGTCGTCGATTTGGTTTGGTTTGTTCGCTTGTCCCTCAACGATCATTTTTTTTCACACAATGGATAATTGTACCGTGTTCTACTTCTTAAAGTGGATTCCGAACAACTATAAACATAAATGAACAGGCTGGGATTCGAATCCAAGTTGGTAGCGGAATGATTAGCGCTCTAACCATTGGTTCCATAACTCATGGTGTCATTTCCTACCATGGGTATGGATTTTTGAGTGGTTCAGAAACCACTCAGTACCTTTTGAACTGTAGGATTCTGTTCGTTCTCAGGTACCAAATGTGACTGCAGAGAGACAACCAAATATAATTTCTTCCATATGTGTGGCTATCTCTTCATGAATTTTACAGATCTTATTCCCAACTAGATTCGGTTTTTTATTACGGTAGTACGGTCAGTATTCAAAATGTGTGAAATATATTCTTTATGTTTTTATCTAAATATTTTAAAGAAGAATTAAAATTATGTATTGTGAGCTGTGTCAAGTTATTTTTGTTATAAGTTTCAAGAATAAAAATTATTTTTACAAAATTTAAGCTTTAGTGTTATTTCTTACAATGTAATAAATTTTCACAACACAAAGAACAAAATTTCTTAATTTTATAAAAATAAAATTATAAATGAACATCATATTTTAATTTTATAAAAATAATCAAGTTTTAGTTGTATAAAATCTTATTTTTAAATTTATGCTTAATCTAGATTACAAATTTATTTAAAGCATTATTTACAGGATTTATGTAATGAAGCATATTAATATTAAATTAGTGTATTAATATATAAACATTTTAAGAGAGTCCAGTTTTTATCTCTAACTTATATTAAGTGTCGATATCATGTTTTGTTTAGTTTTCCTTATTTTTCTGTTGAGAATAGTTTGCATATTAATTTTCAATTTAAAGAGAGAGAGAGAGAGTATAAAATGCGATGATAAGTATATATTTTATTTTTCATGCTTTCATTATTATATATATATAGCAGTACGTTTTAATTCAATGTAAATAATGTTTACATTTTAGAAGAAACATTTTAGTGCCAAGAAAGTGAAAATAAGTAATTGCTTATGTCACACTATAATCCTATTATAACTTTAATCTTATTATTACAAGGTAATTAATTATATTTTTAATATTATTCTAAAATTTAGTCTGAAAACTAAATGAGTAACAACAGCGTATATGATATTTTTGGTCTTGTTTTATCAATTTATTCTTCTTTTTAGTATGATAAAATATATTTGACTAAAATTTGCTGTTTAATGAGAATTCTGAATTTTTATATGCATGCCTTCCTGTTCATTCCGTTTTATAATATATTTTAACTAAAAGTCTTAGTAAAACGTGAAAACTTCTTGACTGATTATTCAGTCATCATTTCAGCTGAATGTGTTGTGTGTGAACCGATAAGATGTGTGATTTATCCTTCAGTCATCATTTCAACTAAAAGTACTGTGTGAAAACAATCTAGTAACAATGAAATCCCGAATTGTTTAAGATGTACTAAATTAACCAAAGGCATTATAATTTGAGAGTGCCTTGATATCCAAAAGTGAAGGGCCTGGATGAATTTTAATTTAGTCTTTTCTCTTGTTGAATCTTCCTCACCACACTAAAGCATAAATATTATCAGAATCTTTCTTGTCGAACTTTCTTTCCATGTTATCTCACTTCTAGTGTCTTCTTGTGAACTCTTCCTTACTAAACCAACTATTTATTTCTGATTTTGATATTTCATAAGAATTATCTCTGTATAGTTTGACCCGAAATTAAGGATTTGGATGACTAATTGCATTCATAGATATCAAATTACGAGTTACACATTAAGTTAAATGGTTTCAAAAAAATAAATACCTGGTGACTATTTTTACTATCAAATGAGAAAATAAAAGATTTTTATTGGATATATATATATATATATATATAGTATTTATAGTATTGTCAATAAATATTTTATAGGGCTGAAATGTTTACGATCATATTTTTAAAACACTCAGTAACTTGTTAAGAGGGTATTAGATAATTTAATATATATTTTACAATACATGTTTAACTTTTTCTTAATCATTGACTCTTAAATTATAGTTATGTTTTAAACATAAAGCAGATATGTGTAAGAAATAAAAAGAAAAAAAAATCTAAGTATTTTAGAGCAAAATATTCTAGACTTAAATATAATACATTTTTTTAAAAATAGAAGTAGTATGATAATGGACTTTAAACTGTCTCTTTATTTATTGTCTTGTTTGAGTTACTTCACTGAAGTTGAAACATACTTAAATACTTTTCTTATCATAAAGAATCTTTGAAGTGCAAAATAAATAGAGGAAGGAATAGACTGTAGTGTATTTCTCTTTTCAAAAAGATCTCAAATGTTTTACAATACATGACAGAATAAAAAAAAATAATTCCCAGAACTTTCTTTCAAAAAAGTATATTTTGTTACTTTTTTTTTTTTTTTTTTTGAAATTTAATCCTAACGTTTAGTCCCGTCACTGAGATTATTACAAAGCTGGTAATAGGAGCCTGTGGCATTATGCCAGTCATCGATGTCTGTTCCTTTCAACAATTCTGCGGCAGATGTTTTTTTTTTTTTTATAAAAGGCATTGTGCCTATTATATATGCCCACACATTAGTTTACCATGTGATAATTAAAATCTCTTCTCATGTTTAAAGTTCAATTTTTTTTAAATGTTATTTTATCAGTTTTTAAACTTAATACAGCACAGACTTTATTCAAAAACTGAATATTTTATAGTTATTTATAAATTTTTTGAAAAATTCACCATACTAAAAATTTATTTGATTGTGGGCATTATAATGATAATATAAAAGTTGAGTTTTAAAAAATTTAATTTTGAAAAACTATATATGTTATGTTTTTTGTAAAATGTGATTTATATATTTAAAAATGTTCTATTTATGTTAAATATAAATTACAAGCTATTTTTATGTAATTAAAGTAAAAAAGAATTACCATAATTTCCTTGAAATAAATTGGCGCATAGCCCGAATTTTATTAATAAATTAACATAGTTTTGATATTTTTATTCGGACTATTGTCTCTCAACTTAGCGCCAATGTACTGGCTGATTACTATGCAAACAACAGCAAACTCGCTTTCAGTAAAACAGACAAAACCACCTTAAACGCCACTATAAGATTAATCAAGGATTGTTATAAGTCCTCTTGTAACAGCATTTCTCAGATCTTTTCACTAATAAAGAACTGGATTCAGCCCTGTTTAAACTCGATCTTAAGAAAGCTCCAGGCGCCGACCTCATCTTTGGCAGATTGATTCAACATTTCACCGTAAAAGCCAAGGGAATGTTACTAGACATCTTCAATCTCTCCTGGACTTCCGGTAAACTCCCAAAAATTTGGAAAACCTTCATTGTTATTCCGTTACTGAAGGCAGCAAAAAATCCCCCGACTGCAAAAGCTACATGCCAATATCACTCACGAGTACACTGGGCAAGTTTATGGAGTGAATGATTCACTCCAGAATAATGTAATAATGTACGGCTAATTCGTGAGAGAAAAATACTCTTCTACCAGGCAGCCTACCAAGCTCATCACAGCACAGTAGATTAGCTCTTTTACCTGTGTCAATCAATCATTGATGGATTACAAAAACAACCTCGTGTGAAAACTGTGGCTGTTTTTCTCGACTTGTCTTCTGCTTTTGATCGAGTTTGACGACAAAAACTCATCCACATTGTCCATAGAGTCGGAATCGAAGGACATGCACTTGTTTGGAAAAACGAATTTTTAAGAGACAGACATTTCTCTGTTAGGTTCAAGGGTGTACGCTCTAAGATCTGTAAAACATGGACCGGTGTACTACAAGGCTCTGTCTTGAGCCCTTTGCTCTTTCTACTTTACATGAAAACCCTCAATTCCTACATTCATAAGAAAATCAAGCTTGTTACGCAGAAGATATTGCTGTTTGGAGTACAAGTCAAAATCTCAAAATCTCTAAAAAAAATTCCTGCATCTTAGCTTGAAGGGTATATCAGCATAGGCTGATGACTCCAAACTCTCTTTAAACCCAAAATAAGTAAAATTACTGTGTCTTTTCAACTGATAGGAAGAACAGAAGAACCTTCCATCCGGTTTTAAAGATTCAAGATACCCTTATTGAACGCGTTAATAATCCAAAGTATCTGGGAGTGATCCTGGATCAAGAGTTGCGATTTACAAAGCACTTGAAAAGTACAGCACATAAGGGCATTAAGAAATTAAGCATCCACCGCAAAGTCTGCGGCACAAACTGGGGTTCAAGATAGTCGACCCTTCTTCACTCATTAAATATATCATGCATTTTCCAGTGGATTCCTGTACATGTAGGTATCAAGGGAAACGAGTGTGCTGATTCCCTTTCAAAGAAAGCACGCGATGAAGAGCAACCCAAACGGTCACATGTACAGATGCAAATGCTGCTGCGAGGCGTAGGATCTACAACCAACGTTTTGGCAAGGTAACAAGCCCTGACCTAGATTGTTCAATAAATCTCTCCTCTACAATAGCTCGGCTACGTACTGGACATTTTAAGGTCATGAAAATATCACCAAATGGTATTAAATCACATCCCCACTGCAAGCACTGTCCTCAATCCCAACTGACGCTGGAACATGCTTTTAACTGTCAAGCCATAATCCGCTCCCTCTTTCTTCTTGGAGCACCACCAATCGAGATCCTCCATACCCCAGAAGTGACAGACCTTGTCACCAGGACTTTTGGAAGAATATAAAATTCATTTGGACTTTGCACCTTTATGGACATGACAACAACAACATCTCTCAACTTTAATGTGCTTGTAAATATATTATTCATACATTAATATTATTGGCAATAATGCCATATAATCCAGGATGCCAAATTCTGAGTTAGGTGATTTTTTGGCAGATTTTCTTATTGTTACACAACCTGGATTTTATTGCGTCATAGGTATGAAGACCTATAAGAATTAAGCAGAAAATTTAATTTGGCAACTCTAGTATTTACATCGTCCCGCACATCATAATACGTCATCATGGTTACATTTCTTCATCGCCAAAAAATTCAGAATTTGTCATCCTGGATTATAAGGCACATCTGTGCCATATTATAATATTTGATTGAAAATTTTATTTTATATGAAACTGAAAAATATTAAAACAGCTATTAAATGAGCTTTCAAGAAACATTTTGCTTCTGTAAAAATTTTTTACTTTTAATAACTCTTAAAATTTTATCTATCCCTGCATTTACAATTTGTATTTTTAAAATATGTATTACCCATTTCTTTCATTTATTATTTATTATCTTACATTTTATGCAATAATAATAATTTAACAAAAGATGGTTTGCAACTGCCAGTGTTGCATTTCCCTTTCTTTTGTAAATAAAATGGATTTTCCATCATTACCATACAATTAAAATTTAGGAAATAATAAATTATAAGTAAGCTGTTAGAACCATTATTAGTTTTATGATATAAATAAAATCCCATTTTTTTCCATCATTGTAAGTTCTCATTTCACAGTTTCAATTTATTTTCCGAACTTTCACCAAATTCGAGAGTTTCAAGTTACGGTTACTGTATTACATTTGGCGCTAATTTTAAACCAAACAAGGCAATTTTCATTGATACATTTCCTTGCATCTATTAATTATATAATAATGTTAACATTACTTAAGTTTCATAATTTATGAAAATTTGTGAATCTCATACGTTTGTTGACACAGTCAGTATTTAATACTTTCTGACTGAATTGCTAATTCATACCAAAGAAGAAATAGAATTGCAATAAAATGTCTTAAACGTAAGGATTATAACATTAAAGACTAAACACTCATTGCCATTTTATATTTCAACTCATTGAACATTAAAATCTGGTATTAATGATATAATGTTAAATTCTATGTAATAATGCATGATATTAAACTGTATGTATTAATGACATGACATTAAAGTTTACATATTTGCTTAAGAGATAGAATTTGATATTATTCACTTGAAATAAACATTTTGTATAAAAAAATATGAAAGTTTATAAGCATAGAAAAACTTTACATGTATGTTGCAATAATTCTCATATTATTAAAATGTTGAAATTGCTAATCTATAAGGAAGAAAACTTAAATTAAATTACGAAATATGGTAAAACAGTCAACTTCAACACAAATTTAAAATAATAATTATGATTAAATTGAAATAGTAATCCCTAAGGATGCATCAAATAATGTAACTAAAATACTATTTTTTAAGATATCTAACTTTTTAATTGCATTCATATTTATCAAAAAAGGGAGATGAATTCGAATCTGTTTAAAGCGAATTGTTATAACTTACTTATTTTTGTCTTTATAGTCTAGTGTATGCAGTAGAAAGAACAGATAACTTATAATACTTTTCAAATTAAAAAAAATTTTCAATTTACAAATTGTATTATTCAATAACAAAAGTAGATTGGAAAATCAATCAAAATATTAAGTTTACTACCCTTTTTTTTGGAAAGAGATTTCATCTCTAATGACCATGTTATATGTTACTGATCAGAATCCCTTTCTCAGATGTATGTACTTTATTCATGTATTTAAAATTTGAACAATTTTCGATTATTCCAGCAACAAAATTTTCTGTAGGTTTGCCACCTTAATTTCAATGTTTAAATTTTGAGTTTAAATTGACATTTTGAATTAAATGTCTGATGGAAGGAAAATAAATAATTTATCATGAAATATAAATCGTTGAAACTTTCAACACATTAATAATTGGTAATAAAAATTCATTAACATATGTATTAATCTTTTGATTGAGTTTTATTAAATTTTTCATTACCTAATGCTTTCAAATGTCAGATAGTTTTAAGTTTTAGTAACTTTTCCATTTGTTTTATATATATTTTCAGACATTTGAATCTTTAAATTCTGTCAAAACATCTTACAAGATTAAAAGATAACTGATCATTTATAGCTTATAAATTCTGAAATAAATGTTTAAAATAATAGTCATAAGTTAAAGCAATTCAAAGCATAACATTTCCTTTATAAAGCAAAAGATTACATGTATCATATGTTTATATTGATTTAATATCTACCAAAATTTAGCATATAATTTAATATCTATAAACATTAGCGCACGCATATTTTAAAGTACATGATGATTTAAAGTTGTGATAAGTACAATTTATACAGAAAGAGAATTTATTAAGAAATATGAATATTTCTTTTTAAAAATCTCAAATGAATTTTTAATTTTTAACATTCGATTAAATGATTAAGCAGCCTGTGATGACATTTCTACCTATTATAAAAAATATTGTGAATTTAAAATTCGCCTACAAAATTTGAATCCTTACTAAAATTAAAGTAATTTAATATCACCTTTCAAGCGAGTTTTTTCAGGTTCATAGGCATTTTTCGTGAATCGTTCCTTATAATTGTTTTTTTTAAGAAATGATGAAAATCTGTCAATTTTAAGTAAAAGAAAAGAATTCAAAAATAATTTTGTGGCGAAAATTAAAAAATATCAAAGCGAGTTAAAGTCATCAAACTGCTTCAAAAATTGGAATAATGCAAAAAATAAAAAAAATAAAAAAATGCTAAAAAGCCCAAAAGAACAGAATATATAAGAAATTGACGCATGATTGATACAACATTTAATTGATTTTTTTAATAAAATCTAATTTAGAGCTGTAATATTTAAGTTTATATGTGAGTAGATTTTTTCCCCTGTATCATATTAGTTAATAATAAATATTCAGAGATATATTCTCATAAAGACGCAAACAACAATTTAACAAATATATATATATATAAATAATTTATTCTTTAATATGTGGATTTAAATAATTTTATGCAAGATATTTTACTTCAGATGAGTTATTTACATTTCTTTCGTTGAGATGCGAATGAGAAGCATAATTATATGCAAAGCTTTGATTATAAATTCATATTGATCGCCATCTCAGCACAATTTAACTCAATTGTTTTTTCATAGTTGAAAACAACTTACCAAATCCATTTTAAAAGAGCTATTTTTGATGGTAAAAGCAGTAAACGAATATTTTTAAAATTCAGTAAACGAAAAATTACCAGGTTTGAAAGAGTTGCTGTTGAAAGTTGATTTTCATTGGAATCTGTCCAATGTTGCCATGTTCTCAATCACATTTTTACAGAGAATGCTTTGTAGAGAATTTGTTTTTTTTCCACTGATATCTACTGTAAAGTTTATTTCTGTTATTTATGATTTGTTTACGGTTTTATATAACAAATTTTTTACAGAATTTCACAAATTGTTTTAGCAAAGAATTTTTAAATTTTAATTAAGATTATGATTTATGAGTTTATTGATACAAATGAACGAAAGGATAAACATATATTTTATGAGAACAAAGTGATAGTTCAATTACAAATTTAATTCAGTTCAAAGCAAAAAGATAGATTTTGAAAATTGATACATTCAAATTACTTTTTTTATGTGAAAATACTAATCGTGTTTTTATTTAACCTCTTATATTTTTATTCAATTGATTTATATATATATATTCTTCATTTATATTTATGTCTTATTTGAAAGTGTTTTACTTCTTATCAACATATTTTATGCTTTTCAATATACCATAAAGCTATATTTTGTTGATTACTTAAAACAGTTCTAATTAATGAATTTTATATTGGTGTAGTAGCTAAAGGCGCAGACTGTGATAAAATATATTGATATTAAAAATTTAAAACTAAATAGTAAGAACATTTAAAGACAATAAAAATATTTAATTTTTAATTATAAAATATAATTACTTTTTAAGTAAAGTAATACACAATACTTCGTGTGAAAACCTTATCTAATCTATGAATTTGGGCAAATAAAATGTTGAATTACACTTGCATATTCAATTTGAAATGTAAATGTTTGGATTTACAGAACATTATGCGATTAATATAATTAATATTAAAGTTATTAATTAATAAAAATATATTTCAAAACACTCGTAAATTAAATGGGGAAATATAAAATATGTTTTTAAAATATACTGTTCTTTGTTTAATATGATTCATTTATAATTTAAAATGTTATGCATAAATGATTACAAAAAAGTATCGAATAATTATATAAGATTATCATAAGATACTTAGGATAAAAAAGATTAAAATGATTAAAATCGAAAAGAAAACTGTAATATTTTCTTAAATTACTTATGCATAGTTACGGCATTTTTGCAAAGAAACATTGTTTAACAAATATGATAGGCATTCTAATCCAGTTACATATTAAATCCAATTTTCTCTTTGCATACATTTATACAACTTTACATTAAAAAGTTAATTTTCTTGGAGATCAAGTAAATAAACATACATTAATGAATTTAACCAATTAAATTTTACGATACTGCATACGGTATAATAGGACGCATTAAAACAGGACGTTTTCAACAAATATTAACCATTTATATTAATCAACCATCTTCATCGTAAGAAAGCATCTTAAATACTACTTAACATTGCGTTACAGATTAACTGAACATTAACATAGGTTACTGTTAAAGTATATTTTATGATAACTATGAATTTATTATATAATCATCAAAATAATTTTTTATTAAAAAAATTATTACCTCTTATACTTTATAAAAAATCTATTTAAATTTATTATAAATTCTTAAAATACATAAAAGCAGTTTTTTTCTGAAGAAATTTTAACATGCTCAAATCTTTTATAAAAACTTGCATGATTTTTTAATGAAAATTGAATAAAAACCATTTGTGTCACCCAAATAAAAAGCTTTGTATATTCTTTTATCAATCTACTAAAGCTGATAGAATAGATGTTTTTTTTATCGGATGTTTCTTATATGAGTTAAAATTACTGAATGATTTCTTTATTGCTTTCGTCTTTAATGCAGAAGTATTTTGATATGCATTTCGGGAAAACAATTCATGAAGCTCACTTCAACAAAAATTTAAGAGTTAACGTTATTATTCTATTAATTTGCCTAAACATATCAAAATTTAAAAAAATATTCAATCTTGAACCCTGATTTTCGTTAAAAGTATATGAATACTTAAAACTTGGCTAAAATTACATAAAATTCTGTACAAAACATATTTTCATTCTGTGAAACTCTATATATATTCATTCTCAAATATACAGAAGCATTCTTGATTCAGATTTTCAAAATCGCAGCTTGTTTCAAGTTAATAAGTCGCTAAACAATAAACCTAAAAATTGAAATTATTAAATGTACCTTGAAATTAACCACAAAAACATTTCCCAAAACATTAATAGTGCAGCCTTGTTGCTAAGCGAAAATCAGGTATTTTGAGTAGTTTTCATATATTTGTATTTCATTCCCTGCTTACTCTAGATAATGGATCTTTTCTTACTAGCTTTAAAATCATTGTTTTAAATTTTTGATTATTTTACAACATTAATTTATAAATCATTAATTACATTCAGAAGAATATGTATAGATATTTACAAATAAAAATATATTATAATAAATTATAACTTAAATTATAATTTAATTTATGTAATTAGATTTTAATTCACTATTTTTATACTAGTAGCAAATGATGAAAGGAATTAGTCTGGAATTCATTACATTTGTAACTTCAACCATATTACATCTACATATGATAACATAAATAATAAATGTTATATTAACAATAAACGCATTCCATTGTACTGCTCCCTCAAAATTATTTAAATTATTAAATAAGTGTAAGGACTCATAGTTCAGATATTAAATTATTCCATTAAAACTGAACATAAATAAGAGTTGAAATAAAAATACTTCCCGAAATTTACTTCCGAGAGTCTTTTTGATTGATAAATTTTCTCATTTTAGTTATTTTCATGGGTATGTTTCAGATTAAAGCTTAGTTCAGATTAAAATTAATTTACTTAATTTTTACAAATGTAATTGAAAAATAATAAAATCAAGTTGATAAATATATTTACATTTTACTTATCATAAATTTCATGTATTTTAATTATATCTATGCTTAATATATTTTAACTATTTAAAAGAAGATATAAAATGTTAAAGAAGGGAATATATACGTATTATTGTCTAAAAAATTAAATAATTTGTTTCTAAGCAATTTTTAATTTAATTTAAGGAATTACTCATCAAAATAATTGCTTAGTTAGAAAAAATATCGGTGTTTCTCACCTCTAATTTAAAATATTGAAAGTCAGATGGTGCCCATTTTCTTATAATTTTTATTGAGTAAAAACTTTTAAAATGTTTAATTTGAAATTACAATCTTGACATATTAGATGCATTGTAGTCATAAACACGTATAGGCTCTAGAATTGAAATTCATAATGAAAGAAAGAAAAAAGGAAATCTACTCTAAATTTAATATAAAAATATTATTTATTTATGACTGCATTTATTATGAGTTTTATGTAAGAAAAGGAATTGTAAAATAATGTTTTCATTTTTCTGTTTTGATGAAGTAAAAATCGTATCAAATACAAACCGAGAATTTTAGCTACGACTTTTCAAAATATGATGAGTTTAGTTTCAGCGATCGCGTGCGCGAGAAAATAATAAAAATTTACATGGCACTTCTCGTTGAAGATGAATATTAAAAAACAAAATTAACTTTCCAAGGAATTAGGGACACCAGAAAAGTTATTTCTAAATATTCCATACTTTTTTATGCAAGGAAGTGAAAAGAATGGGTTGATTGGAAAGTTTCAGAAGGTGAAAATCTCACGTAAAAAACCAGAGGAAGAAAGATCAATAACATTTTGAAGTGTCACCAATCAATTGAATAAGAAACGCAAAAATCTTTCTTTGGAGAATTCAGATGGGTGATAAGAACTGGATGTGTTATCACAATTTAAAATGCAAATGTATTGAATATAACCTGGTTAAGTAATAGCATATGCAGCAAAACGAGCTATTCACTGTAACCAAAGTTCGTCATTGTTATTTGTAGAAAATGGACAATGACACGCTATTACAAAGTGTTATAGTTAAATGTCAATATAACTACTCAGTGCCATGAGCACAAAATTGTGGCAATTCAAACAAACAAATTGATCTAAGTTATCAACTTACTTTCAAAATATTGATTCCTGCAAGGAGTGACAACACAAGGCACCTGATACGAAACTTTTGTGACATATAATGTAATCAAGGACCAATTTATGTTTTTCTCTAAATTTCGGAAATATCCTGTATTTATTCTGAATAAATTCTCACCTCAACTATCATTTATTTTTAACTCCATAATTGACTCACAGTGTTAATACACTATGTCTATTCTTTAGTGCACATCCGGACATTTAGAGAAGTGTGAAAATGAATTGGTAAATTTATGGTGATAAAACGTAATGTTCTACACAGCTGGAATTCGTCTGCTGTTAGCGTAAAGGCAGAAACATTTTAAATACATTTTTTAATATTCTCAATTACTTATTCATAGGTATGAAACATGCTTTAAATTTATTAATATATCCAATATTGAATATAAAGTTGTCGTCAAATTTGTCGAAATGTGTCTAAAATCATAGAATTTCTCATTAAAAATGTTATGAATCTGAATGAGAGAATAAATAAGTGAGCATTTTTTGCTTTTCCTGTTGGAAACATTACAAAATTGAATTATGGAAATGATCCATTTATTTTTATAAAAACCTTTCATAAATTCCTATTTTCCTTTGAATACATTTATTGATAAAACAAGAATGTCTTGCAAATTTTATTACAAGAAATGAATTCATGTAAATGTATTTTATGTCGAAGGTTTCGTATTTCAAAAAATATCAAAAAGCCTGAATGAAACATAAAATTTGTCTATGGAGACAGAGAAAAGATATTTAAATGTTGTTTGTTCAAGGATAAGTCAAAAGGGGTTTCATAAATACATTTATGTATTGCTGTTTATTAGTGAAGATTCATTCTTTTGATTTGATTTATTTTTTATCTCTATTGGATTGAATTTTATTTCTTAAAAAAGTAACTTGCAAAATTTTTTGTCTTGATGGAAAAATATTATATTAGGATCAAATTTCATGCCTTAGACATCATTTATATTTAATAAAAATCATCTTTAAATTTGAATATTTTATGTTTCCCGTTTTTTTCCCTTAGACAAAAAAGGATGGCGCACAACTTAGATTTATAAATAAATATTAAGATGTATTGGTAATAAACAAATTAACAGAGTTATGTTACCAATTATATTATATCATTTGTTAAGTAAATTTTACAAGTAAAAAGAACAACAATTTATAATTATAATGGTCATGTTTTCTTGCATTTGATAGCAAGGAAACATAACCATTAAAATACCATTTTGCTGAAAATAAAGTAACACCACAGTAAATCTAACAAAGATTGATATGTTAACTTTTTGATTCACAAACTATTGTTCCATGCCCACTTGCAGTGTACCATTTAACAACAGTGGTAATATTGAATGAGAAAATTCCTTCCGACTCCGATCCAGTGTACACTATTAATCAAACAGAACACAAACCTTACGCTGAGTGACAGATTGTGCCATTCATTCGTGAAAGTCTCTTATTTATTACACTATCGCAATCTTTTTCTTTGTTGATTAAATTGATAATTAATATTCATCCAAGGTGGTGCGTCTTCAAAACATTTTCAGCAAACCTACGTGAAAATTGACTCTCAAATATTTTGGAACATCCAGAAAGCTCTCCCCTTTACACAGAACATCTACAATAGTTGGCAACGTGACCATCATATTTACTTCTCAGATGTGGCAACCGATTTGCTGTATCATCCGCTTACCAATTTTTCTCGACTGTTCATTTACTTCTGCATGTCTAAATTCTATGCACTGTGTAAGATTCTAAGCAATTTTAGTAAGGCCAAAAGCGAGATTCTAAGCGAGATTTAGTTTAATACATATAAGTCTTCAAATTGACTTCTCAAGAAAATAAAACTGCTTTTACTGAAAATGATTCAGTGTGGTTATGCAGATTTGTCAACATTCAAATGTGTCTTCTACAAGTTTAATCTCCTCAAAATAATATATTTTTAAATTGCAATAAGAAAAGGCGCATCCCTCATATATTTCCATTTCATCGCGTTATAATTTCTTAATCAATTCGCATTTTAAATTATTTGCAAAAATGTTCCTTATATATAATTATAAAGAGCTTTTTTAAGGGTTAATGAGCAATTTTATTTTTTTTAATCTTAAAAGTAAATTTTCTTAATTAATTCTTTCGCATTTTATTGAATACATTTGGTTTCAGAACATCACTAAATTTAATAGCACTTTTGATACATCCGCAACGTGGATATGGTGTATCTTACAGTTATTTCAATAGTATATATATATATATATATATACATACCTCAATATAAGTATTCAGCATAATTTCATCTGTTTTATAATTATTTTTAATTTAAAGAGATTTACAATTACTTATTAATTATCATACCATTCATTAAAAGGCAAAATTACTGCTATGAGGATTATAATTAAAAGGTCATAACAAAATGTTTTGAAAATTTCTTGTTTAGGAAACTATGCTTTTGATATTTTTTACTCCCTAGTTCAAAATTATTTTAATTAGTTGATAAATGTCTAGCGTTTTACAACTACATAATTTGGATTGCCTATTCATAATTAAGGGCTATTAAATTTAGTAAATTTTATAATAATTAACTTGAAATATGAAAAGAGTAATTAAGACGATACTGGTTTAATAATCACGATCTCTTTTTTTTTTTTTTTTTTTTTTTTTTTTTTTTGGTTGAAGTATATAGAAGATTCAAATAGGAATAAAATATTATCTATTTATTTTAAATAAAAAAAAATATTTTATAGTAATGCTTTTTTTTACATTTTTACGATAGATTAGTAAATTTTTAAATGCAGAATATAAGTCTTAGCAATCATTTTGAAATTCATCACAAAAGAGAATATGCTTAGAAAGACTCCCCCAAAATACTTTCTTCCAAATAGCTATTTGTTTGCACTTAACTAGCCTTGTTCCATGCGAATGAACGACTCCAGGCTGTTGGAGGGGGCACCCAATTCCGTATGCAAGGCGAGGAAATTCTTTGGAACGTTTCCAAAGTTGAGATAGGGGGAAATGTAACAAGCGTGAACATGTGTTCCAAAAAGCTTTTGTCCTTTTCCCTAGAGGATTTCATATTGTGATAAAATCGAGATCTTGTGGTACGATTGGACAATTCACACTTCGCAGAGAAAGCGATCGTGGTTTCAGTGACATAGTGACAAATGCCAAGATGCAAAAGGCTCGATGATGTCTCTTTGACATTTTCTCTATTGAGATGATTAATACTGTATAAAACATTTTTTTTACTTTGCATAATATAATATGAAAATCGCATTTAAAGCAATTGATAAAATGTCAACAGTATATTAATGACTTCAAATCGACAAACATTAAGAAAGTGCCGACTAGTTTAGATAAAAAAAATTCCAAAAATATACTCGATTAGGAAATTTCTGCTGGTATTTTTTATTTTCATCATGACATTTAAATTATGTAAAAAAATGTGTTGTTAAGTATTTTCACCAAACTGAAATGCTTAATTTAATAATATAATTTATAACTAGTGAATTACTCAAAATACTAGAGAATACAATTTAATTTTAAATTACATTAAAAGATATTTTTGTGTCTTTAACTTCAGAAAATGTGTTTGTATTCAATAAAAGATTAAAAAACGTTTTTGTTTCAGATAAAATATATTACATAAAAATGTAGATATAAAAAGAAAATAGTTTACTTTCCATTGGTGAAAGTATGAATTAAAAACCATGCATATGTAAGAAGTAACTTTGTACTATGTTTCTTATTCAAACATTCTCTAAATAAATAATTTCTGAGTGTTTATAATTGTTGTTAAATATTTACAAAATTAAAGTAATAATAATGTCCAATGTAAGATCTGAAAACTTAATTTTACATTTATATTGTGCTAATTTTATTTTGATATTAAAAAAAGTATTACATAGAAAGGACGTCAGTATTCAATGAAATGGAAAAATGCTGAGAAATATTTCCTTATAACTGAATGCTACTAAGCAAATAAAAAATTTAAATTTTCTCATTTAGCTTTTAAAACAGTTGGTTCAAAAGAAAATTGGAAAAACACACTAAAAACCAAAATGAAACAGTTTCCAAATGACAAGAAAGAAATATTGAAACTTTATATTTTAACAATATTTTAAACAGAAAAAAAACTTGAATAAAATTCCTTAAATAACTTGTGCTTGTAATATTGAAAAACATCATAAACCACGCAGTACAACAGAGACTTGTTTAAATTGGTAGTAAGCTTCTGAAGAATCAATTTAATTGCAAAACTTAAAAAAAAGATTATTGATTTTAAATATAGCTTATTTGTTAGTGCATAATTTTTAAAAACTACGGCAAAACATTTAACTTGATTTTTCATGCGCGATTAATAATCTATATAATTATTTGCTTTAAAATAACGGAAATTCATAAAAGTCGCAGATTTTATCTGAAAATTGACTTAAAGTTGAAATTCTTAATTTTTCATAGAAACTATTCCATTTTATGAAGTCAGTCTTTATTTCTCTGATTAAATGATAAAGATTTAACTCATTATAAATTTTACATCCAGTAAAATAATTTAAATTTTTCTCACGAAAGATTAAACTTATTATTTTTAAGAAATGTAAATTTTCAAGGAAATTATTTTAAGAAATGAAACTTGCTGAATTATAAGATAAATAGAATTATATTTTGTTTTAAAGATATTTTTATAATGTATGAGAAAATAAGATGTCGTATTCGAAATTTTAAATAAACGTTAATAGAAAAGGAATTACTTTAATGGAATTAACTTTGTAACGTCTTATATTGATTCGCTTGCATCAAGATATTTACCGTTTCTTATGCAATAAAATCCAATAAAATATGTTTATCATTTAAAAAAGGTTTTATATATTTGAAAACAAATATATCTAAATAAATTAAAAATCTTTCATTAAAGATAAATATATTTAATCTTAATTCTTATTGTGAATTAAGATATTTTTTAACCTAGGCGGTTACCACTTTATAATACGCTAGAGGGTATAAAGTGCTTCAATAATTAAATGCATAGCATAGATTAGGTTTCTTAAACTAATGAGCTTTATTTGAATTTTAGAACATATTTGCAAACACACTGAAATGAAAATAATTAATTTCCTTACGTCTCTCTCACACCCTCATATGTTCCTGATCTTTTTACTTTCTCTAAATTAAAAATATTAAATCTACTATTAAATTTATAACAATATCTATTTTGTACCAAATACTTTATACTTGATCCCAATTCTTACTAATATTTATTTGTTTTTAATATAATTACCAAGAGTTTATAAGTAATCAAGTTTAAATTTTAATTGTTTTTTGACAATTTGCAGTTTGTAAATTATAAAATAATCCTTACATATATTATTGTCAAAATGTCCGAAAAATATTTTGAAAACTTATCTTGCATTAATTAAGAAAATAATTTTATGTTGAAATTAAAAGAGAATCTTATAAAACCTCTCAAATATTTTTAAACAAAGATTAGATGCTTTTTAATATTGTTATAAAATTAAAGTTCTTTATGTCAAAGTACATTTACTTATTTTAATATGCAGTTATAAATATAACCTTATCTATGCCATAATTATACTCACTTCATAACGCTAACAATTAAATAATTTTTAATGCAATCAATTTTTTTAATCAACAATATTTCTTTTTAAAGTTAAGGGAAAAATTTTATGCATAGAAAAAAACGAATAAATTACAACTTTTTTACTGAAAAAATACATCTTTCTGAGTTAAGATAATGATTTGATTTTAGTATACATCAATTTTAAAATATATAAAATACTAAAGTATATGAATCTTGTCTATTTTGGGAAATATTTCTATAGTTAATTAATTCGTATAGTATATATATATATATATATATATATATATATAAAATTAAAATTTAAAAATACACAAACATGCATGCATACATACATACATACATACATATATATATATATATATATATATATATATATATATATATATATATATATATATATATATATATATATATATAAAGAATAAAAAGAGATTTAAATTTTATGACAGGTACGCGCAAGATCTACAATGTTAAATCACTTACTAACAACAATCAAAATCTATAGATAAGGAACAATTACACTATTTTTCAAAATAAAGAACAAGAAATTATAATAAAAATTATTGCAAAAAATTAATAACCATAAAACAGAATGAATTGTATTGCGCATTACTATGACTCAAATTAAATTTAATACAAATCATTCTTAAATAATAATTAAAGAAATATAATATATATATATATATATATATATACATATATTATATGTGTGTGTGTGTGATATTTAAATAGTTACAAATTGTTCTTGATTTTGGATTTTCATGTTAACTACTTTGAATAAATATTTATATTATGAAAATGTATAGTTAAATAACCACTTATTATTTAATTTGAATGTTTATGAAGTTGCCTTATTATTGAGAATATGATTTTTTAAATAATGTGCTTGATTTTCAATATACTTTAATAACCATGTTTTAAAGTTTTGATAAAATAGTGTTACAGTACAACGAAATAAATATTTCACTATTTTAGAGAGAACAAAAACATTTTATATAAGTGAATAAATCCAAAATTTAAGCTTTGGGTTTATAAAGATTTAATTATTTTCAAAATTAATTATTATGCACTTCGTTATTGAAAATTTTGTATTTTATTATATTTAGTGTTGTTAAAGTGTTGAGTGTCAGTAAGAGAATTGGTGCTACTTGTAATTTTACATTCATATCAAACAAGCATTCATTGAAATAATAAATTTTAATTAACAATCCAGAAGCTTATACATTTTAAGTCTTTTATAATATTCTGATTTCAAATGTATTATTTTCACTTCTTAAATTAAAAAGTTTATTCGAATTTTCTATAATTTGATTTCATTAGGAAAGAAAGAAATATTTTTTTTCTCGTTTAACAGTTAAAATCCAATTTCACTTTGATGATTTTTCTTTTCACATAAACTAGAAAGCATTTTCCAGTGACGCAAACAGTCTTTGTAATTATAATATTAATTCAAATTAAAATTTCCTATATATAACGGATATCACGGAGCGAGAAATTTTGTCCAAGATATTTACGGTTAGTAATTCAATCTTAGCACAATTTCCTTAATTTTATTTTGGTTGCTTGGCAACAGATATGTGTCAGAAGACCCAACATCCTGTCCTTTCCACGTATTGCTATACAGCTTCTTTAAATATGATATTTAGTTTCAGATTATTTTACACTTATTTACATTGAAACTTCTGAATAAAATAATGTTTGCTCCAAATTATTCATAAATATCATTTTCAAGCAAAATGTAGCTTTCCAAATACAAGATTCATGACTTTTTCTATATAGTTAGATTTTGATTAAAAATATTGCAATAATAATCATTTTCATGTTTAATAAATAAGAAGAATGTATATTCCAAACTGATATCACTATGCAACAATTAAAAAACTTTTTTTCCTAAAATAATTGTTTCACATTTGATTTTTCCCCCCTCATAAATGGTATATTTTATTATTAAAATTTGCTAAATTTCATTTATTTAAAAAATTAGAGTTGAAGATTTTGATTTTAATTTGACGTCAAGTCATGATTCCTATAGTTTAATCAAAAACATGAAATTCATAAAGATATTTTAAAAATTTGGTTTCATATATATTTGTTACTTCATCTCATATCATGAAAATTTATCTTAACATTTTAAACAGAATAAATGTTAACAATTGTCTTTATGAGTAAATTTTATAGATTTTAAAAACGGGACTAGTTATTATTCTTTAAAATGCAAGTCAAATTTATAATAGACATGCATAAAATACTTCTTTGACTAAATTTGTAAAGAAAGTAAATTCTTAAAATAAAGAAAACATATTGCGATATTAAAATTATAAAAATTTCGCAAAATTTTATTTATTTAAAATATAGTTTCCAAAATTGGCAGGAAAATTCGGATTGTATAATTCAAGTTAACGAATAAAAACCTGATGCATCTCTTTTCAAGAACTCTTGATATTATGTTAAAACATTTTCTGGTGCATCAACTTCTCAAACTAAGAGAACTTGATAAAGTAATAACTATTTATTTTATTTTTTCTTATAACAATAATTAGCTTTATTGACTTTATCATTTCTTCGATTTTCTATTTTTTCTACAGATGACATTTTAATTTAGTTATCATCATTCATGCTTTTCTGATATGTAGATAAAACGGAACTAATAAAAATATTCTTATCTCTATTGCTTATATTTAATCTCTAGTTTTGTGTGTCAAGCGTTTTTTTGAAGCTTCTACATGCTTACATTACATAGTCATAATTTACAGAATCATGCTTACATTTATAATGTAACATGTTATCTTTTATAAATTTAATAATCAGAATAAATTTATTCTTGTTTTCTTACGAAAATTAGGGTATTTATTATACATTTAATTAAACCAAATGTTCTAAAATATGTAAATGAAAAATTAGTTTAGTATTTTCGAAAACTAAGTTATCAGTATAATAGGTATGAATTCAATATATAATGCAAAAAAATTTTCATTTTTTATTTAATATATGGAGAACAGTCTGTTTTCTTATTCAGACATCTGTTTTTTTTCAATTTAAATGATAGATGACGAATAGGGTATTTATAAAAACAAGAAATTAAACTTTTATATGTGCATACAAATAGTTGCTTTCATTTAATTCATTCAAGTTTATTCCTGCACTTTTAAGGGTAGTCGTGTGCAGCAGATAGTATTATCAAGACTGGTAAGTGGACACTTGAAATGTTTTAAAATTTATCAAGGGAAAATCTTTCTCATGTGCAGGAAATGCAATGTATATGCATTTTACCCCTGATCATCTACTTTCCTGCTTAGGACTCAAAAATAGGACTTTCTTTGAAGTCCTCTTCCTAATTTGGACCTTTTTTTTTTGTTCACGGTGTCATGGGTCTGTATCAACAAAGTCTTATTAGACACGCAATACTTCAAATTTATTTATTAAATTTGAAACACTTCTTCACGTTAATTTTATTTTAAATCTTCTCTAACCAAATAATGAAAGTTTTCCAAGCAAAAACAAGCCCTTACATCATATAAGTTAAATTTCTACCTTTCAAAGAATTTAAAAATTTCATACATGTTTTTAATTCTTAAAATTATTTATGTGGCTTTGCGCATAATTTGCATTCGCTTTATTAGAAAACAGTCTTTCTTTAAGTGAATCGAAACTGTATACATACAATAAGTATGAAAAAAATGCATATTAAGTGTCAACAAATAATAGTGAAGAATTACTATAAGCATTTTCATTTACTACTTCGTTTTGATATAAAAATGAAATTACATAAAAGGAAAACATTAAGAATAAAATTTAAAAAATATAAAGAATAAGACCACATGTATCTAGTAGAAATTTGAGCAATAGATCGATTTTTTGACATGCAGATATATTTTATCCAAAACAATTTTAATAAAATAATAAGTAAATATTCATTTTGCATAATATCAAGTGCAACTTGATTTTAAAAAATTACACCTTTAATAAATATTTCTTTGTTAAATAATAATAACGCTATATATATTTATAAAATAAATAACTGCACATTGAAGAAGAATTTCTTTATTTAAGATTAACATAAGTAAAAATAACCTAGCTGTTATTTCATTTGTCAAGAAACAATAACTATCAAATGTTATACAGAAATCGTCTTAATGTGATCCTGAGTGCATATTTTTACCTGCCCTATTTAACCTAATTACGTAAGTGTAAGAAGGTAATCTTTATAAATGCTACAAGGAGTATATACATACATAAATTGTAGAAACTTAAGAATTCATATATAAGAATATTTTATAAATGCAATAACCTATAAAACACATTTCCGTTTTAAATCTTGGATTTTGTATAACATAATTGAAAGAGATCAGTTTCCATTGATATTTTTAGGCAATTTAAATAATAAATGCAATTAAAAAAGCATGTAAAATTGTATAATAATCAATTTGAAATGTTTCAAAATAAGCTTATGTATTTTATACATATGAAAATTTTATATAATAAATATAAAAATATAATAAATAATTAACTGTCATATAAGTATTTAGGGAAATAACAGTTCTATTTTATAAATTTTAATTATAGCTTGACATTTGCCAATATTCAGTAGATGTATATTGAGAGTGTTAAGTAAATAAATACCTTTATTTCTAACAAACATTGGGTAAACACCTTTTGCAGATAAGTTAATGATAAAATGTGTAAATTCTTTTATCCTATTGATCAGTAATGAAATGTAACATGCAGAATAAGACTTACATGTTACATTTCATTACTGAGATCAATAGGATAAAAGAATGAACACATATCATCAATGATGTAAAATGAGACTTACACATATTTCATTCGGGGCTGAAATCGAACTTACCAAAATATTCAATGTATTTTATGTTATACTGTAACATTTAAACTGAAATATTTCATTAATTATTTTTAATCGGGGGAAAACTGGGCCATTGTGTCTTAAATTCTATAGCAACCATTTCTCTGAGAATCTCAGAACTAATTAATGACGCTGCTGACTCTGAATCCAAGATACGCACTTCCAGTCCTCATTAGATGATTTGAATCATTATCTTAATTGTTGAATCAATGAATGGTTTCAATGGTTATTCGCTGATTTATTTCCAAATGAAGTCTTTTTTTTATCATTTTGTTGTTCGTATAAAATGATTTTAGTTCTTTTTTATTTCAGAATTTATTTATTTTAATGAGCTTCGACAAACTGCATTTTTAAAATTTTATCGTAAATAAGTTCTTTCGATAAAATGTTTTGTAAAGTACTTGATATAAAATGCTTTGTGTTAATGTAACTAAATTTAAATACTTACAGCAATTAAGAATCGAAACCTAAAAATATTAAATTAAATAAATACATACGAAACTATTGCTAAATATACACAAATTAAATTGAAAACAAGAATTATAAATAAAACTCCCTTTACATTTATGCAGTTGGGAGGTACTCCAAATAATTTAATGTAATTATTTTCCTTCCTATTAAACAATTTTATTTAAAACATATTAAGCAGTAAATTAAGCATATAAATTTATTTTAAAATTTAAAATAATTCCAATTGAATAAAATTCTGAACCAAAATACGATTAATGAATTATATTTCATATTAATAATTCTCTTAAATAGCAATTTTTATTTTATAAATAGTTTTAAGAAAATCTTTTCTTTCTTTGTTGATTTCTTCTTTTTGATATGGGGAAACAAAATTCAATCATCCCAAAATCTCAATGTCAAAACACTTTATTTGATATATTTTATTAAATTTTTGATTACATTCCATGTTTTCTTTCCCTTTATTAGAAGATTTCAGAAATTGAGTTTCATATCAAACAGCGGAAAAATTTATTGCCTTTCTTCATGATTTTGACAAACAAAGAGAGAAACAAATAATCAATACCGGTTACAAGTTTTTCAATTCTAAGAGCGGCAAAAAGTCTCAAGGAGACACGTACAGAAAGTTAAAGCCACTGGTCAATGTTTTAGAAAAAAGTTAAAGTCATGAAAAACATAAACTAAATCTACAATTCTTTATCAATTTATGTCTTTTAAGGGCTTGATGTATTCCATAATTTTTACAGCATACTTAATATTTATAAAATAATTCTTAATTATATAGGTTTATTTATTTAACATTATATTTTTAAATGTCTGGAAATTTTTCATTTATTTTTTTACATTTTGGTTGCAATGTAAATTTTAATTGTAGTACTTTTGTTGTGTTAATGTTACTAATGAATGATTTTATTTTCTAAATAATATTATTTAGAAAATAAAATATTATTTAGAAAATATATTTTTTCTAAGTTGACATATATATCTCCATTTTGACACTGCATATTGATATTTTACAGTCAGTTTATTGCGATGCGTTTCTGGCTATATAAATTTTTACGAACCTAGACTTTAACATAACCAACTTCTTCATCACTATCAAATATTATACCCACTGCTGAGGTTGACAACTGAGTTCCCACTTCCTTATCGACACCATATTAGCGGAAAGATTGGACCCCGTTGGCAATGCAAATTTCAGACAGGGTGAGCCTTTCGTTTAACCAGAGCATCATGAACATGAAAGTAAGACTTCGCTCTAAACTCTTCCGATAGATGGCAGCACCAGATGATCCATTCCTTTAATTTTGACATTGATCTGAAGAGGAAGTAAATTACTGAAACCACTGCACCCATGGTAACTACTCAACGACCGACCTCAGGATTTTCGATTCTACAGATTTAACGAGCACGTATATTGTATGTAATCGGTGGGTCTTTGGCGGCATTGGGTATTGAATTCCGCCCTTCCGGATGGAAGGCCGTTACCCTAACCACTAGGCTACCACGGCCCTTAATACCTTTATAGAACAAATTTATGAAAATAAATTCCTCCTCCCCCCCGCCTAAATCATTTTTCCAATATTTTTTTAGTTCCAATAAGATATCCTTTATGTTTAGTATTCTAAATAATATTAAACAATAAATGAAAAGCTTACGAAAATATTTTTTATTTGAATTCTTAGCCCCAATTCTCTTAAAAAAGATTTTTAATACCAGCCATTTCAATCCTAACAATGCTCAGTATTTATTCTCTTAATTAGTATCACAAAGAAATACGTTTTAAATCTATAATACTTTAAAATGTTAATTTCTTTTATTGTATTTCAAACCAACAAAACAGAGTATAAAAGAGTATAATCTTCTATGTGATTCCGTAAAAGAAAATCAAATCTAATGTTGGAGTGTTTAGTTGTATATTTATAAGATAGATGAAGAACTATCCCTTATTGTGTTGAAAAATTATAAAAACATGCTTTTTACATAATTTTCTTCTTTTATATCTAAAAATAAACTGTGTCAACTGAGTTTTAAGAGGGTTCATTAAAACTGGAGTAAAATATATCGCTTTTTCGTTGCAAAGTTTTCAAGAAAAGTATTTTGATTTTACTTTTCATGCAACTCAAATTTTATATATATATATATATTACAGAAGCTTAAATATTTTTCAATGTTTTGATTGCAAGATACATTACTGAATATTTTAATGAAAATTTATGAATGAAATTCTTCTAAATATTAATCCAATTTCTTATTAAACTAAACGTTTGAAATTCATAGATCTATTCTTTTAATGACAACAGCTATGACGCTTTTAAAAACTTCAAAGTTCATGTAAAAAAATAAATAAAAAAAAATTAACTATGTCCATTCTTTTATTCATCATTATATTCTTATGTATACTTATTTAAAACATTTTAATTTTAACATATAAAATTATCACTTTTGGTAAAGAAATAAAGCAAAATTAAGTTAAAGTTTATAAAGTAAAACTTTGGCGCAATTTATAAGTTATAGTTGCTCATTAAATAGCAATGTAAATAGTTTTACATTGCTTTTTTAAATAATATCTTACACTATTCTAAGCATATTTTCAGTAAAAAAAATGTATATCTGTTGATTGAGGAACCAGATTGATTGATTGAGGTCATTAAAATCTGGATAAATAATTATTAAAACGTTGCTAAGAGAAATATAAAATAAAATGCGTTTATTACTTCGCTAAAAGAACTATGCCATTATGCCGAGAAACCTTTTAAATAATTGTAATATATAATTCAACTAAAATATTAATCCCATACCTTTTTTACAAGAAAGGAATCCTATGAGTCATTTATTTTTAATTTACGAAACAAATGCCGCCCACCCTGCCTAGCGGTCAGCGTGCTTGACTGCCGATAGGGAGGTCCTGGGTTCGAATCCCGGTCGGGTATGGATTTACTTGCTCTCTCTAGCTATCCTGTCTTTGTCCTTTCCTTGTGTGTGAATGAGGTTTGAATGGATGCCTACCCTATAAACGAGTCCCTATGGCATGTGTGTGTACTAAGGAAGTCGGACTCCACACCAAATATAATACAGTAGGAAAAGTGGAGCAGCGCAACCCATATTGTCAGTCTAGCTGGCACAAGACAAAAAAAAAGAAACAAATGCTTTTTTAAAAAATATAATAAGATAAAAATTGTTAGCATGAAAATCAAATTTTAATGTACAAGTAAATTATTAAATGTACGCAACTATCTTTTTTATTTACAAATTTAAATATGTGTTTTTCCAGCTGCAATTTTAATAATTTCACTTTAAATTATTTAAAAATTATTAACAGTTTATAATTTTTGTTTTAGACGTATGTCTAATTTTTTACTGAATATTTAATTTTAGTATTCATGATAAAAAATTTATCAAAAATCCTTTTCATTATTTCATCAATAATTCATTATGGGTAACAATATCATAGTTCTTATTTGAAGAATTTAATACCCGAAAATATGATAAAATATCCAATACGTCTTTTCAAAAACATTTTAAAAACTATTTTAAATAATTAATTAAATCTATAAAAAGATATTACCATACATCAGAAATTACTTTTAAGCAAGCATATTTTATATTATAAGGGAATGAAACATACTTTAACTTATAAAATACGAAATGAATACCTTTTAAAATAATATTACAATTTAACAATATGATTATATATAGCAGTATGATTATATACACAGAATACAACTATAAACTTATATTTAATTTAATTCTTTACTAAGTTAACCTATATCAAAATTTATGGTAATATATTAAAAAATGTATTGTGAATAAAACTGAAAGAAAAGAAGTTACGGTATATTATCGCAATTAGTAGTAAAATAATTGAAAATTAGTAGAAAATTAGTAGAAAACAAATAATTTACTTAGGTGAAATGAGAACAAAAAATGACCTTTTCTTTGCATAAAATGTGTTTCCTAAATACTTAAAGATAAGAACATATTTGTAGCAAAGGATAGTTTTTTTTTTGGCATAAAAAGTTGACTAAGTAATGTTTTCAGATTTAGATTATTAATTATAAATACTCGAGAAATTCAAGAAATCTCCTTTTTGCTGTTATTCTACCAGTGTTATCATTTCTACCATGAAATATCTTTGATGAAGTCTTTATTGATAAAGTGTATCCTTGCTTTAATTTACAAGAATTAATCTGCTTTTAATGAAATACACCGCAATTTAATTGCAAAATGAACTAAAAAAAAGCTTGGTAAAATAATCATAACATGCTATTCAAATATCAAGTCACAATTTATTGATTATGAAAGAAATAATGAATTATGTCAGACTTAATTACAATGGAAATTTTAATTTTATAGTATAGATTTCCTTATACTTACAAAAAGTATTTATAAAATTATTTGATTTCATATGAAACATTACTGCATTCTTGTATGTAATTGTGAAAATGATACAAATACCCAAATAATTTTGAAATTTTCAGCTAATTAATATAACAAAAAATGGAATCGGTGCAAGTAATTAATATTTTACGTAAGAAATATGATAATACTTTCTTGCCATTTTAAAATTTCTATATAAAATCACTGCACTTAAAAATTGTTACCAAATTGGGGCACAAAATTCTGAGAATTTTTTCTTTCCATAATATGCAGCTGTTAGTCCCACTGAGCAATAAATCATTGAAACTAAAAATGTACTATATTTAAAGATCTTGTTAAGACTTTAAATAAGAAAAAAAAGAACAAAATACCACTAACAAGGAAGTCAAAAGAAAGATAAAAGCTTCCTCCATTTCCCTCCGCAGGCCATAAATTGAAATGGGCATTGTTGCTTACAACAGCATATTTGGTAAATGAGAATGAAAAATATAAAAAATGCATTTCACTAAGAATTCAGCCTTAGAAATTCCATTTTTAATTAGCTAACTATCACAAAATACCTTCGTTTAATTATATATTTTTAGTATACTTAAACCTTATTTAATGACCCTGAGTATACATTTAAAAATTCAAATTGTCTTTTTCATCATTGGTTTATTTACTTGCTTTGTATGGAATCAATGACTATATTTTAGTTAAAATGTTTTATTCCAAAGCATATGTTTTTCATGCATGGGACTCTAATTAAAAAAACAACATTCCAAAGTGTCAAGGTATATCTAATCAAATCTTTTATTAAATTTTGATTTAAAGTATTTTATTTCAAAATCTAAATTACATTCATAAATAATAAATGCATAAATGGAAATTATGTTGAATATTAACTTTAATAAATGAAACAGGCATCGAAACAGAAAAAATATTAAAAAGTATTTAATTACGTTATAAATAAAAACATCAGAAAACTGATTATTATATAACAATAATTACAAGAATCAAAATATGCATATTTTAGCTTTATTTGTGTTTAAATTTTTTGTGTTACTATTTAAATATGCATCCAATTTATATACTCATATAGACATAGATCAATATTGGCAAACTAATCGATGAGAGTAGTAAGAATATGGTTCATTTTTAGAAAATATATATCTGTAGTAGCAATCAATACTTTTAAGTAGAATAAGCAATCAATACTTTTTAAAATGATTTAATAAAATAAATGTTTTTAGCAACAAATGTTTAAAAAATAAACGTATTACGTTTTTTTTCATTTCTATTTTAAAAATGTCAATAATGATAAATGCATTAGGATTCTACATTTTATATAAAACACCATATTATTAGTGCCTTTGCCCATCTACTTTTGTTCAGATATACATTTTTTCTGACCAGAAGTTGTATGTGGATGAAAACATCAAGGATAGTTTCGTTTATAGGGATTTTCTTGCATGTTCAACATTTCAAAATAGAAGAGCTTCTGAAAGGATAGAATAGCTTTTTTTTCCCAGGCTTTATGCTATTTTCACTCTTTTCGATAGTAAATTGTAACTAGACTCAAGGGAGCCTGTAACTCGAACAGTTGCCGCACTTACAGAAAGCTCGAGCCCTTACAGGAGCGAGAAAATTTCTGCAGATTTTTCAAATCCTTAGATTGTGAAATGTCCCCAAATGTTTTCAAATAATTTTTTTAATAATTATTACGTAAAACATTTTGGACATCCATCAGTTTTACCTTTTATCATTTTTCGATTAATAATCTATGTCAGTAAACATTTGCTATTAACTTATGCATGCAATTGCAAGTATGTTTAGGGAGTTAATTTTTACATAATTAATAAAATATATTTTACTAACATACTTTAGAAAGGAATTTCTTAATTCATAGATTTCAGAAACGAGATTATAGATTCAAATTAACAATTTGAATCTTTAACCACGTACTTTAAATACCTAAATTATAAAATTATTTTCGAAAATGTATGAACTAATTATAACTTAATATAAATCAGTTATCTATAAATTAATATCAGTCATTTACTCTAGAAATTGCATTATTGAACTAAAATTAATAAAAAATAAGGATATCGAAATTTTCCAATTTTTGAATTATAATCAAAAGTTGGAAAATTCCTAGTAGTATCACCATATTTTATATGACTTATATAAAAATGCAAGAAACAAAATGGCGAGTTCCATTATAAGACTAAATATTCTTGAACAATCATCACAATGGCAAGCTGATATCGAACATTCAAGGAATTAAAACATACCTTCACATCATTTAAGATTTAAGAATATCAACACACTGACAATATTAAACTTTTTATGGTGGGAATACATTAGAATTCAAATGATAAACGCAACTTAAAAATTAACAGTCCTTAACCACTCATACATCTAAAGGATTGGTAGGCATTTCTAACAATGAGATACTCAACCATTAAAAGCAAATCTATACTATAATAAACATCCACTGATCTAGAGTAAGATCTAATTACTCATGTCTACCTCCTCATTACAGATCAGTACCTGGAACAAACATAGGATACAACAAAAAATTCTTGAAATAACCATTTGTGCTATAGGATCTATGTTATGTCAGTCGTCCTACTAGTAATGTTTGTTCGTATTTCGCCCTTTTAATTGAGTTTTGTCGGAGTTCACCCTCGCGCCCAAAGTCATTTATACTTTTTTTTTTTTACCACTGTCCTACTTTTCTTATCTTTCTCGTTCTTTTTTGGAATTATAGGAAAGTAATGGCTTTCTTGGGAAAGTAAGCAATAAGAAGTACGAAATAGGAAGGGATAAAAGCTGTATTAAAGCTATGGAGTAAAGTGTCCTAATAAAGTTTTCAATGTTTCAATTCCACTGAGAATATATTTAACAATATAATAGAATAAAAATTATTTTACTAAACACATAAATACAAACCATATTTTAAATTTTTCATTTTTTTTTTTGTTATACAGTCATTGAAACAAAAACATTTTTATTGAAAATAGTAAAGATAATGACAAATAGTTATTGGTTTCGTATTCAAAAATTTATGCTATGACAAAAAATTTAAAAGTATATGCATTTTTGTATAGTTATGTTTTCTTATTTACTAGGAATAAATCATGTTTAAGAATAAAATAATCTTCAAAGGAGATACATACAGAAAGCAAAATGGAGGCCATAGTAAAAATCTATAATCCAGAAATATCTCCATAATAATTATATTTATATTTTTTATTAATAGTTTTTACATAAGAAACTAATCACATATGATTCAAATGTTGGTAACATTTTATCAAACAAAACCAATTTTCGTTCAGCTGCATTTCTTTTTTTTTTATGAACTTAATTTGCGTTGTGACATGTGTCAAGAAAGATAATAATAAATTCTATAAGTGAGATGTTGCTAATTTATTACCATTTGTTATGTTAAATTTGCATACATTAAATAACATATAATAAATTTTCAACAGACTCTTTTTAGACAAATGTAGATATTCATATCAAAATATTACTCGTAAATTTGCAACACGTAGAAGTAAAAAAATTGAAAATTAAAAATTATTGAAAATTTTAAATGTTATTATAGTTTCCCTTCATTCACTTATCTTCCATATTATATTGTCAAATAAATTTTGAACCTAAGTTCTATGGTTAAATATTTTGCATTCAAATAATATTAATAAATTTAAAATCACTCAAATGCTAGTGTAATTACGATGTTTCTTCATAATGTATAATATTTCATTCATAATGGAAATAACTATAACTGCAATAATATTCACAAGAAAAATATTTTACTTATATTTTACAATAAATCATTTAAATAAATACTAACACAAATATAAAAAGGTAATTTTTTAAACCTAATAATTTGTCTGTTTTAAGCTTCAGAGATAATAAAACAAATTTATTCAAAAAATGTTACTTTTTTCACAGTTGCTTATATAACATACATATTGAATGTGTTACGTTATGAAGTATATTCTCTTAGGAAAATAAACAAAATGAGATATTGAAACTATTTATCTCCAATACATATCAAGAATAATATTTTAGTTTCCTTTTTCGGAAACTTATAACAACTCATTAATTGAAACATTTGATAAGTAATAAAAAATTTAACTTATTTGTATTCCCAATCCCAGAGCTCTTCAGAAAATGTTTTTTATTTATTAATATTTTCCCATCTTTTGTAAAGCATAAGAATATACAATTCGAACTAAAAGTAAAATATTAATGCTTTATTTAATTTTTTAAACTATGTGCCCTGTAAACTTAAAAGCTACTTTTTATTTATCTTATATGAAATAAATTCCTTTAAAGTATTTTAAATTCTATAAATGAATCTTTTATTCTGTTTTTACAAAAAAAAAATATCATATAAAACATTTAAAGATAAAATAAATTTTTAAGAATATTTAATTTGCAAATATTTCATGATATCGTTCCCCTTTTCTAAAACTAACTACTTTGCATTAAATTTATATTGAAATTTATAAAATATAGTATTTATAAAAGTTTGATTGTGAATTTATAGCTCTTATACTTATTAAATATATCCTCATGTTTTTATACTTTATTATATATTTCTTTTAATGAAAGAATAATAATATGCATTCAACAAAAAATTCAGACTATGTATTGTGCTTTATGTGAAAGTTTTTATTCCGGAATATTTTATAAAATATTATAATGTTTTTTATTTCACATTGAATCTGTTAATAAGGGATTATCTCTATGATACATTAATTTCAAATTTCTAAAATATTTTGATAAAACTCAAGATATAATATTGTATACATAGTTTTTAAAAATTGTTAAACTCTCTTTTAATACGAAATCTAGTTTCAAATATCAGTGAGTAAAATAAGTTAATTTTAAGAAATGTTTATAATTGTTATGGGAGCTAGTTTCAAAGAATTAAGCAACATTATCGATCTGTTTAATTCTGAAACAATAAATACTAACACACAAAAGTATTTTTCATTAGCATTGCATTAAAGGTATTATAAATAAACTTAATTGTTTTTCAAAATTTTCTATAAATAAAAATAATAATATTTAAAATTCATAATTGCTTGTTGATAAATTCCTGCATATTGGTCTTATAATAAAATTATATTTTATAATAACAATATGACATTTTAATTATTCATGCACATATTGGCGCATATTTATGTTCTAATAAAAATGATATATATATATACATAAATAAATCGATATTCAAAAAATTTATACTTAGAAACAATTTTATTGCTCTTTATCAATTGAAAATTTTCAATTTAATTTTATGAAATATAAATACTGATTTAGAATATATACTCTATTTAGAATATATATGATTATTTATGCATTTTAACCCTATTAATTATTTTTCTCTGTAACACATAACTTCAAACACTGAAAATAATTTATTTCAACTAATTTAGAGAAGATTTACATAATTTCATTTATATCAACTTGATTCCATAGAATGAGTGAGATTAACAAAAAAAAATGAGCAACATCACTCATTGACATTAAAAAAGTTAGAAGAGTATGTTCTTCTTTCCGATGACTGTTTAATTGTTATTATTTGAACTAACTATCCAGAAAAAATAAAGTCGGTCACTCAGTTTTTTAATAAGCAATAAATATGAATTTATAAAATAATATAATTATAAGTTCAAATATGAATTTATAAAATATTATTTCGTTATAAAATATATACCGTAATAATTAAGCAATAAGAAGAATATGAAATGTTGATAAAAAAAAGTATAAAAAGCATTACCTTTTTAATATAGAGTCAATAAAAATATACATTTATATACACACAATCGGCTAAATTTAAATTATAAAAATAAAGAAAAATATTATTTTCTAAACTTTTTGGACAAAATACTAATTTTTAATTTTAAATTGGTTATTTTTTGGTCAAATATTTAGGTATTATTTTTTTAAACAAAAGTATATTATGATTTATTTTTTGTAACTATAATCTGACTATAATCTAAATAATTAATAATCTGATTATGAAATTGAAAAAATAACATATGTTTGCTTTAGTACAAAGATGTTCATTTATATAGTGTTAGCTCTATTTTATATCCATGCAATACGTGAAACTAAATATAGACTAAAATCTGACAAAGACTGAGATTGAATCTTTTATGTAACATATCATTTTCTCTACGCTTATACAAACATTTATGCTACAGTTTAGACAAACACCGAGGAATGCGTTCCAGAAACCTCTATTCAGACAAATCATATAATTCAAAATCGACTTGCCTTGTATACAGACAGAAAATCTTCGTAAACAAGGTATTCAGTGATAGCGGCATACGAGATCTACTCAGCTGCTCTGTTTCCAAAGCTCAAGGAAATGAGGCCCATTTACAAGAATTCACCAAAACATTCGCGTTGATTTAGCTCATGTCACTGCTTAGGATTCTCCCTTGTCACCAAGGGTTCGAGTTAACGAGTTTTAGCTTGCAACGCTAAGTTTGTGAATCTTTCGATGGCGGCCGGGCTATCAGTCAAGCAAGTAATTTGCATTCTGGCTCACTTTTCCTTTCATGGCCAGTTCACCGTGATTGAGTAGAGCGGGCTGTTGGTTATCGATTCGAAGATTCTGTAGACGTCTTCGATCTTGAGGTTTGAATATTGCCTCCATTAGAATACATTTAATTTCTACGCTTCAATGCAGATAATCATCTTTCTTGGAAATCACGTCTTCTTCTTTTTTGATAAAATTTGTTATAAACTAAAATTTTACACAATACACATTACTGATATTCATATTTTAAAAAATTATTTATCAGATAAAAATGTGGAATTTATATTTTTTAATAAAAGCATCTATTATTTGATTTATTTTTATTATTTGTCTCATTTATTGTCTTTAATTCAGATTTCCAAACAAATTACTCGGGAAAGTTTTTTTTCAGATATATATATAAAGAAGGAAGTAATGTATAAAAACCAAATTTATATATAGAAATATTTGTTCAAATGCTAATAAGTTTCAATTTTTACACAAGCAATAATTTTTATTAAGATTGTATTGTTTTCTTTTAATTTAAGTAAATTTTTCTGTTAGTGATAATACAATTAACAGAAAAATATTTTGCTTCGTTAGTGTTCAATTTTCTTTTAAATATAAGTGAAAAAACTGAAATAACACATTTACTTTTACGCACCGCAAAAGGGTGATACGCAAAAACACTTAATGCGATGTATTTCTGATATGAAGATATAAAGCCGTGTTATTTTTACATTTTGAATCAACGCGTAGTTATAAAGTTAAAAATATGTTTAAAAGTTCTAATTTACGATTAAGAAATGAATTTGGGGAACGAACATCACATGTTTGAATTTCTGCGATTTAAAAAGCTACTGAAATTCAAAAATGAATCTTTATTTATATGAGAAAGCTTATTGATATATTACATTTCAAAATTATGATGGACACTTAGAAAGGTGCAAAACTCAGCTTATATAAGCAATTTACATTCTGAGTACACATGTATCTTCACGTGATCACTTTAAAAAATGCAGAATACTATAAATAACTTCTCCCAAAACTATATACAAACAAAATATTTTTCATCTCATTTAGTGTATTATAGTTATCTGCTCAAAATATATAGAAATTCAAATTTGTGTTAAAAATTACAGTAGAGGTGTCAAACTCAATTTTGCAGAGGGCCATATATTAAATTTAGAATGTGTAGGCGGTCTATATTCAAATAAAAGTGTGTTGAGTTATTATAATATTTTATTCATTTAATTGTATAGTATGCAATATACGTTTGTTAAAAATCATATCAAAGTAATAAAAAAGGGTAATTATTTTGAACTCGAGGATCCAGATACCTGACTTCTCTTGTTTTTGATAAGCTCATTGATGTCAGGTATTATATTCGTTGTAGTTATTTTAAGAAATTGTTTGGAGATATTCATTCATAAATCTTGTGCTATGTTTGTTTTTATTTATTTTCATGACGAAAAACAATCTGCTCACATAAATAGTTGTTACCAAGCATGCACAGAATGCGTGCTGCATGCTTTTTGAATTCCGGGTATTAATCCAAACTCTTGAAATAATGTGCATAAAATGTAAGAGCGCGTTTATCTCTTTAAATTTTTCTTTCAAAATACTGTCCGATTGAAGATCTATAAACTCCATTTGCAAATGAATTGGTGCCTATGACGATTGAAAATTGAATGGATTGTTGAAAAATGGGAATTTCATTTCATTCATTTTGAGAAAGTCTTCAAAATGATTGTTGAATTCTGTGATCAAATTTTGTAGAAATTGAGAACATTGATTTAACTGTGCCAAATGATTTTAAATGAGGGAAATAATCTAAAGTTTGAATTGTTACCTGCTTTTTCCACAGCCACAACTTTGCTTCAAAGGCTTGAATACATGAAGACATTTGAGTGACAATCAGATTTTTACCCTGTAACTTTACATTCAAATCACTCAAGTGTTTATTCATACCTACCAACAAGGAACAATCAACCCATTCGTCATTGTCATAATCAATTGGGTTGCCTTTTTCTAACATGAAAGCTTGAATAGAGTTAAGTAATGCCAAAAATGTTTCTAAAACTACTTATTGACTGAGCCAACGAACTTTGGTAAAATAAGGTACAACGAAAAACTTTGCGTCCAAATCTTGTAAAAATTGCCTAAATTGTCGGTGATTTATTCCTCTGCTCCTTATAAAATTTACTACTTTAATTATGGGCTGCATGGTATGGTCCATTTTTAAATGTTTGGATGTCAATGTTTCCTGATAAATTATACAGTGAAATCCCACATAATAACCTGATGTTTCCTGTTTTAATATGTAGTTACAACACCCGAATGTTTTCCAGCCATGGCAGAAGCACTATCCGCAGTTGTGCTTCTAAATATATTCCAGCCGAGTTCATTTTCCACTATCAAATGCTTAACTGCAAAATGAATATCATTTTCTATTATGGTACCTGTCAACGGAACGCACTTTAATAGTTCTTCAGTTATTTCTAATATCTAATAAGTTATTTCTAATTAGTTAATGCTAATATCTCGTATAAAACCAGTAAGTTGAGCTGTATTAACAGTATTAGGGCAATCGTCAACAGCCAGTAAAAAGTTTGTAAATTCCTTAATTTTTTTCCTACAGTTGTAGAACCAAATTTAGGGATAAATCATTTGTTCTTAAAGCAACAGTGTTTCTTTACAGCAAAATATTTTTAATTATTTTGCTTTTGACTTTTGAGAAATGAATCATCGGCAACTTTCGACATACAGCCTTTATTTAAATCACCATAATTGAAAGTTTTAATCTCTTCGCGATTTCGAATGCAATAATAAAATTTGATGTCAGGGCATCTTCGCTCTTAGCATTAGCTTTATTAAACATTGATTGTTGACCTTGAAGATTAGATTTCAAAGAAGACAATGTGTCCATTCTTATTTTTTTTCAGTGTAACAATCGCATTTTGATTTATGCTTCGTATCATAGTATCTCTTCAAGTTAAACTCCTTACACAAACAGCTGTTTCACTGCAAATCAATCAAAGTGGTTAACCTTTTCATTCTATGAAAAAAAATGCAATTTCCCATTTAGACTTAAAAACTCAGCACTCACTATCAACTTTACGCTTTTATGACATTATGCCAAAATTGTAACTATAATGGAACTCGACACAACAATTATGGATATCGCACGCGCACAACACAAACAAATGCACAATACCTTCACAATCACTACTTCACAGTACTACTAAAATTCCTTCTCCGATTGTACCTCTTCGATTACTCGACTCAACTGACTCACGTCGAGCCAACGCACTCCTTTTATATTAATAGAGAAGGCTCTAGTCTAGACTCAAAACGCGTGGAATATTATATTTTTCTCCACAAAAATGATAGGGTATTTCCGCTTGTTGCAAAGAGATGTCGTTACTGTCAATCTCTTTCGCTTGTCTAGGCACGCGCTGCCGTTGAAATTACTTATAAGTGTAACGTGCCCATTTTAAAACTTCCGTAGAAGAATCAAGTGAAGTCTAAATGCTGTAAGAAATATGATTCTTCTTTCTGTGACACATTGCGGTCGCGGGTTTTATTGATACGGCCCGGATGCGGTCCGTATCTTTGACATGACTGAATTAAACAATACTTTAAACAATTTTCATCTGATTAACTTTGTAGTTATTTATCAAATATAGGTTTCTATAAAAATTATCTATTGAATATCTGTTAAATATAAAGATAAGATTTCAATTGCAATAAAAAACATGTTTAGTTAAAAATAATCTCTGATTTTTTTTAATTTGTAAAAACATTAATTAAAAATGATAATATTTCCATTTTAATCATAAAAATAATCATTTTCACAATTACTAGAATTCAAAATTTCAATAAATTTGATTTCACGCCTTGACTAATTTCCTTTGAAATAAATCATACAATCAAATGCAATAATTCACCTTCGCGTCAGATATAAGGCTTAAAATGTACAAAACTTCAGTCAAAGAGGAAAGCACTTTTGCTTCATCATCGATTCAAGACTTTGAATGCTGACACATATCGATAAGCTCTTCAACCGCCATATACATAAAGCATTCGCATTAATTCTTATCGATTGGATCGATCTTTCCGGAAATGCATTCAACTCAGCAGGAAACGAGCTAACATGCATTTTGAGCAACATGCCCTGAGGGGCAACATTAATTATTTCTCGGACAAGAGCACTTATCCCCGGCTTCAAACGGGAAATTTCTTACACGGATGCAATCCTCGGAACGTGACAAACAATCCAATTCCAGATCCCATTAGATTTTCTTCTACTTGACCCTCCGAAGAGCACACCAATGTGTCCATTTCCAAATGAAATGATTTGTTGATAAGATCAGAAATATTTAAGAAGGTTTTGGCTCTTAGTAACTGTCTTAGTAACAAATTCACGATTGTATTAATAAGTTGTGGTCGGAAATCTCCACTTTTCATTGAAATTATTCTTGTTTTTTGTGTTACAGTGTATTAAGTAACAGAGTTTTAGCTTACAATTTGTGTTAATAAAACGATTGATGGAAAAAGAAATACCCATATATACTGTTTCTTGTACGTGTATTAAAAAATCAGATTTTATTGATATCAAAATATCTGTTAAGAATATCGAATATGAAACATTTTGTTGGAATATACGTAGAGATAATTGTTTCCAAAAGTTTAGAGCAAATGTTTATGGACACCTTTCACTTCCAATGCCGTACTTTTTAACTTTGAATAACTTTATAGATTTTTATAACTTTATACAGTAATAATGTTTTATTTGACATTCAGAAATTTCGTTTCTTTTCTTATTGAAAACTTATACCTTTTTGATATTTTCTATGCGTATTTGAGAATTGAAAAACAAAGAGAATGTGGCACTAATAAAATAAATATCACATTTTAAACGGTACAAGATAATATAATGTTTCATTTTACTGAAATTTTAAGAAATTTTGTTGGATTTTATCGACAAGAACTTTACAAATCATATTGTGTACCGCTTAGTGCAGAAAAATTAAATATAAAAAATATTTTTAATAACCTCTGCTCTATTTCGGTAAATCTTTTATGGGTAAGTTGTCCATATTTTTGTATCATAGGACAGGATGCTGATGAATAGATTGGACAAGTTTTCAATTTACTATTTAACATGACAATATAAGGGGTCTTATTATAACCACATTTTTTCCTTGAAGAAATAGCATGATACGGTTTTCATTTATTTGTTTTTATACATATAATCAATTGAAAAATATATAATTTCAGATTTAGTCTGAAACAATAAATCCAGCATATTTAAATGACGGATTAAATCTAACCACTTCTACAATGTTAATATTTCATACCCCAAAAATTGTAGTATTATTCGTGACTATATCCAATAATGCAGCTGAAGTAAAAAACATTTTTTAGATTCTATTCAAATTAAAATGAGCTGCCAAGAGGTTAATTAATACATTTATCTATTTTCTAATTATAGACAGAAAAACTATGATTTCATTCATATCATAATATTCGACTACAGTTATGTGTTTTTTTTATAGGTTTTCATGATAGTAAAAAATAAAGTGATGACTAAATCAAAATATATGTGGATACATTCCAATAGATAGAGTTAAAATCTGTTTGATTAGACACTAAGGCATTATATCAATTATTAATAATAGCTAAAATAATCGTTTATCTCTGTTTTGATTTCTTTATGTCCAGAAACATTCACTAGTGTATAGACTTCTTCAGTTTATAATTTGAAAAAAGTATATTAAACTCTGAACTAAAATTAATCTATAAAAAAATGAAAATAAATGAATAATTATATAGTTTATTCCCAAAAATAATTTACTTCATATTTTTACATTTATAAATTTCAATTTATGTCAAAAAAATGAGTCAATACAAATAGATCAGTTTTCGAATTAAAACATTTTTGAAATAGCACTTTAAAGCTTTTAAATTTAAAATATCATTAAAAATATTCTGAAATAGTCTTTTTTTAATTTATGTATATTATAATACCTACTGATCAGAGAGAGTATTATCGATTAAATAAAAATTTATAGCTAAAATTTTTGCTCTTTAAAGAGTTTCTATAAATTTTCTCGATTAAACACATATGCACTAAAATATCCAACTGCCTAACTGTTTTTGAAACGAAGTTAGACAATATTGCATTTTTAAATTAAAAATTGATTTTTAATTTAAAGATTACGACATAATGGCTTAAATTAAGGGTGTTTTGTTCTTATATAAATTTCTGTTAGGAATGTTTTGTTTCACTATTACAGTTATTAAAGAACGTTACAGATATAAGGAAACAATTAAAAGAAAAATTATTTTTTTCGAGTAATAGAAGTTATATAACATCTTTGTCAATTAATTTAAACCTCATTGAAAACCATAAAATTTTCAAGAGAGGCAGTTTCTTGAATGCATTCTGTTAACAATAATTATTGATTTTATTTTACTAATTATATAAAATATAAAAATATTAAAGAGAGAAAACTAAATTAATTAAAGAAATTTTCCCGCTGGCACACTGCTTCAATCCATTATCGCCAATTTCAGTAAGTTAATTCAAAGCGGATAGAATTAAGTCATCCACATAATTTCCATTCTAGAAAATTCTGAGTACAAAAATCGTACCGAAGTCAAAATAAAAGTTATATCCTTCCAAAAATGAAGAACTGGAAATGAAGTTAATCATAAAAAGAGAATGCGGCGTGAGTATTGGGTTTGTTTGTGAAAAAATGAAAAATGTTTCCCGCAGTCGGGAAAAGAAAAGCGTGAAGTAAGGGATAATGAAATTTTTCCGGTACAAAAAACCTTTCTCGGAGTAAAAACATTCGCGGAACTAAGATCAAAGCATACGATGCATATAGTTCTTTTAGTTTGTTTTCCGGTTCAGATTTTTGTTCCGGATATCATACATTTCTGTTCAGTTAAATATTACTTTCCTTTCTTCTATTAGATTTTAATGATAGTTAGCTCGATACAGTAAAAGATAATTTACTTTCCTATATTTTTTCAGTGCAATTTTAATGTGTAAGGAGAAAATGCTAAAATTTAAAATATCCATTACGATATTTCTTACAATAGGTGAAGATATACATTTAGAAAATAATCAATTCTTAAAAATTGTGCCGAACATATTAACGATGATAAATCTATTAAATTCTTACTTATTTTGAAATTAAAAGTTTATTGGATATTTAACTCATATATTTAAAGATATTCAAAAACAATAATGAATTGATAAAAAAATTCAATATTCATCAATTTTTGACTGCTAAATATATAAAAAGCTGAATTAAACATTGAGTTTCTAAAAACATAAGCTTAAACACACATTCTTAATGTTTCGACTTTTATTTCATTTCTATTCGTCTTCATATAAATTGAATTAACCAGAACTAGAATGAAGATTTTTTTACTTCTGCAAATTCTAAATGAACTAAACAATTCTTTCCAACAGTTCCTTAATCTCTTTTAAACCTACTTCAAGCAAACTGATTTTTTGGCTAAATATATTTTTAAAAATTATTAATCCCATTTCTGATTACAATATTTACAAATATGGATATAACTTTGAAAATCACATGCATTTGTTAGCAAACCTTCTTCATTTTAAAGAATTAAGCCAAAGGACTTTAGTTTTTCTTTTCAGATTTATTTGTAAATCAAGAGGCATTGCCTTCCGAAAAATTATTTGCCTATGACATACTTTTATTTTATTTGTATTTATTTTGTTATTATGTATTTCATGTAAGACTTGTCATAGATTTGTATAATTTTAGGTCTTGTATGATACTTAATAATTTACATGGAGATAGACGTTGATTGTTTAAATAAAAAGTATGCCATTAACATTTGAAAAATAATAATCAAAATTAAGTCAATGATCTCAAAATGGAGCAATTCAAAGATGATAATTTTTTTTGACATTAAAGAAATGAAACTACGAAAAATTGCTATTAGATTAATTAAAAAATTATAAAAGTTCAATTTGAAAGACAGGTTTCATATTTAGCTTGATGTAGTTTCTTTATTTGATGGAAAAATCTTAGTCAGCTTTTATGATAATAGCAACTCAAGTTCTATAAATCAAAAATAATTAATAAAAAAGCAATCAAAACATACAAAGGAAGCTTTTCATTGTGTAAAGTAGTTACAAACAATTGATTTATGAAGATAATAATGAATAAATGTACGTTATTTTTTTCTACTTTTTATCGGTAATGTATTTAATATAACAGAAATTAAGAAAATATTTCGATTTCAGTTAGTTCTCAAATAAGTCTGATGAAAACCATGAGTTTCATGGTCTTTCATCACAACTAAAACAAGTCCTAAATTGTAACCTTTTGCTAAAAGAATACATAAAAACTGCTTGCAAAAAAAAAAAAAAAAAAAAGATTATTTGGAATTTATGGAGATTATTATTTGATAAAGAAATAAACTTGGTTTTGGGTATATCCTGCTACCTATCTTTCAGACTTATACAACAAAAGATACATTAAAAACTATTTTATAACATATTCGAATACATTTTGTACTTGTTATGCTTTTCATAACAATATTTTATGCCATGAATAGCATAAGCACTATGAAAACGATATAGTATAATATACCATGAATAAAAGTGATTTCTCCATTCTCACTACTCTAACTTTCGATTTTGCAGCTTGAAACAATAAAACATTTTAAGATAGCATTTTTATAGTACTAAGTCCATGAAAGATAAAAACTTTCTTTTAAATATAAAAAGACGATATACATCTATCTAAATACAGAAGCATGCTTTAAAAATTTCACTTCAAACAGCACTTTCATGTTTACCACTCTGTCACAAAGTACATTTAATTTTTAGAACTTAACTGCTAGATTGGAATGTAAAACGCTTATGCATGCCTTAGAGCCATGTGGTAGACTAGTGGTTAAGGCATAGGCCTTCTGTCAGGAAAGATAGGGATGGGGTTCAATTACCAATGCCGCCAAAGGTCCACTGAGTACATGCTATCTACGTGCTCTTTAAATCTGTGGAATTGAAAGCACTGTGGTCAGTCAGTGATCAGTTACCACAGGCGTAATGGTCTGGAGAAAATTTCCTTCTCCTCCAGATCAAAATAGAGGGAGTGGATCCTCTGGTGGTGCCATCTATCGAAGGCATCTTATATCAAAGTCATACTTTCGCTTTCATGGTGCTCTGGTTAAACGAAAGACTGACATAAATTCACATGGCCGACGGCTATGTGACATTGGCTGGTCCAGGTTATCTAAGAAACAACAAAACATGTCTTGGATACATCTTAGTAAGTCTATTTATTAATTATTTTACTGTTGTTGAAAGTTACAGAAATATTGTTGTAAGTCTATTTTAAAATGCCGAATTTTGTTGCTTTGAAAGTAATTCATCTTGATAAATTGATTTCATGTGTATGAGAGATTTAGAAAATTCACTTTCTTGAACTTTTCAAAGCACTTCAAAATGTTTCTTTATTTTTATATTTTTTGTTTTTGTCTCTGAATTTAAAGAAGAAGAGAATTTTTTATTGAAAGCAAAGACTTTTTTTTTTATGCTCTGTATCAGCGAGAAATACTCTGAAAATATATCTTTCAAAAGATCAGCGATATTATACTGCATTTGTATTATTTTTTTAAAAAATACATAGATAAATCTTCAAATATTTAATAAATTATATGCATGTTTTTTTTAATTTCATTTTTTTACCGATTGTAACTATTTGCATAAAAAATTATCGTATCTGGTTTTCATCTCATATCATTTCTTTCAGAAACGTTTAGTTTATAAGTAAATTATATATGTAAGATTTTTTAAACTATTTAAGATAAAAAATGAACAATTGCACATTTTTTACAAATATGACGCATTTGAAACATCTGTAAGCACAGAGAGAAATTGATAACCGGTTAGAAAAGAGATAAAGAGTGTATTTAAAATAATCAAAAAATAATATACAAAATCAATAGGCCAACTTCAATGTATTCTCCCCTTGAATTTGAATCAATATCGATTGGATTCAAAAATAAAAACATGAAAGAAATCTGTTGAAATAAATACAAATGTAAATTGTTTTTATAATTATATATAAATGAAAATCAATGCAATTTCCTTTTACTGAAGAAATATATACTTCTTGAACTATTCATAAAACTTGAATGCTAAATTTTGACTTGTAAATTATTTTAATGCTTGAAACATTATATTGTAAACTCTTCCTTATTTAAATTACTAAATTTTGTATTCAAAGGATAGCTTATAAAATTAAAAATCACATATCGTGAAATGAATAATTTTTACAGTATTAGTAATAAAAATTAGCATTAAATAAAGGTATATTATTGAAAAACACAAAAAATGCATTATTTATATATAATAAGAAACTGTTATTTATTTTCAAATTAAATTTTTATAAGAGTGAGTATAATTGCTGTTTTGCTATCAGATTCTGCACATAAAAAACAAATCTAACAAGATCTACGATTTAAGACATTAGTGGGTTTTCTAAGCAATTGCCGGTATCCATGGCCGAAAGGATACTTTCACATGCAATTTGAGTTCAGCTATAAGCTCTAAATGAGCACTATATTTTTTAAATTAAAAATACCTTAAGTATTTATCACACATGTAACAGTCAAATAATTACATATTATAAATGTTTTGCAGCATACAAAAATGTAACTAAATTGTCGGCAAAATAAATCAATTTAAATCAAAATTTTAAATACATTTCAAAAAACGTGTAAGATTAAAGTTATTAAAAAGACTGTCGGAATTTCCATAACCTCTGATAAAAAGAAACTAACGTATGCTTTGTTTTCAAATAAATTACCTGCAAATATAACAACAGGATCATTTTTCTTTTTATTTTACAACTACTTAAATACAAATGGAAAAACTCATCTCAAAGTAGTGAAGCATTTCCAAGTGTGAAATTGTTTAACACTCAGATGTCTGTTACAATGGCATACTTGGCAACAAAATGAAAAAGCCATCAAGTCAAAATGTCGAGTAAACGTCAATAACATGTGCATAAATTCAATTATTAACGCCTGCCAGCTTGCGTCGGAAAACTCCTTTTTAAGAGCAACCTCAATCGCGAAAATTAATTTCGCTGATGGAACCTCCGCTTCTTTTCGCCGCTAACGATGAATTAACGTCGACAACACACATATACATATGCTTTATTTATCATGGTAGCAGTCCTTGGAAGTCGTTAACTGTAACCGTTTACTAATCTGATGAAGCATAGCTAGGAAATTAAATATACCTTTTGTAGCGGTTAATATTTTGCCGATTTCATGCAGTAGAGACATGTAAATGAGAAATAAATCCTCGTAACTATCAATTTCAGACCTCGTGATCCGTTGATGAAAGATTTTTGTTTTTACTTCAACAATATAAAATCAGAAAATAAAAATCTGGAACAATAGATGACTTCCTATTACTATCCTCATTTCTTAAGAGTAACTTAAGATTTGCAAAAATGCAGTATTATAGAAAATAATAATGCAGAGTTATTAATGCCAATTTTTCTACAAATATCTGAATATTTTAACAAAAGCTCTAAATCTTCATGTTACTTATATATATATATTAATTCGTTATGTTTTCAATCACAATATACAAAAATTTCGAATTAATACCTGTAAAACAAATTAATAGACAAATGTCAGTCTTGCTATTAAAAATGAAATATTTTTTATCAAAATTTTAAGTGTTTTAGCAAAGTTATATTGTACTGAGAGCTTATAATTATAATAACACATTTTAATTTATTAAACTAAATCCAATAACTTAAGATTAGCTATTTTATACTATAAAAAATTTGGGACCTTTTTCGAAAACTTGATAATATAAGTTTATGTATTCCTTGTAAAAAATAACTAAAAAAATATTTTTAAAAGCATTTTAAATATGTTAAATAAATATGCCTATAAAAAAGATGATGACATCTTCTTTAAGAATATAAAAAGAATAATAGCGGAATATGATTATTATTTTAAGTTTAAAAATGTAATTCGTTAATTGAAAAATTTAATGAATGTTATCTATGTGACTTATTACCGTTCTATCTGAAATGCTATCTTTTGAAGATTTCATAATTTAGAAATTATTCTTTTATAAAAAATATATTCAAAGGGTTTCAAATTTCATATGCAAATAAAAAATAACTATGGAGAACGGGTAAAGCAGTTTTGTTTAATTAAAGTCACTTCACAAGTGCATTATGCAAATGTTATAATTAAGAGAATATAGTCTTAACTGTCATTTTTCTTAGAATCACCTGCAAAAGTTTCAAAACTTGTATTTATAATAATAATATAATAATAATAATAATAATAATATATATATATATATATATATATATATATATATATATATATATATATATATATATATATATATATATATATATATATATATATATATATACATTAAAAGTAAAAAAAAAGCTTTAATTGTATCGATGTAATACTTTTATAAAATGATTTTTTGTGATAAAAAGATAAAAATATGAAAAAACAATTATGTACAAAACTGGAAAATCAACAATCAAATTGCTAAATTAGCAAATATTGATTTTATTAATTTGTATTAATAAAATCAATCTTTGAGGCAGTTAATTTATTATAAATCTTAAACAGGCTTTTTTTATATTTGAACTTTCCCAATCAATAAAAAAATCCCTAAAATTTCCTTTCAATATGTATATTATACGCACTAATTTATGTATTATACATTCTAGAATGTCAGGTAATTATGAACAGAAGAAACCACTGATTTTAATTTTTTGAAATAAGAAAATTCAATCAAATTAATCTGGATATTTTTTTAAAAAAATATTTAGTTCACATTATGATTCTATTCTCATGATTAAACATAACGGAAAATTAGTAAAGTTAAGCCAATAAACCGGAAATTATTGAAATAGTTCAGAAATTCCTGAAAGCCTGAGCATCTCGTTAAAATAAACACATGGAAGAGCGAAGCGCTCGGTTAGAATATTAATGGCCATTGGACGTGACACCCACTTGTCTTGTGTCTCGGTATTTCCAGATTATTTGGTTGGCACGCATGGCTGACACCTGGTCTTCCAGTATAGTCAACAGAGTCGCAAACGGACGTGACTCTGTTGCCAACATTCAGCTTAACAAATTGTCATCATTCCAGTGGGAATACTGAATTGGAATTTTTCAACTTCATTTTATCAACTTCATTTTTTATTCCCTTTAATCACCAGAGAGTTACAGAGTATCTCAAGATCTGAATTAAATTAAATTTCTTCTGTAGCTCTTAATAGCTGCGTTTTTGGTGGTGACAGTTAAAAATCGAAATTAATGCGACTCAGCAGTTACAATATCAATTACACAAACATTGAAGTGTATGTATTTGTATTTATGACCAATTACTTAAAATTTATTTTGTATTCAAGTCTTCCGAAAGCTACCTGGTAATTCAGAGGAATGATTTAATTTGATGGATTATTCACATTGCTCATCGGTCATATTTTGCTCACAAAGGCTAATTAAATCTTGATCTAATTTTTAAAATGTGAAGGAACCGCTGTAAATATACACCATCGTGGTACGAATTTAACTTACAAATTGCTGAACTAAAGGCCACAGTGCTAATTACTTGTGTCTATCAACTCGGTGTTTTTTAATTACAAATAAATATTTGAATATACTAGATAAATGCAACATCAATATATTATGATTATTGATGCATGTTTCCTTTACTTTCCATTCATTGGGGATTCTAATTTAGATCTCCCATAAGAAATAAATAAATTTCTTACAACCAATCAGCAATCGAGGATTTATAATATTGTTATTTTTATGAATATAACAAGCAAAAAATCTACACAGGATTTCACTACAGACATTTCTTTCTGTTATATTCCTGTAACATATAATAATATCATTATACCTTTAATAGAAATCATAATAATATAAGACAACTAATTCAATGAAGTTCATAAAAATCTGTAGAGGAAGAATTTTATTTCATCATGTTGGTATATATTCTTTGTTGTTCTTAATTATATGCTATATTCTTTCACTTATGATAATACTTATTCTTTATTGTTTTTTTTTTCGTGCTTTTTATTATATATATATATATAAATAAAGACAAAAATTATCAACTGCTTATTCACTTGCAATACTTGCAAAAATGTATAGTTTTATTCCCCACTGTGTCTGCCCTCTGAACATCTTAATAATAATGTCACATATTTTTAACGATAAATTGTGCGTAGAGTTTCAGTGAATTCAGGCTCTATTGACCAACAAACATTTAAAACTTTCTAAAAAAGCAGAATAAACTATGATTTTTTGAAAAAAAAAATAAATAAAACGTCATAGCACTTATATGTTGTAAAAGTGAAATTTTTCTCAAAAGTTTTTCTATAGACACACAGAGATAATAATTACAATTATGAAATATTTAAAAATATTCTATTATGTTTTGAAGCATGGTTTGGTGCGTCTTGTAAATTCAAGAATGGCTAAATGTGAGTCCTGTTGTTTGTAAAACATGGGAACAATTTCAAAATTTTAAGCTATTCAAAGTTTACCGAAAACCTCTCCTGAGGAAAACCAACTTCTGCATTGAGAATCGATAAAAAAATGCAGCTATGCGGAAGAAAGCATTTAATTACAGTACCATGTCAATTTAAATCTTTTTTTTTTTCAGCAAAAAGGAGGTTGAAGTTAAATTTTACTGGCCGACGTAGGAGGCTTCATAAAAATGTCTGCACGCATAGTGACCAGCCATATGTATACAACTTACATCGCGTTTGGTGGACGACTTGTCATTAATGGAAAACTATGAATATTCATGTCTATATTGATGACATCTTTAATGCTTCCATCTACCTTTAAGCAGAAGAAAAGTAGGTTTTCTTTCTAAAAGACATTAATTATACAAAATTAACGCGAAAAACTAAGTCGAACGTGTTATGGCATATTTTAAACATCAAATCATATAGCCCATAGAGTGATTGACTTAATTCTTGAAGCTTAATCCAATGATTATTAAAATATTGTAGGAAGATTTACAAAAATTCTCTAAACTGTGTTCCTCAAAGCTTAGATTGTGATACTATGTTAAACCAGCTCTGACCTGCCACCGAATTTGCCATATAATTTGCAAAATCCCTATATATGTTTTGTTACTTCTTGATAATTATTTTCACCAAGTTAATAATACCCTATTAAAAGGATACCTTGGTCATTTTACAAATGTGCACTAATTTTTAACACCATATCCTCTTAGAATTCTCTTGAAAGCAATTTGTTTCAATTTCATAATTTATGTTAGGTGCAATTACATAATTTCACAAAATTTTCACAATTTTTTTTTGTAATATTTCTTAAATTTTTGAGAACTAGTGTATTAGAATTCAAACACTATAAACTATTTTCTAACTCTAAAAAGGCTATAAAATAATATTGCTATAAAAATTATACATTTTATATTAAAGTTAGCAATTTTAAATAAATGATAAAGCAAAGTGTTGATAAATATATTATGAATAATATATTTACTATGTATATAGATGTACCTATAGCCATACACACAGATATATATATACATACATATATATATATATATATATATATATATATATATATATATATATATATATATATATATATATATATATATATATATATATATATATATATATATATAAACTAACAAATAACAAAGTAAACGCACAAACATATATAGTCAAATTTTAAAGAACCATTAAATTAATATTTCCTTCATGAAGTAACGCTATGAAACTAAAATTTATGTATCTATTTCAATTTGCAAGTGAAATAAAGTAAATAAATTTAAATGAGAGGATTTTCTTAATTAAATTATTGCACAAAATGTTATATTTTTTAAATATGTCCAAACAAATAAATGACTTTACTTTTAAGTTATTTGCATATTAAATATGTTATTTTCATATTCATATATACACAGACATACTCATACATTGATATATTTTCAAGGATCATAATTCACCAAAAATGTCTTTTATTTTTATTATACGCTTTGTGTGATAGCTTTTAAAAAATCCATGTTATTTACAACATTTTCAAAATTAATTCATTTTTGAAACTTTCTTCACCTTTCTTTGAATAAATTAGTTACTTTAGTTAAAAACTCCCTTGTTCACTACTTCATTTATTTTGAAATATTAAACAAAGATTTTTTAATCCTTTAAATAAGCATAATAGAAGTTTTTTCAAAATAAACTTTAGCTGTGAAATTTTTTTTATTCCTGAAATTAATCCTGTCTGTTTAAAAGTAATATAATGATTTTAAAAATGTCTCTGTATCGAAAGCAATATTCTTAAAGTAATTTGGCAATTGAGGAAGAATATTTTGCAAATATTAAATATCCCAATTCTAAAGATTAATAAATCGTACACAAATAATATTATAAAAAGTGAGAATAAAATTGTTTGAAGTAACTTGTGAAAGAGAAATGTAAGAGGAAACATATAGCATATTAATGATTTGAAGTCTGTTTTTATTTAGTCTGATTTGCTGAATTAATAATGTGATTTTTAAAATGATAAGCCAGATAATATATAAGTAAATGTATAAAAAAATATTTGTGTTATTTCAACAATATATCTCAATAATTCAAATCACTCTCTCTCTCTCTCTCTATTTATTTGTTATGATTATTTTGTAACAATATTACCTGAATCGCATCCTTAATACAAGTTATACAGAGAAAACTGTTTATTTTTTTCTATACCGTACCCATGTGGATTTTTCAATCAACGAAATTTATGTTTTCCCAAATTTAAATCTCCTCGTATAGACAACAGATGGAGCCATTAATTACACCTGCGATATGAACAATTTATTAACTTTCCCTTAAGGTTTCATCGATTTATTTAGCCACTCACTTGTATTCTTGAAAGTGGGATACAACCGATAATGGAAAACCGTTGCTGAGCCATCGTGTGAATCGTTCCCCGTAGGCTCTTCGAAATTTATTCTACATTTGCGTAAAAAAATTTTCTCCATAGACTAGATGGAAGAATTCTGCTTAGACTTCAAGAAAATAAACTCTATTGCGTCAAAAGTATTGGGAGGATTACACATTTAGAGCAATAGGATTTATTTGTGCTATATTGTTTACTAAATGTGAGAATTCTTTTTTGATACAATTTCAGAAAGCTCTATTTAATTCCTCTCATAAATATCCTTTAACTGGATAAATAAATTGCTGAGAAATAGTAACAAATTTCTTAGCCTATTATTCTGAAACATATTGCAGTATATAAATTATCGTTTCTGTGTCTTTTAACCTCTATTAGACAAACTGTTATCCATCAAATTATTTTATTGATTACATCAAGAAAATGAAATGTGAACTTAGATAACCTTAGACTATACTTTCAGAATTGCTACTTTTTTAATTTTGTTTTCAGAATAGACTCGTTTAGCATCTATAAACATTGAAATAAGTAAATTTAGTAAATAGTATGATAATAAATATATTAAACAAGAAGGAATTATAGAGACTTAAATAAATGAATTTAAATTTACTAGATTTAAAATCTTCTTAATAGTAACAAACAAATCCATGCTTTCTTTCATATGGTATTGATAACATATCTTATAGGTTTTTATCATTTAATTTATGTGTTCAATAAATATTTCAATACATGAATATTTAAGCAATGATACTTTAAATTATTTACTTCAAACAAATGTGTGTGTGTGTGATAAACAGTTTAAAAATAAAAAAAGATTCTAGATGAGAAATGCTTTATTGAATATCCACATTCTTCAGAGATATCGATAATTATAAAAAAATTACCGCTTTCTTTCTTATATTTATTATTTAAGAAAAAATCAGTAAATCTATATATTTTTTCATTTTTAAAATTATCTTAAACTATTTTTTAAAATAATTTTTTTTTAATTTAGTAACATATAAGTATCGACATGATTCTCAATTTTTTATGATAAGAAATGTAGGCATAACTATTCAATAATATGAAATGAAAAACATTAACAAATAATAATATTACTACTTTTAAAAGTAAAATCAGGAAAGAATATCTTATATATATATATATATATATATATATATATATATATATATATATATATATATATATATATATATATAACTTGTCTTGTGGTCAGCGTGCCTAATTACGAATGGTCTTGTGTTCGAATAACGGTTCAGGCATGGATGTACTTTCTCTCCCTCTCTATCCTGTCTTTGTCTTTTCCTTGTGTAGGCAGTTGTAACTGTCTGTATATATATATATATATATATATACACAGACAGTTACAACTGCAACAGAGTCTATGAATCTATTGTTCCCTGATGCCCAAGTAACCGGACAGAAAGAGCGACCTCTTCTCCGCCAAGGCTTTGCCCCGGGTGCACCACAGGGGGTGGGCCACAATCGCACCCTTACGCATGCCATAGGGACCCGTTTATAGGGTAGGTATCATTCATACTCCATTCACACACACAAGGAAAAGACAAAGACAGGATAGAGAGGGAGAGAAAGTACATCCATGCCTGAACCGTTATTCGAACACAAGACCATTCGTAATTAGGCACGCTGACCACAAGACAAGTTATATATATATATATATATATAAATAAGATATTCTTTCCTGATTTTACTTTTAAAAGTAGTAATATTATTATTTGTTAATGTTTTTCATTTCATATTATTGAATAGTTATGCCTACATTTCTTATCACAAAAAATTGAGAATCATGTCGATACTTATATGTTACTAAATTAAAAAAAAAATTATTTTAAAAAATAGTTTAAGATAATTTTAAAAATGAAAAAATATATAGATTTACTGATTTTTTCTTAAATAATAAATATAAGAAAGAAAGCGGTGAATATATATATATATATATATACATATATATATATATATACAGTATATACATATATATATATATATACTGTATCTATTGTATATATATATGTGTGTGTGTGTAAAATAATATATTGTAAATAGCATGTAGTAGAATTTTAAATTATCATAATTGTTTCTCAAATAATTAATTTGAAAAAGTTATTTACATATAGTTTTATTTATATGTATAAACATTTCAGAGGTATCAACAACTATTTTTCTTTGAAAAAAATATTTGTTCGGGTAATTAAGTTTTTATGAATTTATTTTAAATAAATTAGAAGTATTAAAAAACATAAAATTCTTATATGTAAATTTATTTCATTTGTCTTAGTTTTGTTAGTAATAAACAAAAGCTTTTTCAAATTAATTTCATGGGCAAAATTTTTAAGACATTTCTATTTATTTAAAATATATATATCACCGTATAATTTTATTAAATTAAAGCTAAAATTATTTCCTATATTTCTCCAATTTCATAGTTAATTTGCTCATTATACTGGGCTTAAGAAATTAATATTTTTTCATACATTTTTCATAAAAGAATATGCCATAAAGTTAGCAATGTAACTGAGAATTTAAAATCAAATTCTGTGTCCGATGATAGTGGTTAAACCTTAACAGCCTTTAAAGGAAAAAATAATTAAATATTCAAAAAGGTGAGTTGTACACTATTACATAACAGAAACCAGAAATTAAAAATGATGACAACACATATCTTAACAGTTCAAATCCAAAAACTTAACTAACAGTCTTTCCTTATCCCTGCTAGGGTCGTTGTCAAACACCTCAGCAGGAGAGAAAGTACCACAACAAATCTCTCTTTAAATTTATGCATTATATTAACACTTGAACATTTGTATTGAATCAAATTAATTTTAGCAATGCGTTATGAAGTCATAATGACATCCATTTGCTTTCTATTATTAACAATTCACAGTTTTCAAAAAAAAAAATTTTATAAATCTTACATGTTTAACCCGTTATACATAATCATATTTTTTAAATTTAAATCTTCCTAATAATTATAAATAAAAAAGTAAATATTGATCAGTCTATTTTATTATTACGTATTAGAAGTCAAATAGTTCCCTCATTCTTATTGCCAAAATTAATCTTAAGTCTTCCTCTTTTCCTATATTTCTTGGCATTCAATCATGTTTTCGCATAATAAGAATCAAATGATATATAAATTATAATAGTTATCACACATAATTTAACCAAAGATTCTAATTTATTATATTTTGTCCCATTCCACTTACACACGACATTTTAATTCTCATCAACAAATTATCCTTATCTTTCCATTGCTTTACAAATTAGACAATTTTATTCCTTCCTTTTTTTTTCATCGTAAAATTACCTCTCGTAACCCCAAGATTTTTGACATTTAACAACATAAAATCTAAATCTTTCTCCAGTTAATCTTAGAATTACTTAAAATTGTTTTACGTTTCTACCTATAAACCAAGCAGTTGAATAATAGATGATTGGCTATCTGCCAAACTTTTTCACGCTTTTCCAAAAATAATTACTTTTAAATTATAGCTAAGAGTAATAGAATGCATATGAGACATGAAATAGTTTCTTCTAGGGAAATTGCATTAGTCAATTTTGGAGAATAATAAAAAATATACTAATTCTCAGAAAATAAGAAACTGTTAGTTCATATTTCTTATGATAAATCAATTATAATTTGCAATTATTAAAGCATATTTAATATAAATTATAGTGAAATCAACTATATATATTTAGTTATCAAATATTCTATCTCATCAATATTTTATATCAAATCGTCAATAATGTTGCTTTATTTTAAACTTTTATCTCATAAAAATATTTACCCACGATATCTTATTGTGGATTATAATGAAATATAATCCAGAATATTTAAATTTCAATAAAAATCACAGTATGACACTTATAATCCACAATATTTCAATTTCTAAAAAAGATTTAATTTTTTATGTTAGGAGCATCAGATAAATCTAAATCTACTTCTGAAATTTAAACGTTAATATTTGAAAAGCCTTTAATTTAATTTTTAAATGTTTTTAGATATTATGATTTATGAAAGCTATATTTTATTTTATTTGAAGAAACAGTGTAATAAATAGTTTTTACTGTTTGCTAAAAATATCATTTGATGATATTTTTTCATAAGTTTTTAATTTTAAAATATTTTTTGAGTTTGTAAAATTTAAATGCAGTGACATTTATATGATGAAATGGTTCTTAATTGTTTTTAAATTTAATATTATTTCTGAATGTTAAATATCTTGCATATTGTCAGATATTTATGTCTGACATCTACAAATAAAAATAATAATATCATTATGATGTAAATATTAAACTGAATGAGTAATAACTAAAGAGTGTATTGAACACATTATAAAAAGGGAATGCATACAAAAAGGATAACATTTAGCTAATTTCTTGCAAATATGTTAGTGCGTGTATGTGGGCGTATAATTTCAGATATTTATCCCAGGGATGTTTATATTTCTATTTTGTGGTCTTATATTAGAAATGAAGTTATATATCTGGTTAATGTATTTATATCGCAGTAAAAAGCACCTTTCTTACTGAAATAGAATCCCAAAAAAATTTGTTTTTCATTAAACACCAAAATTATTAAGTCTATTTCTAAAATAATAAAAAATATTCAAAATAATTTACTACACCAAAAACTCTATAATGTACTCACGTTTTTTTTTTTTAAATCTGAGGAAACCAAAAACAAACTGCAATCGATGTTTTAATGCTGTGAGGAAAATATTTTTAAGAAAATGACTGATGTAAAGAAAGTACACCAAGGTATGTATCCAAAGAAATGAAGTAAGTAATATGAGTTATACCTTATAATTTTTTATCAGTAAAAGTTGTTACCTGAAATATATCCATAAAATTTTATTTCTTGCGTAATAAAATAAAAGAATATTTTTCTTACCATAAGTACTTTGAAAACTGTTGATAAAACCGGACACCTCATAACATCCTTAACCGATGGAACACACCAGGAGAAAGTTAGAAGTGTTTGGTCAGTAAACATAAAATATAAAACATTCGAAATAACAAAATCTTTACTTTACCTACCCAAGTGAACTCACTGGTTTATTTTATTTTACAAACTTTATCTTTAAGACTTTAAATTTAAAAAAAATATGTGAAAAAAATTGAACAAGTACTTTTAAGACTAATATTTTCAAACCATTTAGCGAAATTTAACAGTTATTTAAAATATTTTATCATATTACATTTCAAATATTATATCAATATGCATTTTTAAGTAAGCAAAATATGAAATTAAGTGTAAAAAATAAAATAACAATTTATTTATTGCACGTTATTTTTTTAAATAAATTGAAAATTATAATCCATTTCTTGAATCATTAAAAATATGATATCTAAAAAAAATAAATGTCACACATTAAAATATTCAAATTTATTACCAGCTATAACACTGCATCTTGTATTAAAATTATATTTATTATGTTGATAACATTATTAACGTTAAAAGGTACTGAGATGAATAGTATTGATGTGAAAATAAAATCATAAAATACATAGATGATATTCCAATGTAAAGTTCTTAATTTATTCCTGTATAGTGATGTATTTGTTAGTATCATAGATTCCATTATGTTATATGATCTACTTAAAATAATTCTAATTAAAATATTGTGAGAGATAAAATTTTCATACCTTCCATACTAGTCAACTTCAATGTATATATATGCTTAAATGTACTGTTGAGTATATAAATGTACACTTATAATTTTCAAATGTATCATTGAGAGTATTTTAATGTAACATAAAAAAAATACTGAAACAATTTTTTCATATTATTACAAGAAATGGTGTACCATGTTGATAGTTGTTCAATAATGGAATTATAAATGTTTTTTGAGTAGATAGATGTAAACAATATCGTAAAACATCGCATATCCAGTTATCATCCAATGAAAATTCAAATAGTTTTGATTCTGGTGAATCATTCTTGCTTATTTAAAATGCATTTTTCTACAAATGATTTTAAGAAATCTATTTTCTACACTTTTAAATGTAACTTGAAATATATATAGCTTATGTCAAAATTCATGAGAAATTCAACTAACAATTATATAAGAAAATATCGTTAACAATTATTTTAAGGAAACAATTTATTTAACACGTTTATGATTATAGTATATATATATATATATATATATATATATATATATATATATATTATATATATATATATATATATATATATATATATATATATATACGTAGTTTATGATTTCGAGTTAAAGTTCACAATAAAAGGGGGGAAAATACATTCTATATTCAATTCATAAATACATTACGTCTCGGAAACTGAACAATTGAATAAATATTATTGATTTATGAACCGAAAATTTCAACAAATTAATATTTTATAGTAAAAATTAATTTATCATGTAATAAATTAAATGTATTAAGTATTATTTTAAAAAATAAATAACTTGGGAAATATTTTCAATACTTTAACTACTATAAATTTATATATATTCTTTCTAAGCAAAGATTCCAGAGGAAATTTAAAATATTGAACTAAACCATTAAAAGTGAAATAACTATTCAAACTAAATCCAGCGTTACATAAAATGATATATTTTTCTGAGATTAATACTAAATGATTTTTCTGCAAGGAGTATTCATCTCGAGACTTGAATAATTAATGTAATAAAAGTTGCTATACAAATTATAATTACAGCAAATTATAATGGGAATAATCATCAGTGCTATAATTATTTTAAATGGCATCATCAATGTAATCGTTTTAATTCCAAATATCGTCAGCACCTGACAAAGATAAGCATCTTTAAGATGCCCTCATTAATTTTACGTAAATTATTGTTTTTATAACAAATGTTATATTCTGAAATGAGCTAATTTTATTAAAGGTTTTATTATGAAAGCAATTAAAATAAAATTAAATGTGCTTTTTTTCATTTTTTAATGCCATGTTTATTTTCTGACTCATTATTTTTAAACCTCTTAAATAGTATAGTTTGTATCTGCTAAGATAGAGTGAAATCCTTGAAACAAGCTAAAAAAGTAATTGCTATACAATCTAAACAATAGCAGGCATTTTATCAGTCAAGAAAAATAAGTGTGAAACTTGTTAATATAAAACGCTTGCCAAGATAAACGAATGACAAAAATTCTGTGTTGTGTCATTCGCGTTATAATTTAAATCTAGACTTAAATGACTCTCTAATGTGAGTCAGAAACAATTTGTGTTTTATATTTATTAATAAAAAAATTTTTCAATAATATATTTTAATGTAAGAAAAATTTTGAAAACATTTGAAATTAAAAATAATGCAAAAAGAGAAAGAAAATAAAATTCAATATATTTTAGATCATACAATATAACTTGTAAATTTCTTTTGCTTATTCCAAATTTTTTTACATTGCTTCAAAATTTGTAATCTTTAGTTAGATAACCCTCACTTCATGAAAAAATTCTTTATTTCAGGACAAATTGAAATTTTCATTATATATATATATACATACATACACATATATATATTATATATATATATATAATATATATTATATATATGTGTATATATATATATATATATATATATATATATAATGGAATTAGTTGACTATTTCTTTTAATATCTTCAATGAAATCATTTCCAAATAATCATAACTCAATTATATTTGCTAATTTAAGTATTCACATATATTCTCTAAAATCACTTGAATAAAAAGTAAAATGAATCTGAATTTGGATTGAAATTGATTTCTTATATATTCAGATATCCATAAAATGAAAAGGGAGAAATTAAATTAACTTTATATCAACTGAAGAAAACTTAATAGGAAAATTGATATTTCTAGATTTCTTCAAAATAGAAATTCTGATGTTATAACAATATATATAACTGAACCCTTTTAAAATTATAAATTTCAAATGAATCTTTTTGGGAAAAATGCTTTTTGGAAAAAATGCCTTTTAGAATATATCTCGAGCATTAATAAATTATTATCCGAACTAAAATGTTTATTGGAGGGAGATAAATAATGAGAATTGCAAAATTCAAGAGATCTTGTTTAATGCAACACTGAGTTTTGATTCGACAACCAGATTAATTTAAATAGACTCCAATTACCAAAAACTTTATTATCTATATTAGTTAATATTAAAAACAAATAAACTTCATTCCAAAAAAACTGCATAACTGAGAATCTTTGCACTGACATTTGGATTTCGAGTGATAGTCTTAGCTCGATTCAGCATTTATCTGAATGGTAGAGGCATGGGAACCGAACGACTAAGAACACCGTCCAACTTTCGAATTGCTTGACTGCCGATGATCACATTTCTGTGGGCTCCATCGCATGTGAACGGTAATGAAATTGCTGATGTTCTGGCCTGAGAGAACAGACGTAAGGATACTGCTAATGGTGGCTGCCTTTCTACAGAGATAACCAACCAGGACAGGCAAGATGTCTATTCTTCTTGGAGGAGATCCCCCGTACATGAATGGTATGCGGAAAATCACCCTGGTGCTGTTTCTATTGGGGTTAGCCACAAGCGCCATCAAACAACTCTCGCTAGATTTCGAAGTGGACACACTTGTGTACAACATCATGTGACGAGACAAAAAGTTTATTTCCTAGGTCCAAAATGCAAATATGACTCAAGCTGCTCCTGTTCACATTTTGTTCTGCATCGGTTTAAGCAAAGGCCAGTTTTTCTCGAGCCCTAAAGCTGTGCTCCATTGCTTGAAGACGTTCGAGCTAATGGACCTGGTTTGATGTTGCTGTCAAGCAAGAAGGATAAGCTGTGAATCTATCTAGTTCTTTGTTTCCTGAATTAACAATAAAACTTCGATATTCTCCTTTTATCTATCTCTGTTTTGTTGTCAAAATAAAATTTAAGTCTCATATTTTATCCATTATATAATTACTGAGTACAAAATATAAAAATCTCAAATTTGATTTTCCCTATCATAATATAGTTTCTTCACAATTTGAGTGTAATAACATATTATAATTAAATTTTATACACTATTTCTAAAACAAATTAATCTTTAGAAAACAACTGATGTAGAATTTTAAATTTTTAGCAGGCTTTTTGTTATCTTAAGCCAGTTTGTGGGATAAAATTGTGAACTTAAGTTATAAAACTGAGAGCTTCAAATATAAGACTCAAGATAAGATATATATATTTTTGGATCATTAATTTATAATATTGTCTCAACTTAAAAAAAATTCTTGTGAAGTGAGGAACAAAACGGGTTAAGGACATAAAGACTTAATTTGATACTGAAGTAGATCAACTATATGGGCATAAACTTTTACACAAATTACAAATGTTCCTAATTTGTTGTCACACTTTAAATAATACATTAATATAGTTTTTGTGCTTAGATTTTAATTTTAATTCCTATTACATTTCATTTTATCTCAAACTCAATATGATTTAAACTATATATTCAAAGAATTAATTTGTTTTATCAAAATATTTGATAAAAAAAAATTTTACCGACACAGGTATAATAACTTTGTTGCATGTGTTATTATATACGTATACATACATACAGGAAAAATAAAAAGAAATTAGTAGTTAAGCAATGATAAACAAAATTAATCTGGTAATTAGTAAATGGTTTAGCTGTTTAATTAATTTCACTTTTTGCAATTTGTAAATTTTTTAATTATTAAAACAGTAAGGAATTTATAGATTACGGAATTTGTAAGAACAATGAAGTTTAAAATTGTTGTTGTTACTAATGACTCTTAGACAAGCCAAGCTCGCTAATAAAATTATTAAATTTTGTGTGTGTATATATATATATATATATATATGTGTGTGTGTATATATATATATATATATGTGTGTGTGTGTGTGTGTATACGTATATAATTCAAATAAAAATACGTAAATTTATAAAAGAATGCTAATTTTAATTAAAAAAATTATTCATATTTTTAAGTATAAGGCTCTAAATAATGTAATTGTGTTATTTCATCAAAACAAATTTCCTACATAAAGCTTTATGTGAATTGTATTTAGAACTATAAAAAGAAATTCTTTTAAAAATAAAACTTTACCACAAATTTTTGTCAATTTCTTATTATGATTGCCCTGGAATAAATTTGTCTCAGATAAAATTTGACTTAAATGTTCATTAGTATTTAATGAACCATTATACTAACACGACAAAACATTTACACTTTATGGGTGTCAATTTTTACCCTAATTTTATTTCAATCTAATATGCATGTGTATCTTTGTGAGAATTAAACTGGAAAAAAAAACAATCTTTAATAAAGTAATTTGAAAAATAGAAATATGCTATCTAAAAAGGTTAAATGTTCTATTAAATATTTTTTTCATTATAAATAACAAGCAAAAAAAATGTTTTGAAAAGATTTAAAATGATATATTTTAGTTTTATTGTTATGATACCAAAATAATGCTTTCCTTTTCAATTCTACCCTTCCCTGTGACTTGCTATTTATTATTATTATTATTTTGCACTCTAAGTCATAAAACAATGACTCCCTTCAAGAAACCTTCCAAGGTTAAAAAAAGGAAGGAAGAGGATTTTTACGTGTGCTTAAGCCACAAAGAAATAAACGAAATAAAATGTTCAACGCTACTCAAAACGATTTGTCTTGAAGTCAGGAAGGGATAATCATTAAGTTTATTCCCTCTTTCTTCCTCTTTCTTTGAAGTAGTGGTTAGTAAGAAGTAAACTAAAAAAAAAATGTGAAAATAATAGGAAAAACACTAACCTATAAATAACTATCGACCTATCTGGGCCTTTTAGGTTTTATTTGCGTTCCTTGGCCAGCAAGTTGTTTTTGGGGATACAAAAAACGCTATGATATGAAACAAATACAAAAAAAATATTTTGTTAGTTTTTTTTTATCTTTGAGAAGAGGAAAGAAAATGAAAACAACTGTAATTCTCATCGGTATAGACTCTAGTACAATAAAAGAAAACCGTTTTGAGATGCTTAAATTCTAAATTTTCTGCGGAGTTCTATATTGTGACTTTTTTTCAGTTTTTTATTTCAATGACGTCACAATACATGAATATTTTACATCTACTAAGACACCGGTGCTGCTAAAGCAACATAGTCTCTACTGCAGGACCGACTTTATTTCTCGGAATACTAGAGTCGCTTTTTTGTATCGGAAAAGGTCGGAGTGTTAGCATCTGCAGGGAATATCGTAGAGTATCTCCATTTTTGAGATTTTAAATTTGGTTTAGTATTAAAATTACATTTTATATTTAAATAATTCTAAAATGTATCTTTCAGTAAATATTTTACTGTCATTTTCAAGGATGTGCGTTTTGTGTATATTTACAAAGAGAGAAGTAAGATTTTAGAATTTGACAGACTAAAGCAATATAATTTGCTTCAAAGCTATAAAAACAATGGTCTCAAACATTTTGACTACATTTGGCTGTCGAATAAATTTTGCATGAACTATAAATGCATTTTTCATTATAAACTTATCACAAATGCGAAAGCAAAACCACAGAGGTAGTATCATTATTTATTTTTGTGTCTTTTTTTCAATTGTGCTAATTTTATATTTTATTCGTACTTTGAATTAGTAGAAAGTCGTTTATTAGAAAATTTTGTAAATTATTATTATTTCACGTATATATATCATTAGAGAAATTTTAAATTTTGCGTTTATAAAATAAGTGAGAATTTTAATATTTCCCTCGATTTAAATTAAAGAATGCATTAATGTTTTAATAAATATTTATTAATTGAGTATATACATACACAATGTATCTTCATAGGAATAAAGACGGATTGAACAATATTGGAAGTTTTTGTTTTGTAAAAGAAGAAAATATAAATTTGATAGGTTATAAATATTAAAAAAATGAAAGTTATTCCAGAAAAACAGTGATTTGCTCCAACATTGCACAATTTCAAATTTCCATGTAACAATAATATCCTAAAGAACTCCAAAATGTTATATATGTGAACTTTATATGCAATAAAATTCTTATATAAATTTTAAATATTGTTATAATTTATGTTTTATCAAATTGTATGTTACTTATTTTAATGAAATAACATAAAATAATAATTATGAACTTAAAAGCCACTGTAATCGTTTCCAGTATACGGAAAAGTTACAAGGTGTATTATTATTCAATAGTTTCATATCTATATTTTCACAGCAATGTAAAAATTAATTTTACTTTCTACAATGAAGTTAATTGATAAGAGTAACTGCAATTTTATTATCGCATAAAGGATATAATTCTATGCTCAGGTTGAAAACAGAAAAATATGAATCTCTTCCATCTACTTTTCAAACACAAAAGTTGTCCTCTAACATTTAGTCGTAAGGAAAAATTATGTTAACATATTAATGCAAATTTAAAAGAGGTACTATATCGATTTTTTGAGAGAAATCGGAGTGTTTGAGATAAACAAAGCATATTCTATAATATTTCCCTACGATCCCCCCTAGATTTTGAAAAATTTCATATTATTTAGTTGCTTGCAAATATGAATTTTATTTTAAAACTAAATTTGATTATGTTAATATTTTTTAAACTCACTCACTACGACTTAGTTAGAAATCCCTTAATGTTTTTGGGCTTTTTTAAGGGTTAATAATCTTACGGACCTTGTTTGGCAGTCACTAGACATGGAGTATATGAAGCAAACAACAATAACATTAGTCTTTTAATATTAAATAAATATAATAGATAATGTATAGAATAAAAACTTGTAATTTTTATTGTATATGCAGTGTCAATACATATAATAATTTAAAAACTTTCATATTTACTTTATTTCAATAAAATAAAAATATGTATATCTGTATGTTCTATAAATAACTTAGCAAGCAGCATAATAATGTACATTTAAAATTTCAGCGAGTAATATTTAAATTCCACTTTTACATTGATTAGAAACGCTTATAATTGCACGGAATGCACTTTGAAAGCAGATCCTAATCAAATTATTTTCTCTTGGAAAAAAATGATAATAGCATAAAATACAAAAAAATAAATAAATAAAAAATAAGAATGAGGGTGTTTTTCATGCAAATGCTGAAAAACCTTTTATTTTATATTAAGTAAAACATAAACAAATATTTTAACATTCGATAATACAGAGGGTATTAACATATTTTTAGAACGATTTCGATAACTAATTATAAAAAAGTAAATGTTTCAGAATAAAACTGTTTGGCAACAGCTTATTATTTGAAATGCGAAATATCGTCTGCTACTTTTAAATTCATTCTTTTTTCAAAATGTCACATATAAACATGATGTGTACTGAAGGATATATTTTTGCGCTTTCCGAAGATAAACGCTCTTATTCCAGAATTCAAAAACGTTGTGAAATGCATGATATTAAAATTTTTAAGTGCAAAATAAACAATACTATTAATCAGACAGGTAAAAAGTGCCAATCATTATTTCTACATGGAAAGAAGACTCCAAACGAATATCCGTAAAAGGTACGTACTGTTTCAATTGTTTCTGTAGTGAAATCACAGGTAACAACAGAAAATCCGCCAACACTGAAATCAATTGCAAAGTCTTTAGATACATCTGTAGCAACAATAAAAAAAATAATAAACCAGTATTTACAACTTAAAAATGTTACAAAATATGTTGTTCATCAGCTTTTGCCGAGATTTGTGGCTCAACGCAAAACATTTTGTAGAATCCTGTATGAAAACCACTTCGTAAGAGATAAATGGAAAACCATTGTGACCCTTGATGAAGCATGGGTTTACCTAAAAGAGTCTAAGATTTTTAAAAAAAAAAAAGGGTCTTTTTACTACAGAAAATGAGGAGAAAAAAAATTTACAAACCTGTTTCCGTCAATGTAAAGAAAGTTTCAGTAAGGGGTTTATGATTGTCGCAGGTTTCTCCTACAATGGGAAATTAAAAATAAGAAGAGTGGAAAGAAATGTTAAAATCAACTCATCGTACTATCAGGAGAAGGTCTTATGCCCAATATTTACAAAAGAAATTCCACTTCTTTATTCCAATGACTTTCAAAGAGAGAAACTTCATCAAGACAAAGCTATAAGTCATGCTTCGAAAGTTACCAATGCATTCCTTGAAAAAGGGATGACTAATACAGGTATTGCATGTATACATTTTCAACATATCCCTGCGAAGTCTCCTGACGTTTTACCTATGGACTATTGTGCCTTTAGTCTGTTAAAAACTGCTCTTTCTAAACGCAAACCCACCACAATAGGTGGACTCTGGAAAGTAGTGGAAGAGGAATGGAAAGCAATACCCTTGGAAATATTGCGAAAAGCTCTTCTATCATGGAAATCACGATGCAGACTTATAATCCAGTAAAAAAGATATCAGATTGAACATTTAAAAAAATAATCTTTATATTTTAAACATTAATTAAACGGTCGCGAAATCGTTCTAAAAATGTGTTAATACCATCTGTATATATTTATATCAAAAATAAAAAATAATTTAGTAAATAGAGTAAATTAAATAATGTTCTTTAATTTATTATTTATTTCTATTAGTTTGTTTTTTTCTCCCAAAATACTCCATTCTTTTGTACATTCATTAATTATTATTACTTAAACTACTAATACTTTTAAATGTTTTTCTACAAATCCAAAATATTTGACTCGAAATTATGAAAAAAAACTTTGAAATTTCTACCTCATAACTTCTATTATTGTATTTTATATACATTTACACTAATAAAATATACGATTATATAAAATATATTTTACTAGCATAAAATTGAATTTTTAAAAACAAGAAAAAGTATATATTTTACAAAGAGATTAAAATATAATAAGGTTATGCAAAAAGTAAAGAATTCAAAAAATTATAATTGTTCAAATATTTTTGCTTAAAACTTACAATGTGTACTTTTTAATTTACTTTAAAAACTATTATTTTGGATGAGCAAAAATATTTTATCTGCTTTATTCTTATTGAAGCAATTACTTTTTTAACAATTATAACTCTAATTTGAGTTATTCACAAATACACTTATGATAAATGCTTCTACAATTTAATTAAATATAGAATAACAAAAACGATATTTCTATTCTTACAAATCATCATCAGATATGAAAATATCTTCCCTTTTTTAAAAAAAAAATTTAACTTTATCAAAACACTTCACTTAAATTTATCAGTGTTTAAAACGAAACAAAATAAACTTCACCTTCAAAACGTCCATTTAAAAAATTCAATTCAGGCAATAAAAATAAAAAAAATTAGTGATACCATGCCAATTATTAGATTCCAAATCCAAATCGATGATAACTAGATTCAATCTTTTGCTTTTTTTAAAACAAGCTATATTCACAACTCTCAAAACTTCGAAAATAAATTCAGACTTCTGCCACGACCTCCACACTCTTTTACTCTCTTTCTCTAAGAAATTTATGAACATCATTAGGTATGTCGGAAATAACTGCTCTTACTTTTTTTTATTTACTTAGTTTATTAATTCCAAGACTTCTGTGGCAACATACATCATACTTTTTATGAGCTGCGTATTAAAGACCCAAGCAGTTAATGACTTCTTACCAAAGCTAAAGGGTGGAATGATGTCTTTCTCTTCCTTTATTTTCTATAAAAGTGAATTACTTTGAATCGAGTAACGTCTTTGGCGGCCATATTAATCTTTTAAAGCATAATTCTAAATCGTTCAATAAAAAAGGCAGAATGCAAAATGAGCTTTATTTTAAGCACTTGCTATTTTAAGTTAGTGTCATTGTCCTTTACATCAATCTAACTAGGATATAGTAAATCTATTAAATGAAACTTGTTCTGGAATTAGGTAGACTATCAATAAATAAATGCTGCGTTTTTTTATAAGGAAATTAATAAATATTTTATATTAAGCTGTCTGATTTTTCATAAATACATTCTTATCAAATATAAATATAAGCGTAAAGACATAATAAAATTTTACCAAATTAGTATTTTTGAATCTATTTTATTTAAAATTTTCTATTTATTTTAAAATTCAAGTCTAGTAAGTACAGTTTTCTTCATAAGTATAATTATTCATACCATTTTTTTCTGAGTTTCGATGAATATAGAGTATACATAAAATGTATTTTGTAAATAGATTCTTATAAACATTATACTTTTGTGATAAAAATTATCCAAATATGAGTAACTTAGAAATTTCTATGGAATTTTCCTCCTTTTATATGTTCAAAATTATGCACTTACAGATTATTTAATTCATGATTTGATATTCATAAATTAAATAACCTGTAAGAGCATAATATTTGGTTACATTCTATTAAGTTTATTTTCTGAGACTCAAATATTAAATGCAAAGAATTTTAAAACTTACGGAAATTTTATAAGATTATTTTGAAACCGTATATGGATTTATGTAATTAGTGACAGGAAACATAGTTTAATTGTTGATAGATTACTTTTTACTGAAGAAAAAAGTTACTTGTATTTGTTAAGTCAAAACATCACCTCAGCAAATATAATTGCAACATTTGAATAAAATGGTTTAAAATTGTGGCTGAAATCTAGAAAACGCTAAATTGTGTGTGTATTACTATTAAAGTTGTGATTAGTGATAATATTATATAAATGTGAATAATTTTAATCAAAAGAAAATCTTCTGTACTTCTCATCACTAAATTAGAAAATATGAAAAAAAAATCTTGAAAATTTACATTTCATTGCGGAAATACTCTCATCAAATTTACAGATTATGCAACACTTTCCAAATATATTAATATAAATTAAATTTCGATTAAAATCAGCCAAGTCATCAATTTGTTTTTGTAATTTGCAGTCAATCCCTAGACATTTTCTCTTTCTAGGGAAATAATTTGCTGAGCATACAGCCGAATGGTTAGTGCTCTTGCCTTCGGTTCAAAAGTTAGTGGGTTCGAATCCCACTTTGGGCATGGATGTTTGTAGTGGTTCAGAATCCACTTTAACCAATAGGTCCTGGTCCAATTAGCCCTCACGTGCAAAAAAGTCCGTTGAGAGACAAAGAAACCAAACTAGGGAAATAATTTCTTGAATCCTTATACTATTAATGACTGTTTCAATGATTTCAGATTATTTCTATTCATCTTGGAAATCACAGATGAACATTTTAAATTTTATAAGAAGATGTAATCATTGAATAGTTAGAAACGTTGCATTATATTAAATACTTGCTTTTTCAAACCCGTTGTCATAACAGTGTTCATAATAATCAATGAAAACTGGGAATAATTAAAAAAAAAAACATATCAAAAGATATTTTATTATGACACATTTTAATCATATTTTATACTTTACCTTATTTACAAAGTTAAGGTTATGATATTTTAAAAAATATTATTTGTTTTAAAAGTCCTTCTGGTATGCTAGCTTGAAACTAAAATTTCATTATTTCATCGATTTGTTTTTCGATTTGTCATGGAAATTATCTCTTCTAAATTAGTTTTAAGAATCTAATTAATTTTAAGAAAAGAAGTTCAATATTTTTGGAATTTTTACTCTTGTGAAATGCTGGTATTATTATATGAAATAATAACTTTCTTAGGAACATGTATTCTTAGATTTTAAACTACAATTTTAAAAATAATTTCTATTTTTCAATCAAAATAAATTCAAAATTTTGCGTTTTGTGAAACGAAATTGATGTTATATTATTCCCGCTCTTAAAGGCACATTAGAAACTTTAAGGTATATTTATATTTACATCATATTTAACTTGAACAAAAGAAAAATATTATTTATATGAAACAACAAATAATATATTACAGTTTAGTTTTAGAATTTCAGTTAAATACTGGTAAACATATTTTATATTCATTTCATACTTTTCAATCATATACATATATATTAATGTAAAACATATAGAAATTAATTTTAAAGATACAAATTTTTATTATTAGATTAAAGAAAAAAATATTCACAATATTAAATAATATGCAATATAATTTTAATAAATATCTCATGAAATAAAATATATCTAGAATACCAGTAATTTAATTCTTATAAAATTTGTATCCCTATACTATCTTTAACAATCATTAAACAACAAAAGGTTAAATTTAAGTGAAAAAAGATCCACCCCTTTGTCTGTTTTAATAGACCATAAAATTCCTTTAAAGAAATTACTTTAGAGTTAAGTTATTTCGTAACACTTTGCCTTAATATCTATTTCCAAGAATAAAAATATGATTAATGAAAATAATATAGTTATTAAAAATTTCTATTATTATTTTAAAACTTTAAATTTTAAATTTTTAAAGTTTTAAAACTCAAATTTTATTTTAGGGTCACTTTTGACCTTTTCTACACACGCATTGTAATCGAGGAAAGAAAATGAAGTATTATCTTGCAATATGGCGGAGTTTAATTTATCACTAGGCAACGGCTTGTTTGGGTCATGCTTTGCAGTGAAGAAAGTTTACACGTCATTAACAATTTGTTTCAACAAACGCAATAAACTTAAATAGATAAATGCTTTTAAATGTTTTTTCTTATATTTAAAATTAAGCTGCCAGTTAATAAAAAAACTGATTTCACGTTTTTATTTGTCTTCACTATCGACATAAGAATTTTATTGATATAAAAATTTCACTATGTAAAACTCAATAGGTCATTTTTATTTTGAATACTGATATCTAAAACTTAAATTTTCATATAAATAAACTACGTGAGACATCATAAAAGTTAAAATGTGTAACCCTGAATTTCACTAATATACAGTCCGTAGTTTGAAAGATTTAAGAAAGAGATTCCAAAATAAATCTTAAAGACTATAACAAAATAAATGATTACACAAAAATTATAGTAGAAAACTAAAGGACAATCTACTTTTTTTATTTGTTCTATTTAATCATTTAATAAAGAATAATGAAATTCAGATAAGGTAATCGAAATGTAAATTAAATAATACTAAGCTAATTTTAAAGCATTTTGTTCAATTTGGATTGTTATTTAATTAAAAATCATTCCTAAATCCAGAAAGATGAGGGAATAGTTTTTGATGCCAATATATATGATGCATTCTGAATAGAATTCATCCTTTGCTTTTGTTTACAAAACTGTTTTACATTAAATAAATCAATGCATAACAAATTCTCAAAGATTCCTGGCACTCTAAAACTTAAGCTTTCCTTACATTCTAATAATCATTTCTCAGGCATTTATATTTTTAAAAAAATTAAAATTCGAAAAAACCATCGAGTTTCAAATTTTTTCTTCATTTATCAATAACATACAAGAAATTCTAAATAGAGATATAAAAACTCATAAATATAACATGATACGTACTTAAATGTTTTGTTTCACGCCAATTGTCTATAAATTTTAGAAATTTCCTTTTCTGTTTCAAATTAAATACTTTTTGCATAAAAGAGAGATTTTTAGACCCAGGAATCAATTACATTTTTTATCTTCAAACACGAATGACGTAGTCAGTGATAAATTTGGTTGAAAATTATAGAGTGAATATATTTTCGTCTCAAGCAAATTGTGTCATATTTTAGAATTATAAATGTGGAAAGTAAATTTTTCCATATTTAATGAATATCTTAAGCAAAACTATGGAGTACTAGTTAGATAAACATGATAAGTAGAAAGGGAGTTTTAGCGCAAAGTTTTTTTATATATAAATGAGCTTATTTAAATATTTTCCCCACAAATTCCTGACATTAATAAGTTATATCAATTAGATTAAAATACATGTCTGTCTTGAAAACGATGTCAAGAAAGAAACTCGTGTGTATCTTCTTGACACTAAGGTTTCTATTTTTTTACATATTGCATTGCAAATCCATCATGATTTCTTTCATTCCATTTCATTAAATGACTGTATGACAATTGTTTTATTTTTAAAGAGAAGTGATTTAACCCTTAATATTATACATGGCGTTTAAATGCCAATACATTTAAATATTTTTACTTTTGAAGTGCAATTTACAAAATAATCAATATCTAAATTAAATTAACTTGTTTTCCTTTTTCATGACTTGAGGAAATCAGTAAATTATAACATATCAAAGAAATTAGCATTTAATTTTTTCTATATTAAAGAATTTTCATTGATTTCCTTATAGAAATTAGCAATTTATAATTTAACTCAACTATCTATATTAATAAGAAAAACCTTTTTTGAAAATAAAGTCAGTTGCATTAATTATCAAACAGAATTTTTAAGGAAATTTCATTTGTTTTTGCTTTTTTTTGTGCAATCAATTTTTAAATTTCAATAGCAGGTCTTAATTCTTTTAAACTAAATCTATTGCTAGTTTTTTTATATTCTTTATTATAATACTATGACTCAGAATTCACTTATAATTTTGAATTGATTCAGATATTTACTTATAAATTTAAATGGAGTTAGATGTTGTTCTTACACATTTACAATTATTATCATCAAATTTCCCTGATATTTATCATTATTTGATTTTCATAGATTATAAAAATTATTCTATTATGTTTGTGCATTTAAATAAACCCAAAACCAAATTCATTGCATTAAGAGTTTATTTGACGTAATTAAATTTAAATTAGCTGCATAAGAATGCAAATATGCCTAGTAACTTATATATAATCAAAGCAAGATGATTTACAAACAGATTTATTATATATACGGTTTAAGTGCATATGTTTAAGAAAATCGAAAAATTTTCTAAATAAAATTAGTAATTTTTTACTATAGAATAAAATTAAGATATTTAATAAATACATCGTTAATGCTAAATCAGTTGTGATACATTAATTACTATTGAAAGTATTTATTAAATTTCAGTTTAAAACTATTAGTTCAATCACAAAACATTCATAAATCCTTTTATTTCCAAATATTTATATTTTTACATACAATTATTTAGAGATTAAAAATATTTATGTTTTTACTTAATATGTTTATCATTATTTTTTATTTTCTGTATTTAATTATTTCCTGAGACCTAGTTTTAATTTATTTGAAAAAAAATGTTTAATCCATAATGTTTCATTATTTAAAATTATTTAATACTTTAGAGTATAATTTAAATAATTTCAATTTTAATGAATTGTTATGCTAAAATATGTCATGGTACAATTTTTACATTTAATTTATTTAATTCCACACAACATTGATAAACATTTTAATAAATATTTCATCTAACTCTCCAGATGATAAAAAAAATTAAATATGATTTTGATTTACAAATATATAAATTATTTTCAGTTGCTTAACATGGAATTAAACTTTGGTAGTTTCCTAAGTTATAGACTATTCTATCACAATAGCATTTATTAAAAAGTTTTAGTAATATTCTTCCATTCTTATATTATTAATCTTTTTATTGTAATTTAGGAAAATATTTCTGAAATAAAATTTGATATCTGTCTGCCCGTTATAGCTTGTTATACTTTCCCTCAAGTTTCTAGGGCATCACATATATTTAAAATGCTCTCTTTTATGCTTTAAAATCACATTCATGGCATCTGATCATCTTTTTAAACAATTAACGTTTTATTAAAAATAAATTCATATTCAATTCCTGCTTCAATATAAGCATATTTAACCCTACAGTTAGTAAGAGATTCTTATAAGATATTTAATTCAAAGCAAATAATGTCAAGGTTTTAAAATTCCAGGAAAACCCTGTATAAAAAGTCCACCTTCTTAAATTTCACTGAACAAGAGAGGTAAGTCCTCAAAAAAAGGGACACTGCTTCCCTAAAGTGCTCTCTCTCCAATTGTCCAAGTTAATGAAGAAAAGAATTTCACATCTGGTGGAAAATCTCCAGTTCTCACTCCCTTCCTTTTTCTTTCAATGTCTCTCCCTTTTCCGAACACGGTGGTACAAGTTTTTAGCGAAACTAACCTGATCGATAATCTTTATCGGCATTTCCAACTTCTTTTAAATCCAATCTTTTCAATCTTCGGGAAGGCTTATAAATGTTTTTTGAACGTCTCTCTCTCCCTCTTCGACGAGTTTACTTTTAAGATAAGTAAAATGTCTGAAAAGTGTTTAAGGAGGATAAGGATTTAAACGGTAACTGATCAAACAGAAAATTACATCGAAAAGTGGATATTTTAATACGCTCCCATTTTGATAATAAATTAATTGAAACGATAATTTATATTCATACTTGATATTTTATTGGTAAAAAGTGTTTTCATGTATGCGTAATAGTTACAATTAATAATAAGTGAATTTTTATTTGAGATTTATTTCACTATATATAATAAATGTTATTAGAATTTTCTAAATACCTTTTATATTGAAATAAAATATTAAATATAGCTTTTGTCGAACATGACATAAATCACATATCCAATAAATCATTTAGTCCATCGATTAGTTTGTAAAACTAGAATAAAAAAGAATGAAAACAAAACAATATTTAATGCTCATTAGAAGAAATAATTAATTAAAGTCTATTGCACTGCTGTAGATTTTGAAAACTAAATTAAATGGAAACATAAAAATCTCAGACACATTTTCAGAAATTTGTAAAAATGAAAAATATATACTTCTCTAAAAAGTTAATGTAAATGAGTTATTTATTTAATTTACGACTCCATTTTTTTTACTTTGATGAAAAAAAATCATTTAAAATATGTACAATGTTATATCAGATTTATTTATATTAACTTTTGTGCGTGTTAAAATAGCAAAGATATTTTAAAGAAGGGCTTCCAAAAGTTTTATGGAAAGAGCATAACAACTAATGAAACATCTCAAGAAATCTTTAGCGGATATTTATTCAGCACAAGTTAAGTATAATTAGTATTAATTATATTACGCGATTTAGGAGTTGGCAGATGAAATATTTGAAAGCAGACATATTTATTTCTATTCTTATAATAATATTTTATTGAATTATTTCCATAAAAGGAAATTAAAATCAAATAATTAATTTTTTAATATTTTAGCTGAAATATTTGTTTTATTAGTGTTAGAGATAAATCGATAAATACGTCGCACTGAATAAAACGCTCATAAGATTCGTGTTTCATGTCTTAAATTCTTTTTCAACTATTTTTAGATTTGAAAACTTGATCTGTAATTTTAATAAATAAAAAGGAAGAATTTAAGTATCAAGAAATTACAAAATCTAAATTCCTATGTAGCACAAATTTAAAATATTTTTGTAATTTTTCTGGAATAAAATTTCAGTGCATTTATCATTCATTTCATAATTATTCCAAATACTATTTACAACAACAAAATATTTATAATATTCTTCATAATATTTATATTTCAAGCCTATATTTATTAAGTTAATATTAGAAACAAAATTTCATAAAATCACAAGTGTTAGTTTGCAATGACTTAAATAATTTATTGTGAAATCAAATTAAATGTTTGTGTTCTATTTATTAATTTTCTTGATTAAAAAGAAATTATTTTTATGAATTATGGAAATTTTACAGAAATAATTTATTTAAAAAGAATATACTTCTTCAGGAAAATAATTCAAAAGCAATTATCATTACTTATACATAAAATGCCTCATTAATCAATAAAATCCTTATTGCAACAACGCCACCTACAAAACGATAATTTCACAAAATAGTTTTGCGTGCACTAATATAAAACTAAATTGGTTATAGAATTAAATTAATACGGAAAAAGATGTTACAATTCTAAAACTAATTCACAAATCTAATTTATTTTAAAGAAATTATACGTTAAATAAGAGTTCACTTGTAATTAATATTGAAATGCAATAAATTTATAAAAGCCCTATTTACGAATAAAAACAATCGATTTGCTGAAAAATATTAATTTGCTTAGTAACAAAAATATTGGCTAAGTTACTCAAACAATGTTCTTGATAAGGAATAATTAAAATTGTTACAAAAGTAAAATTAATGTTTTACATCAGTACAGTTATTTTATCTTATAATGTTTGAAATAATTCATTCTTTAATATCTACACATTTATGTAATGTTTAAAATTTTTATAGCATTTTTTATCAATAGGAGATATTTAAGTTTATTTAAAAATTAAAAAAATCATAAACCAATTCCAAATACACTCAATTGTATATGGAGACATTTATTTCTTGGAAATATTCCTTTCTGATTTCTAAACATTATTTATACAAATAATACTTTATGTTTCCTTTGAGATAAAAATATAATTTTTTTCCGAAAATTCTATACTGTTCGTAAAATTTGAAATGTTATAGAAATAATTTGCATAATCTTCAATTCTAAAAATATGGTATTTATTTGTATTTATGAATATTAAGATTTTTACCACAAATTAAAATCAATTATCGGAATAGCATGAAAAAAATATGTTTAAAGAAACAATTTTAATGATATAGTGTATATAATCTTATATTTTTTAAGAAATCCACATAAGAACACGGTTGTTGTTCTCTTGTGCCGGCCGGCAAATTGAGGTGCGCTGCTCCACTTTTCCAACTGAACCGTATTTGGTGTGGAGTTCGACTTCTTCAGTACACACACATGCCTTAGGGACCCTTTTATAGGGTAGGTAATTATTCACACACAAGGAAAGGAAAAGACAGGATAGAGAGAGAGAGAAAGTACATCCATGTCTGAACCGGGATTCGAACCCAGGACATCCCTATCCTTAATCAGGCACGTTGACCACAAAACAATTTGGCCGATATAAGAATAAGGTATTTGAAACGATACTAGTTTTTAAATTTAGTTGTATAAAACATTGTTATCCAAATAGATAATAGTTATACATAAATAAATATTTAAATAAATAACAGTTATATAAAATGTTGCAATAGTAATTACTTAATAAAAATATGAAACAAAATTACACTTCTTGCATAAAAACATATATGATAGTAATGGATCAGAGTATCTTTTTTAGTTTAATTTTCTTTTCAAATAAAAGTTTATTATTTTATCAAAATGGTAAGAAATTACCGGATTTCGAACGCCGTTATTCTTTTGTTTTCTATGAAAAAGAATAGAAAGTCCTTTTTTATGAAATTAATTTATTCACTGTTTTATTTTAATAATGTTGTTAAAGTACTTTTAAATTTATAATTTCTTATGTTTGGGGATTGTGCTTAGATTAATATTACTTGTATTTTACTCATTTTAGTATAAAAGATATCTCGTAGATCTATTGTATTTAAAAGAAAAACGTAATTTAAAAAAATAGAAAATTTGTTAAACGCACAATGTATATATTAATTTATATTTATTATTTTCTTATTTAATAATTTTAATTTAGATTTTATTGTATTAATGTATCTAAATTACTTATAATATAATTTACAAGTAATTTAGATACATTAATACCAAAATTGCATCGATTAACAATTTTAGTATACACACATAATTTTAATAATTCTAGTAAACATATATATTAATTTACATGTATAAACTTTTTTAGAAATGTATTTGTCTTAATATTAAGAATAAATATTGATATTGTTTGCAACACTACCTAATGCAGCTAGTCACTTAAACAAACATTACAAACATTCTGCATTATATATATATGTATGCATATAGATATATTAAAAAATTAATTTATTGAAATAACATTAAAATATATTAAGAGAAAAAACGAATAAAGTAAAAATAATTGTTAATGGAAAAATATAAAAGGGATAATTTAAGAAGTTATTATATATATATATATATATATATATATATATATATATATATATATATATATATATATATATATATAATGTGTTATCTATTTGATGATAAATGAAAAAAATATATTTCATGAAAACACATGTACAAGTATATCCCTATATTTTTGTACTACATAAAAGAGATCAAGTTGCGATTGCATATTTCTTAATCATTTTTTTCTCATGCGTGTGTGAGCGCAATTTTTAATTATAAAATTTCTCATCAATAATTTTTAAATATAAATAAAAAGAATTTCTATTTAAAAATAGCCATTTAGGGGACATATTTTTAACACTTTTTAAATAGTGTTGTAAATATTTGAGTCCTTGAATATTTCAGTTAATTTATTAAATAACATTATAAAACTTAAAAACTTCTATGCTCAATATTTAAGCTTAAAAAGTTTATGCTCCATATTAAATTTTAAAGTTTCAAAATAATTTAAAGTATAGTTTACAAAATCAGATACATATGAATAGTTTATATAAAATTACATATATATTTTAAAACATATTTTAAGTGTATTTAATATTTATAGAAATTTAACTATTTATAAGCAACATAATATATTTATTTTTCTGAAACATTTTAAGTTAATTTATTTCTTAAGTAAACTAAGTTTTAAAACAACTTATATTCGAAGATAATTTTTTGAAAATTTAATTCCAAAATAAATCTTAAAATTCACACCGTGAAATTGAATTCAACTAAATAAATTTTATTGACCTGTATTCTTTGACCTCAATAAAAGTTTGATAATCAATTTAATCAAATTTTTACTAGCGTGATATTACAATATATATATATATATATATATATATATATATATATATATATATATATATATATATATATATATATATATATATATATATATATATATATATATATATATATATATATATATATATATATATATATATATATATATATATATATATATATATATATATATATATATATATATATATATATATATATATATATATATATATATATATATATATATATACGTTTTCTTCTGTAAAGTAAGTGTGACTTCTTATAGGTTGTATTTCAAATTTTCAGGTACTATTTCATTCTTGAATATTTTATATAATAAACTATGTTGTGCAATATATACCATTCCTACGCCTGGTTTTATCAAAATAAATTCACGCTTTGCAGTAAATAAATTATTTCATGAGTTTAAAATTAAAATTTTAATCAAAGATTTGAGAGTCAAAGGAAATATTTTTTATCAAAAGTTATTTTAAATACAAATAGTATTTCTGTTTAACCAAAATTGCAATACTGTAATACAAAATATAAACCAAATTCATGAGAAAAATATAATCAGTTAATGTTTTCTTTATAATTTTTTTACTTAATTTAACGACAAACGCATTTTTTAAAATATTTTTCTTATTATTCTTTTTACATTTTATGGAAAGATTTATAAATTTAGCCCTTAAAATTAGTTACAACTTAAAATATTGAAATTCTTATGAATAGAAAAAAGAAACATTTAACTCTTGTAATTTCTTTCCATATATGTTTATAAATTTTTTTTTTGTTGATAAATTAGATATTTGTTAAAAATATTGCTTAAAACTTTATTAGGAAATTTATATTATAAATTGCCTGTGCAAGAAATATTTTCAAACATATAAAAAATTTTAAGAGTTTATAATATACTCTTACTTAAAGAATAATCATAAAGTAGTAAAATCCAAATTATAATGAATAAAAATTAATTTGATTGACCCGCACAACATGACAAATAAGTAAAATAATGTGTTTAATGATTAAAAAACAGTTTTAAAAATAAATATATATATATATATATATTCCTATATAACCACCAAATTTTTGTTTTTCTTCATGTAAAGAAATGCAATGTTTAGAAACACGGCTGGTGAATGAAGTAATCATATTCGTAACTTTAAAGTTGAGTCTTTAAAAGAGCTGAATACACACGCAGACCACTATGCTTATTATTATAATAACTAGGACACATAAAATATCTCGCTGTAGAAATGTTTTCGAAGTAGAATGACATATTTCGGGTTGGCCAGGTCTTAGAGTCTTCTAATTTATTATAGATTTTAAATTACAAAAGATCTTGATTCTTAGAAATAAAGACTCATCCATTAGCAAACAACCATCAGACTTGTGACAAAATTCTTAAATGCTCTAAATCTAGATATGGTCAATACTTCCATCTCTAAAAGAAAGTCAGAATTCAGAGACGTACACTGGACTTACATTGGACTGAGGCATCTCAAATGTTTTCAATGAAATTCATTTTGTTTGATTACATCAATATATAGCTTCATCTCCCAAATCTCTCATTTTCAAAGTCGTCAACAAAGATGACAACTCTATGGTGATAATTATTTTCACTCCATTGAAGAAAAACTAATATTAAATGTGTTATTCTCTATCTTACAATAAGTACTTCATTTTGATGTTTGAAAATTAATGAGCCACTCTGAAGCCAATGCTGTTAAGTCCGTTTTTTGATATTTTTTGATTTTGTGAAGTTTTGATAAAATAAATAATAATCTACTTAGTTATTAAAAGATTTATATTTACACGTTGGTTACTTTTTTCTAGGTTAGGCAGTCCTTTTTTTAATAAATATTTTTTACATAAACTTTGAAATAAAAATTAAATTATTATTCTTCTTTTGATATTTGTTGGATACGTGGAGATCAAGATTTACATTTGAATAATTCGGACGAAGATTATGTTAGTTATGATGAATAAACATAAAAATTATGACAATAAATGTTATTTTATTATTTTTACATAAATTTCTTATGTTTTTCAGCTGCCAAAAGGTATAAGTCCTAAAACTTTTAAGATGCTGTAATTATTTCAATAAATTGCTAATGCTATTACACATATTATTGTTTTTATTTACACATCCTGTACATAATTTGTTCTTTTGCAGAGTTTATACCTCAAAAAAAATTATATCTTTTCTAATTAAATTAATAAACTAAGAATTTTAAAAACTTGTGTATCAAAAAACATTAATTTTCTTAATTTTTATGTTTTAGACTTAACCGTATTGGCTTCTTAGCGGCTCATATATAAATAAACGTGCTTATTTAAGAGGTGATTTTAATGCAAATTTAAATTTAATAAGTCAAATCAGCATTGTTATATTATGGATGGATTTTTCACGTGGAAACTTTTATGACTCCAATACATTCGAAATAATTTTGCAATTATCTTATACAAAAACAAATATATATACATATATTAAATTCTATACATAATTATACATAAAATATTCATGTTAGTATTTTTATTTCAATAAAAATATAACGCTTGTTTAACATACTATTTCAAATCTAAACATATAAACTTTTTTAGTTTTATAAATTTTAAATTTATATAATATACTCAAAACAAACAGTTTTATAAAAGTTTCAAATTTTTTCCTTCTATGTCACAGTTCAACAAAAAATTCTATCAAGATTTTTAATTTATGAATGAGATATCAAAATCAAGACTTTTAATTTCTGAATATTGGGATTTAGTTCATTGTTTTCGCGTACGGTAATACTAATTTATAATACTAATTTTGAATAAATAATGTTATCCCTCAATATAAAAACCTTATCAACTACTATGAAAATAAGATATGAACCAATAAAAATAATTAAGTGAACATTCCATATTCCTTGTCTTTCTATTAACACAAAAATATTTTTTCGGAGTTTTTCATTTACGAAAATAATTCCAATATTTAAAGTTATATAATCAAATAAAACAATAAGGCTTTATTATTATACTATAGATTAGACTTTCATGTAAATATATTCCCATTAATTTTATACAAATTGCATCAGATATGAACAGCATTTCAAGCCAAGATATTTTATTTATGCAAATATTAAATACCACTAGATATCAGAATAACTTCTTAACATATGTATTATTTTTTGTCTTTACAAAAATAATATAGTATACTGTAGGTGTTTAGTTATATATGATTTTAAGGAGATATTTAACTGGAACTTTTTTTAGAAGATAGCAATAATTTTTACATATAAATGGAAATTTATAATAGTAACCCATTTTGCACAACAAAAAAAAAAGTTAAATTTTCGTTTAAAAAATTTTGTATTCACAAAATTGGCATTTCATTCAATAAAACAATTAAAGAATAAAAATGGACATCGAAAATATAAAACACTATATTTTTAACCTTATTTTAGAAATATTTTTAAAATATTTAATATACATAATTGTTTAATATATTTAGAGTTTTTCGTAAAATTATATGTCAATAAGGAATTAAATAGAAAATTATGAAAACAAGAACAAGGTTTTAAACACATTCAGTGTTGTCCATTTTTACGAATTCAAATGCCTTTTCATATAACAATAATGCTTCAATTTGTTGGTATACTATACTATATTATTATAATTATTGCTATATTATTTTACCGTCAGATATTATCGTTATGAATATTTCCTTTAATACCTTTGAGATAAATAATTTAACTTTTTTCAGTTAAAAAATAATTTTTTTATATTTCCTAAATTAGGAAAACAATACATTAATATAAATGTAACTAAATTGATTCTTACACTAAGAATACACATATGTAAAATAAAACTACTAAACTTTTGTAAAAATGAAACTATTTTTCTTTATGAAGGTGTAGTGCATTTAATTCAATTAAGCTATATAAATAACATTAAAATAAAATATTAATAATATTAATCCAATTAAATTCCTGTTTATAATATTGTATTAATTTAAGGTCTCAATTTAGTTTTTTCTCTTCACAAATCTAGCCATTACTGCCAAATTTCAAAATTGTTCTATATTAAAACAATGTATTGAATGTTTACAAGTTTGCTTTTGATTAAACTATGATATCAAAGCATGGTTTATCTTCAATCCAAGGTATTTTAACATGAAATTTTAATTATAATTTTGTATATAAAAATTAAATAATCATAGCCGAATAAAATGAATTATGTATTTAAATTATATGGATATCAATTTTCAAACATCTTAAAAAAAGTAGTTATTTAATATATTTATACATAAACATTTAATAGAAATTTCATATTGATGTGCCCGGAACATTTTTATATTTAAAAAAAACTGTCAAATATTTTCTTTAAATAATAATTAAATTGATATTCTATGAAGCCGAAAATGATTTAATCGGTTAAATTTTACAGAAATTTCCTAATTAAAGCACGTATCATATATTAATTTAATGAAAATTAATATAAACATGTTTTTAAAATTTATAATATCTCTTTTATTTTATTTTCATCCAATTAAAATACATTTCGTTCAATTTACAAATGCACCTATTCATTAAAGTTGCAAGAAACGTCAAAGCAATTGAAATAAAGTAAATTAGATAATTTTTGCTATAGCTACATATCTCTTCCATAAAATATTATACCGGAATTTCATTAAATGCTTTTCCTAATCAGCTTTGACCTTCATTTACCCTATTATACGAATAAGCAACACTGCTTTTCCTTTTTTAATCATGAAATATCAAGCACATTTATTAATTTAGTAAACCATTTCCATGGTATTAAATTTCTATCCATTTAAGCGTTCCGAAAATTCACTTTATCATGACTTCAGTTCTTGCAATAATAACTTAATTCCTTTTGTCATCGCACAAAGGAAAATAATTTTTTATTTATTTATTTTCTCTGTAATTTTTTATGACTATCTTTGTTATAAATCAATGTATCGTAGTTCATTTATTCAAAATTAACGTTAGTTAAAAAAAAACATTAAGCAGTAACTCAATAAATGTTAGGTTTTTCAATCGTTTTCCCAATTTATCCATAAAAAAAGGACTTTTCCTTTGTTCGGTTTTGTAAAGTCTAAAAAATATTTCCAATAGATCGTTATCCAAAGAATTATAGTTTTAAAAGTAAAAGATCACATTAAAACATTTAACAAAATACATTACTTTGCGGAAAGACACTTTTTATCAAATGGTATGAGTGAATTTTAAATCAATAAAGGGAATGGCAAAAATTTGAAAAAAGACTTATACTTTTTTTGTAAAATTTACTAAGCATTTCTAATTTTTTCTGTATGCATTCAAATAATGCTTTTTAATTAATTTATTGTATTGTATGTGTGACATATATATATATATATATATATATATATACCAAAATATCGTGCTTAGTTTAAGCTGATTTAAAAAGATATTTTTAGTATTATTCCTATCACTCGTAAAAGGTAGATATACAAATAATTGTAAATATCTGGTAGGTACCTTATCCTTATTATCTTTTAAGTCCTTGTGTCATTAATTTTATGAAATTGTATACCCCCTGAATATATATACATACATATATATTTGAATTTCAAGTTAATTTATAAATACAGATTACATATTTTGAGTTTAAGAAATATTAATATCTTTTAGTTATTTGCAAAATACCAATCATAGAAAAAAATATTGTAATAATGATTTTACTCATATCATATATGAAAAAACACTTTAAATAATTTAAAATGTGCCGAATAAATTAAGGTTACTTACGGTCATATACAAGAGCTTATAAAAACGCTTCATTTTTATTATTAAATAACAAAACATACCCTTCAAATGCACTTATTCAAAGAAAAGTAAGCATTCAATATTTCTATGGAAAACTCTACAGAGTTGATGATAAATATTTATATATTTTTTCCCGCAAATACACCACATTTTTATTACTATTATTCTTCCTAATTTTATTAGGACAATTATTAATGCCATTATATTTTTAACAATTAAAAGCTGTAATGTATTTAAGGGGTACAATTTGAATAATTATGGTAGTTTTTATAAAAATCAAGGTTTTAGATTCCTTTTATTGACTTTCATCTTTCCATTTTAAAATATGCGTACATGCTCTTAAAATTTGCCTGTTTCACAGTATAACATTAAGATTAGATTTTTATGTCATAGAAAAATATGTAAGTAGCCTGAAAATATAATGGTTAATTTTGGAAAAGAAATGAATGATAACAACAATATTTTTATAAGAATTCAGTTGTGTGATGTGATGTCAGTAAAAAAATATTACAGGTAAATTTTTAATTTGCTGAGAAAAACCCGGCTCTTGAAGATAATTGAAAAGCTTGAAGGATTCATGTTTTCCTAGAAAGAATTCGTCGTGAAAGTGTTTGCCTTCGAAAAGGAAAAAATTGCATTTATTTTTTTGCGCAGGATTAAATGGAAAAAATAGTTGAAATTCAATTTCTCAATTAAAATGATGTGTTGATTCAAATATTTATTCAAAACATTGGTAAGAATAAACTAGTTTCCATATTTTTATATTTGTTTATTGTACAAAAACAGTTAACATTACAATTCTACATTCAAATACAATAAAAGCAAATGTTACTAGACTGTGCTGTTGTTGCCTTTTTTATTTATATGATATGCAAATTGATTAACATAAAATTCTTTTCGTCTTATAATATACCTACGGTTACGTTAATTAATATCTTAATATAATAATAACAATATATATATATATGTGTGTGTGTGTGTGTGTGTGTGTGTGTGTGTGTGTGTGTGTGTGTGTGTGTGTGTGTGTGTGTGTGTGTGTGTGTGTGTGTGTGTGTGTGTGTGTGTGTGTGTGTGTATATATATGCATATATATTCATATATACATGATAGCATATATATAATATAAATATATATATATGTATACATATATATATGTGTGTGTGTGTTTTAAAGCAAGAGTTTTGACACTGAAATAAAAATTCTACGGTTATTTAAATTGTATTTATTGTAATGTACATAAACTTATAGTATTGAATTTATAATAAATCCAACGCATCGTCATTTTATAGAAAATATTTTTAATTCTCAGACAAAATTATCTTTATATTATAGCAATAAAGTCAATAAGTTTAAAAGCTATTAAAAATCCATTTAAAATATTTGAAAGATATACATGTATTGAGAAACATTAATATTTTATGTTAAATGGATAGAAAATCAGTTTTCAAAATGAAAAAAATATCATGTAGCATATTCATTAATTTTCTCGCTATACCTAGGGAATATGTTGAGTAAATTTCTTTTAAATTTTCTTTACTTTTTATAAAAAAAATAAATATTACAATTTATATTTCCCTACTCACATTAGATTGTTTATCAAAAGAGTGCAATCAAAACAATTTTTAATCATATAATAACGATAAATTTAATATTGTAAGCAAATAGGAATATTGTATAAGAGACAGAAGACGCATATTTATTTTTCAACGAAATAAATTTTGTGGAACCACAGAAATTTAAATTTTCTGTTTTTATTATCAAATTGTAAAATCATCAAAAATTTCCGTAAACAATTGATACATAAAGTGATTTAAATACCTCAACAAATACAATTCAAAAACAATTGTAGATTTTCAGAATTAAAAACAATCGCAGAATTTCAAAAACTAATTTTAGGAAAAAAAGAATAATAAGGGATAATAATAAAAGCTGATAATTTTTATTTTATAAATTTATGATACTCATTACTTCCTAAATTAGAAGGACTAAATTATAGGATAAACTAAATTTCTGTAACAAATTATGCTACAGCAGACTTAGTTCGGAAATTTCTTAAGCATTTTTTATTAATAATTTTACATTATTGGTATTTATACGCATTTAAAAACATTTATTTTTTAATATACACATTTATCACGAAAACGTCAGATATATTTGTGACTAACAAACAAGAAACTGTTGAAATTAGTTTTCAGTACAAAATTATTTATATATAGTTCATGGATACATATAAATATTTCGCTTAATGTAACTCAGTGCTTTAAACTGTATACATTTATACTTATTCTTAATATTAACTCCTAATGAACGTAAATATTGTGCTCATTTACAAAATTGCGAGCTGCGTTATTTTTGTCAATTGGAAACTAGAAACGAAATATTTGAGTTACGCTTGAATCATCTTGAATCGCGTCATAATACACATTAATATTTTCGTTCAATTTAAAATAAATAAATCTTTATTTTGGCTGATTCGATTTCAAGACATCTCTATACATATATCTATAGAATCATGAAAGAATATTGCAGTTACAGAGCACAACAGACAATATGACTGTAAGAATGGCTTTTATTTTACATTACAGGTTGTGCGAAAGTTTGCCGAGTACGTATCGTAACCATATCTCACTAAACGGTTAAGCAGATTGAAGACTGATCCCATCTAGCTATTTATAAAACCACACCAACGTGATCGTCCCGCTATGACGTCAATCCGTGACGTCACCGGTACTCCTCATGATATGCTTAAGGCCTCGTTGGTCGATAATTCGCGTGATGCGTTAAAAGAAAGTGGAGAGTAAAAAGGCTTTTGCGTGCTCTAACTCCAGTTCTTTTTCTTCGTTTTTTTGTCCTAATCTCACCACCCTCTTTTGTACTAGGGCTCAAGCTGTTTTTCGAAGATGAAAGTGGATTCGCAAGCTTTTAACTACAGTTTTTTTTTTTTCCATTGGAACAAATGTCAGATCCCCTAGTCCATCAAACAAAAGATAAAGTTATTCATTTTATTTTTAATGTTACTCATTTGCACAAGAGACGTCATCTCTTAAGCCGATTCGAAGAATAGTTTTAAAAATACATTTGATAACAAAATGATATTATAACGTAATTTTTCAAGGAAATGGTATTTTCATTGCACTCATTAATCCATGTCTGAAAAAATAATGATTTATTAAGAAAAATTTATTTATTTATTTACAAGACTAAGCTAGAAGTACTAATAGAGTAATTTACATTTATCACAATCTTAAACAAAAATGCAATAAGAATAGGCAAGCATATGCAGTATACATTTCCTAATTACTGTGGAATTTAAAAATTATCTTTCAATAGTTAGATGTTTAAATTAACAAAAATGAAAATCTGTATGTATAAGTTTACAAATATAATAAAATTTAAATATTTATAACGTTTGCTTTCTAATGTATGAATAATTTTCTATAGACAGAAAAAAAAATTCTTAAATCATAAGGATATTTTTAAAATAAAAATAAATCCTTAAAAGAATATATAAAAATATGTATTAATTTTTATGTGCAAAATTATTTACTTTATACTGCTGGCAAGAAGTAATATTTTGAGACAAATTTAAAAAGATTAAAAATATTTGATAATATAAAAATGTATTACTATATCAAAGAATATTTATTTCCTTAAATGATATAAATCATATTATACCAAAGAGTTAGAATATTATGTCGTTAAATTACCTATTTAAATATATTTCACTACAAACAAAACTTCTGTACAATTTTAAGAATATAAGACATACTTTTACATTCGTAAATTATAAGTTTTAATATAAAGCTAAATATTTTATCTTAATCGACTCTTATGTTTAAATTAAATTATTATCTCTCCAGAAGTATATAAATTCAATTTATATTTAAAATCATATTTAAATGATTTATATAAAATTATTAATTTAAAAATCACATGAAAACTTAATGTTATTTAAAGAATGATATTATCAAAATCATTATATATATTTACATGATTATTCTTATTACTTTTATTATTCAAAAATATCATTTATTTGAGTAAATTTTTATTTTATTTATTCACTGTACACAACACACACACAAGTACTTTTAAACATTTATCAAGTTCTTTGACACATGAAAATACAAATGTATATCAACTTCAAAGTAAAACAACACTTAGAAGACAAATAAACAAAACAATTTGCTTATGACTTGAGACGTTAAAAAAAATTAATAATTTTAATTCCTCTTCTGAAGCGATCTTGCATATCTCTATATTTTCTGAATTACACGCCACAATTATAAGATTGTAAGTAATTTCAATCCACATCCCAGCGTTCTAATAAAGCCATTAAACCACAATGATATTTTTCAAACTTTCATTTGCGTGCGATATTCGAATGTTTACTGAAAAGAAATAAATATCTTCGATTAAAATCAAGGTTGCGTGATATGGAATTGCCATTAATGATGGCTAATGTAGTTCTCAGGATGCATGCGGGGTTTCTACTACACGATACTGACTCATCGCAATCAGTTTTGCAGATAGTTGCTGGGTGTTAACGGTATCTTTCGCAAAAGGAATACTTGGATGAATGCCTAAATTGCAGAAGAGCATAAAAGACAGCAACAAAATGGTTGCATTGATTGCCAATATTTAAGTATATAAAAATCACCATCTATGACGAAATTGTTGCAGTAATTGCTTGTCTTAAAATAAGGTTAAAAACATACATATTCAATTTATAAACGATAGGTGCATAATTTTGTGCGAAGTTTGTTTTATAAAGAGCTGTCTTTGAAAATTCTTTTATGAAGAAATATTTTTTTTTTTTTTTGTATTCAAGGATTACCATTAGAGGTTTGCATAAAAATCCATATTTGGGTCAAAAAATATCCCCAGTTTTGTTAAGCAGATATTTCAAGATAATTTATTGTAAAAAATAAAAACAAATAAAGCTGTTATGAAATAAAAAATATTTCAATGACGCTCTTTTTGAAATCCATTCAGCACATGTTTCATATATATATACTTTGTATTACTAATTCAATTTCATTAGTTTATTATTCATTCAGCAATGCCGTCATTTTCTCTTTCATGGGAACACCATTAAAATTAATGAAATGGAATGATTCAAATGTTCTAAGTACAACCGTTTAGCTCTCATACTCACTATCTAGGTGTTATATGTTTGTTTGCGAATAGGTCACTAGAGAATTTTAACATTCGCCATAGCATGGGGGAATTGATAGCAATTTATGTAGTTGGGATGTATCTTTGGGATGTAAAAGTCCATGTGTATTCCATACGTGCCAAAGTTGATTTGGTGTAGCAATGTGTGGTGTACACCCGACCAAATATGCTATGAGAACCACTTATTTTCGATTCGGAATGGATTGGAAAAACAAGCAATTCAGTCAGCAAAAAGTAATCCTGAATGTTACTTGTGGGCACAGTATCCTTTGGAATACAACTGATGGCATCAACTGGAGCGAATAGAGAATCAGGATCTCAATCATCTCAGAGATGTAACGCTGGCTGTTCAGAATATTGGGCATGCGTTTTAAAAGAATGTGGGAGTGAAATCCAATACAACTTGAAATCATAATGAGAAGAGTAGAACCAATGTGAATTTGCATAACGCATCAGTTCAGCAGTACGTCGTCATGGTGCAGTCAAACTTGAATTTGATCTTAGCTGCTTTAAAGATCGGAGCGGAATTCGTTAACAGAGGCAATGTCATTTCTTTCAATAGTCTTTGTTTGTCATTAGCTGCATAAACAGGGGTACAAATGCGTGAGTTTTAAGTCAAGAGTAAATATAGCAAGGGAAGTCATGCGAGCATTTCCTCTGGCCTCGTAGCTACAGACAGCATCAAATGGTACAAGCGGAACCGAATAATCTATAACAAATGAATCTGTTGTACTGTAGTACCAATAAATCCCTGCCAAGCGCAAAATATAACTGTCAGCAAGTGAAATGTCGCAACAAGGTGGGTGTGATTGATCCCATATGTCTGCCGTTCTTTTCTATATCCAGCAATTACAGACCAGAATCACATTTCTTAGGCTTCGCCCAACACGATAACTGATTATCCTGAAGGATTATCTACAATTGCCAGAGATCAAAGTAAGGAACTAACTTAGGTTTGTTCCAAAGACTCTCATTTTTTCCTGCGAGGAATAGTTAAGCAGTTTACGTAAAATAGGGGAATAAAAACCATTTCAGTACTTCAAACTGAAATTCTCTCTTTCTTCTTCCTTTATATAGATATCTTGCAAGTAGGATTTCAGTCACTCTTGATGTGCATACACGTAGAAAATAATAATAATAATAATTTACATGTTCCATTGCCAAAAACACACCATATAAATTTCACATAATCTGCCATGCGTTCTTAAGGTTGCTGCATTTTGGGTGACAATATATATATATATATATATATATATATATATATATATATATATATATATATATATATATATATATACATAAACTGCTTGAAATTCACTAATTGGGAATCGATATCATGCTAGTGAACGTACAAAGCTTTCTGCGGTTGTTGTTACTAATATCCATGTCCAGATGACGTCCACAAGTCCACTCTTATTCAGAAAATCAAATACAAGCGTAGGAGTCTTGCATAAGTCCTCAAAAGACAATCTCAGGCACTCAAGAATATGTGCCCAAGATGCCAGTTCATTTTGTTATTGAGGAAAATTTTGATATATTTTGAGACTTCTCTAAAGTATATCTCTTCAGAGGGCCTCTGAAAAAAACGGAAAAGTGTAGTCTGAACATACTTACCGCAACCAATAGCAAGAGATATTCCAGGACAACCAGCTTGATACCACGGATGACTCGGGTGGGGGGGGATGTGTCAAATTTGCCAATCACATTATCTTCTAATGGAATACAATTCAAGGTATGTCAGTGAATTAACAACTGATAAAAATTCATCAGAACATCCCCTCGCCACGATGAGGCAGTCTACAGGACAAGATGGGGACAAAGCTTTCATTTTCTATTTAACAAATAATTTTTACTCCTAACATAAGAATGTAATGCTCTACAATCTACTTTCAATTTTGGTGTCATGTCAATTTATCTTTTATGTTAAATATGAACTACAAGGAGGAATGCTTTATTTTTAATGGATGCAATAGGATGTACTATATTCTTCAAACACTTTAAATCATTTCGGAAAATATTAAAGAAAAATTCAGAAAGTTTTAGCTGAAATAATGAAGGCAATGTATAATATATACTGCGAAAAGGGTTTTTGTACGTATATAGATATAAATTGTGCTGTTCTATATACCAATGTAGAAAATTTCGCATGATTTATATGAATAGCAGCGCACTTTTGTACATGAAAGAATCGATACAGCAGACGGAAAGAAAGATAAATATATTTAGTAATAATATCTACTTTAAGAAAAAAGGAAATTATCATATTATCACTTAAACATTTTAAAGTATTATAATTTTTTATTAAATGTAAAATAATAAGTATTTAATATCGTTTTATGAAGAATATGGCGAATTGTTTTATTTAAACATATCGCACTTAATACAAGCGCCATTCAATTCCAATCATTCACGCTGGTTGTTAGCCAGCTTTTACAAAGTAGGTGTCAAAGATAAGCCTCTTCATAACATGATCTTTCAATTTTCCCCCTAGTGACCGGAAGTGTCACCACTTCCATTAATCCCAATTCTGACATAAATATCGTCCCAAATAATGACTTTATCGATTTGTGCTTTAGAAGCATTACAGCTGCCACCATTGCATAACAAAGTAGAACAGAATCCATCGAGTGGAAAAGAAAAATTTTCTTCATTCGTAAGCGATTTCAAACATTTAAATTTGGACGATTAGATTCGTTTTCGAGGAAACATCTTTTTTTTTCTCTCAACCAATTTTAAGCTAATTGGTTTTCTTTATAGCTTTATAATTAAAGATATTTGTGGTATTCAAAGAAAAATGCAAATGAGGCGGCAATCGATATAAGAATTTTCAGCGGTTAATATAAAAGTAGAATGCTAAGTAGTTAAAACTATAATCGATTAAATATGTGAATCAAAATATATACCATTCATTTCCTGATAAAACCAAAACATTAACTAAAACAAAATAACAGTTCTTAAACGCACATCCACTGAAATATTTAATCAGTTTTGTTCTTCGAAAAAATAAATTCTAATTTATTCTAACAAACCTATACTTCCGTTATATGTTCCGGAACACACACACACACACACATATATATATATATATATGCATGTGTGTATGTATGTATATTTATTATATATGCAGAGAGGAAAACCGAGAAATTTGAACTTTAATGAATGTATGAATATAATTGAGTTATCAAAAATAATACAAAAATATTTTCTTTATCAATTTGTAATTGTTTGAAAATGATAAGGAATTATTTTTTTAAATATGTTTTATTCATAGCCTTTCTACTTAAATATAATATGAATGTTTGGAAATTATTTCTGGAAAGAGTCAGATTTGCAAAAAATTAATAACATCCAGTGAAAGAATAAATAACAGAAAATATAAATTATCCTACTTAAGTAAGAAAAATTAAATTATACTTTTTTGATGTAATTGTTCATTACTTTCTGGAAAAGATGTATATACTGAACTTATATATACTGTTTGCCCTAAAACGGAATGTATCATTACTTTCAGCCTTCAAAGTCATAATTTTTATTCAGAAACTCTTTTTGTTATTTATAATACTATTAAATTTTTTAATAATTTATTTCTATAATTCAAAGTGATCGATTCTAAGCTATTCTGATTGAGAGAGGTTTCAGGTTCGATCTCAGCAACTACTGAATTCACAATCCATGGTTTCTTTCGGATCCCAATACGTGGTGGTAATTCAAATATTTTATCACGATCTTTCAGTAATTAGGTAATCTGCTGCCGGTATTAAATATGTTAACCCTAGAAAATTGAATTTTAAAATAAATATAACTCTAACATTTTAGAACAACTCATAAATTACAACATTTCCTCAAAAATTAATAACGATGTTCATTGTCTAACAAAATTTAATTGCTTATTAAGAATTAGGGGTTTTCAATTACGCTGTCAATGTTTTAAGCACAGTTTAATCTTATAGTTAAAACTAAAAATATAAAATTTTCAAAAAAATTATTAATGTAAACTGAAAACATATAAATTCCAGCTTTATCTACAAGGAACTTGCATTTTCTCTATAATAGTCTGAATAAAGTATTTGTGACACACAACTGTTATAAATTTTAAATATTTGATTTTTTTTTAAAAAAAATTCGATAATGGTGTTATAATAATTAATTCCATGTTATAGTACTAATTTTATCATTAAATTTTAAAATATGTGTTAGAAATTAGGTAAATAGCATGACATAGCAATTCACACACAATTCTGCATATTTAATATAACTTAAAAATTACACTCCTTCGCAATAAACAAATAATTAAAAAATTCAAGACTATCACGTAAATATTAAACAATTATTGGAAACAATTTGAATTTCTTTTTTCTCAGAACAGGATAATACACTGCCCGAACATAGAAAATAAATAGCTAAAATTTCAGGGTTGACGCAACTTACCGAATTACACAAATAATGTGTGAAATGCGCAGCTCTAAAGTGCTTAAAGGATAAGATATAAGATGAGGAACCGGTAGAGGGACAATATCAGCCCCGTTATTGCTTTGAATAAAATAGCAGTTGAAAGTTTGTTCTTGTCTCAAAGACGCCTTTATTTGCAGAGAATGCCAGGATATCGTTGACGTAATCAGTTCCATCAGACAGACGAGTTCACGAAGCGCAAAGTGATTAGATTGAGAACCGCAGGTTGATCTTCACGGCACATCGCAGCTGACAGACTCCTGGACGAGTCCACAGTGCACCGCCTGTAGATGGTTGGAGCAAGGAACTGTGGAACATTTGCGGAGAGTTGGTGAAGCCAGAGTGACGTCAGTAATGGGGATCGACGTGTAGCACGGAAGGCGGTGGCGGTCCCGCAAACCACGTCTACAGAAATTCTGCACCATAGGCAAGACACCTTGGATACTTCCATATTGAGAAGAATCCTTTGACGTTCGATTGGTAGCTAGAACGGGCGCTCATAACGTCCGTTAAAAAGACTGCCTTTGATTCCACAGCATAGACGCCAACGTCTGGGATGGTGCCGGATTAGTGCGTTGTGGTCGATGGAATGCCACAGGATCATCATCTTAGATTAGTCGTGCATCTGTTTCTTCAGTGATAGTCGCCGCTTACGAGTGGATGACGACGTGGAGATCCATCGACGTGGAGACAGGTCCAATCCTGCAGCAACTGTGGAACGCCCCACAGAGCAACAACGCAGTATCATGATTGGAGGTGTCATTGCATACGATTCTAGGTCACTTCTAGTTCGTGTTCAAGGTACTATAACAGTATACAACATTACATGGATGATGTGATGTGGAAAATGACATTCCCCTACCCCAATGGCCTTTATCAGCAGAATAACGCCCGATTGCACATTGCTCGCTTTAGCCAACATGGCCTGCAAGGTGTATAGCGTTTTCCCTGACCACCGTGCACGCCAGATCTCTCATGAATCCAACACGTTTGGGATTTCATTGGATTCCATTTGCAAGCTTTGCCATCCTTTTGCCAAATGGATGACGGGGAATGGAGAGCCATCCGTACTCTAATTAAGTCTGTGCTTAGACATGTTGCTTCTTGTATCTCAGTTCAAGCTGCTCATACAACCTACTAACTCGACCCTATTCTTGCTTAGTATTATATATATCATTTCGAAATACCGATAGCTTATTGTTCGGTAATGTCTGTCTCTGTTTGTCCAGTTTCGTAACTTTCTGGCAACTTTTTTTTTCATGTTGCTATTTTTTCTTCACGTTGCAAGCTATTTTTGTCTCCTCCAAAATTAGGTTTAATAAAAGAAACTTTGCCGTTTAAAACATCATTATTGGAGTATCTATTTCTTTACGGTATCGGATATATATCGAGAGACACCCTGGATGCTCCTGGAGGAAAACCTTGCAGCAATAAAACTAAATCGGTTTAAGCATAGCTTGGATATAAAATGGATACAAGTGAATCTACAAGAAGAAACAAATGTCTAATTAATGCCGTTGACTTCGTCAGTACTGTAGAATTTTATTCAGTATCGGCAGTAACAATTACCGAAGTTTGTTTACAACGCAATAAATTGTAATTAGTGACGTTTTAAGACTGTGAAACTAACAGAAAGTTATCTCTGAAAAAATTTACATACACGACAAAATATCTCAAATAAGGATTAATCTGCTACTTTGTTCCTATATTACTGACAATAATTACCCAAAAGAGATATTCTGAATGTGGCTGCGTAAAGAGTGCATCTGTGCATTTTAAATGTTATACCGATCAATAATAAAGAATAAGATTCGAATATCGTTACGATGAATAATCTGCCATCTTTAGTTTCTAAAAGGAATAGATTAGTGTATTGATAAAATCTGTTTGAAATTTTTCAGCCAGTTGTATATGCCAGTCATCATCTGCAAATGCAAACATTTTTCTAGCAAGATGTCACTCTCTCACAGTTACACTTGGAGTTCGGAATAAAACAATCCCATGTAATAAAGTTTTTATTACTATTAAAAGTTTACATTAACAAAAATTATCGAAACTAAATTCGTAATATACTTAAAATTATTAAAGGGAGCATGTGTTTCATGATTTCAAGTTTTATGAATCCTGACGTTATTATTCCCTATGACATTGCTGATTTTTATTTTTTTAAGAATTACCTGTATTGCTGAATGTTGGCTGCTTTTTATCAATTTAAATCTCTTAAGTATTATTTTACATATTTAGTATTTATTTTTTAACATCCTTTTCATCTCGAATTAAAATAAATAATTTATGCACGTAGCTTCTTCATGTTTATCAGGATTTTTTCAGAGTATTAAAATTTCCGAAAATGTAATTTTACAAAGTTTTTCGGAAGTTATATAAAGAGTCACATCTAATTATATGGATATAATTTGATATTTCCTAATATAGAATTGTAATTCGTATTTTCCAATTGCGTGTTTTTATTTTTGAATTAAATATATTTCTAAAATCATAATTTGGAAATATTTTAATCCAAATAAAAAATGGAATTTAAGAAATATTTTTTTTTTATCTAAGACACACCCTTATGATTTCTGTGACCGATATTTAACATTACTAAACTTAAAAGCATAAATACACCTGTATAAAGCAGTTGCGATAGTGTATGAATTCTGTTATCTTTAAAAGCTTTAAATATTTGTGCATTATGTAGCCAAGGGTGTGTCTTCAAATTTCGCAATAAGAGTTACACCTTCAAGCTTGATAATAGATGTCCAAACTTTCTAAATTTCTATCGACAATTTTACATAAATTATTTATCCTATTTGTATAGAAATTCCTAAAAGATATTTATCATTCTACACTTGTATGTGAACTGAAATATTCAGATAAAATGATAAATTTTTATGGAAGTCAAGAGTTTAAAATTTTTATATATTTAATCTCGATCTATATAATATGTATGAATGTTTTATATCAGATGAACCTCAAAATTATTCAGGTTATTAAGTTTTACATGCAGAAAATTTTAAAATTATTCAAGTTATTAAGTTTTGCATATAGAAAACCTTACAATTATTCATGTTTTTAAGTTTTGCATGTAGAATCCTCTTCCGTTGAAACATACAAAAATAATAATGATAAAATAATAATAAATCATTTTAAGATATATTATATAAATATATAAAAATTTTCTGTGTGTGTGGAAAATAATTATGCATTATAAGATCGATTAAAATTACATTCAGCTATTTTTAACTAAATTAATTCCATTTATCCATTGACTAAATATTTTACTTATCATGTTAATATAGGAAAAATACAATAAAGCACAGCAATAAAACATTATTTATAAACCATGAGATCAGCCTTCTTGAAACTTTTATCTGTTCAACAGAATTCAGGTAATAAACATTGTAATTGTATTTAATATCCAAATAAGATAGCTGATGCGAAACTAATATCATAATTATGCATCTAACAAATACATTATACTTGGGGCCGTGATAGCCTAGTGTTTGGCCATCGATTTTTAATGTCACCAAAAACCCACCGAGTACATGCCATATACATGCTCGTTAAACCTATGGAATCAAAAGTCCTGTTGTTGAGCACCCATAGGTGTAATGGTTTGAAGAAATTTTTCTTCCCCTTCCAAATCAATGTCAAAATTGAGGGAGTGTTTCATCTGGTGGTGCCATCTGTTGGTGGAGCTTAGAGCAAAGTATTACTTTCACCTTCGTGGCGCTGCGGTCAAACGAAAAACGCATTCTACTGACTTAAATTCGCAGAGCCAACGGCATAGCGATCTTGGCTTGTCCAAGTGTCATAAGTAAAAATAATATCATTAATTTTAGGGCATTTTTAGACATATTGTATTTGTTTACCATAACATAAAATTCACGTATTAAAATATTTTTGTCACTCATGTTTATTACATAAATCATAATAAATGACTTTTATATTTAAATTTATATCTGAATCCTAATATATTTTTTTTCGAAGTATATTACTAAAAATCTTCAATTTCAAAGAGATTTTTCTAAATGTAATATTGTAAATTTTTAGAAAGATAAAAAATATATATATATATATATATTAAGTTACAAAATTCTTCTTAAAAAGCCATCAATTTTGACTATGAATCTATGCTTATATTTTTACTTAACTCAATGTAAATTGTATAACAATATTTTTCAGCATTAAAAATGATTAATCAACATTAACTTATTAAAAGAAATCGTTAATTTTCCAATGATCCTTTAATATATTTTCAGTTGCATTGTGTAAGAATTTTATTTGAATTCAACAAAATTCATTTTCATTCTTGTATATTAAATTTTGTTAAAAAAAATATTTTATCATGAAAATATAATTTATATAAAAAATGTTACAACAAAATAAGAATAAATTAGTAGAATATGTTCTCTTAAGATTATTTTTATAGCGAAAATCACTGGAATAGTTTTTATTTTTAATAATGCGTAACTTAATTCAAAATTTTCTGATAAAAACAACTTTACATATTTAGAAATTATTAAAAATAGAGCAAATATGAAAAGATAATATGATGAAATTACAATATAATTGTTGTTAGCCTCTTTTTATCCACAAATGAATCGTTCGCTTGTCAACAATGTTTTTAATCGGTAAACGGTAGTAAAACATCTTTGCAACCAGTGAAAGTTTGTGGCATATAGTCATGAATATGCATTCACACACACAAACACAATTGTGCTTTTTCTTTTACAGATTAACCTTATTTCATTTACCCTTATTGATTCAAACCGAGATTAATTTACTTACTGAAAATTATCATAAATTATCATAATTTGCTTTTTTTGCGATATCAACTTGGAATTTATTCTTTTGATACATATATTTCGTTTTGTCAAAATAAATTTTATTCATTAATAATATAACTTACTCAACATAAAACAAAACACAGATAAATTTACACGGTAAAATAAATATTGCAAATAGCACTAAAAGCAATCACAAATTATAAAAAATATAAAAACTGACTTACTCTATAAACATTCTATAAACAGGCATAAAAATGTACCCATTTAATATATTCAATTATATCAAATAAATTTATAAAGATTTAGAGAGATTTTGCACAAATATAAACTGTTATGCTTACTAGATTATTGTAAAAATTATTATTTCTTTCAAATTTATTACTTTTAAATAGTAATATATTTCCTTTGAACTATAGTAAGTCTAATTACTTTAATATTGAAATCTAAAATGAATGTAATAGCGTATTTTGAGATGTAAAGAGTAAAAAATTAAATAACAGAACATTTTTGAATAGTTTTCTAAATCCTTAATCTTCCATTTATAATAATCTCATGTTTCTCAAGCGAAAGTTATCGTAATTCAAGTCATTCATTGCAAATTAGAACTATGTTCATAATCGTGCACATTTGTAATTCCCTAGAGAGTAATACCATAAAGATGCTTCAACCCTCTTGGGCCGAAAACAGTAATCAGTAGCAATAATTTGAGAGTAGTTTTAAACAATTTTGAATATAAGCATATTTTATGCGCATTCACCAAAATCTTTATGAATAAATTAATACAGATATTTATATCCCTCTTTTGCAATTATTTTACAACATGATTTGAAAATATTTTCTGTATAAAATCAAGGAATTAAATCACACACACTTTTTTCAATAACATACATCACATTGCAGTTTTATTAATAATTTGGTAAATTTATATTCTATAAAGTTTTTTGTTAAATTCAATATTTGCGGTATAAATTAAATTACAGAATAAAACTTTAAATTGATAAGAATGTTTGCTCTCTCTTTTTCTCTTTCACTATCTTTCTCTCTCTGTACCATTCCCAGAAACTGATTGCAATTTTGGCATAAGGTAATTTAGAGGTATGTGCTCAAGAATGATATGGAAAACAACAGTGTCACTCAAACTGTTACGGTTACAGTGATAAAATTTCAAAATATTCAAAAAGAAACACCTAGTGTTTTGTATTGAAATCCGATCTCCATACTGAAAAATGCTAAATAGCGTTGCAATGGCATCTGTTGCATGAAATTCCTTGGAGCTGAGCAACGAAAGAAATGACTTTACCGTGTACCAGAACATTCTATTTAAGTTACACGTCACACCGTTTCTTCGGTTAAGATCCCAGCCTGATTAGTCCTCCCCAAAACGAGAAGAAATCTAGAAACGGTAATGGTTCAACGTAAGTCACAGTATTTTTTAAGGCACCAATCTACAAAAGGCATTGCGAAATGCGAACCGCATTTGTTGCTTGCTGCCATTCTGAACAATATAACGCTTTCAGGAAAAGAACGTGGGAAAATCATATATATTTATTACTTGAATGGACAAAATGACGCAGAGACATTGCGTGTTCACTGCAGAAACCATGCTTTATGGAGAGGTCCATGCACTGTCAAAGTTGCACGAGACTTGCTTCATAAATTTGAAGAAGTGGTTGAACATGCAATCGGCCTTGGTCTGGATGACCTTCTGCTGTTGCATAAGTTCATCAGACGATAAAAACAGTTCGTCTCGTGAGTGCACATCTTCTGAACCTGCGGAGTTCAACCGTTCTCTAGATTCTGAACTCTATTCAAAAGATGTTTCCGTATTAACTCCTACCCCAGATGTTGGAAGTGGAGAACTATCAATTACGGTTGGATTTTGAGAATTAATTTGTTAACCAATATGATGAAGATGGCAGCTGGCCTTTACGCCTTCTGTGGACAGATGAAGCGAATTGATAACTTGAATTCGAAAAATTGTGCGCACTGGGGAGAGAATGATTCATGTGATGTGTTTGCACATCCATTGCAAAAGTGACTATGTGGTATGGTATAAAAAGTATATTCATCCTCGGCCCTTACTTTTTTGAAGAGGTTACTGCCGGTGATGTGCACGTGTGCAGTAACGAGTGCTCACTATCTGAACATATTAACACGCCACGCAATTCCCTCATTGGAACGGTAAAATGTTCTATCTCAAGTTGTGTGTATGCAAGACAAGGCTCTTCCACGTGTAGGGATTTCAGTCAAACGGATACAGAATTATCTCTTGTTATTTCCCACTTTCATGATCTCCTGATTTGGCATAATAGATTTCTGGCTATGAGGAGATCAGATATCCAAAATATCAATTTCGTCAGCAAACTGCATCTGATTTGAAGGATGCTATCAGAACTTCAATTCAAGGGATTGCTGTTGATATCGTACGTGTTGCAGCGCTAACCACCATCTGTAGCATGCGAAGTCTCATCATGTGGAGAGTTTGAAAAACAAAGTAAAACGCATTATTTTATGCTGCTTCTCTGTCCTTATTGGTTGTCTTCAATTTTAGCCAATATACCACGGGTGATTTTCATGATGCAGTTGTCGTTCAAACGCTCTATTTAATGCTTTTCACAATGGAGATCATATTCCAGTACAAAACACTTAGTGTAGCCAATTGATATTATCAAAATTTTCTCCTCGTAACCGTAACTGTTATAGTGACATTGTTGTTTTCCATATCATTTTTAAACGCTTGCCTTTTAAAATACCATATAACAAAATTTCCTTCCTTTACTGTTAATGGTATGATCATTAATATCTGGAGACAGTTTTTTATAATCACCATATATATATATATATATATATATATATATATATATAACTAGTTATTTGTTATTAAGTATAAATAAATAAAGTTTTTATTATAAATTTACGAATTTATAAATAAATATTTTTTTAGAAAAACTTAATATTCTTTAAATCTCTTGAAGTAAAATTATTATATTTAATTTTCCAACCTTGATTTTATTAATACCATCCTAACATTAATTAAAATTTTATAACATATTCATAGATTTTATATATTGACATTTCTGCACATAATAAGAAATTTAAACTTTCAGTTTAGTTACTTTCCTCAAGTTTAAACAGAAATGGAGTGTGAAAACTGTTCCAGTTGAAGTCAAACTTAAAGATAGATTGTCATTAAAAGGATCATTTGTACAACTGCGAGACTGAGAAGGTATACAACTTCCATAAGAAATTAAATCAGACCTTGTACTAAAAGGCTCTTTAAAAAGAGCGTGCTGTGTGAATGGTCAGCCACTTAACCCTACTTGAAATTACCAGTGAGATATAACGTCCTTGCCGAATAAGAAATGGTGTCACAACAACAAATTTGAGAGCACTGTTTCCGGCGTGAATTAAAGAACATATTTATAAAAGAAGGACTTCATTTTATATGAAGAGGGGAAGATAGTTATGATGCGTATCATTTTTATATGGTCCTTAAAGTACACTTAAAATCTTGTCAGATTACAAGGGTTAATAAAATCTTTTCTAAGTTTTATGGACCAAATACAATTCTTTCGTTTTGTAAATAATTAACAGTTGTATATAATTATAAGATATTCTGGTGGCTTATAAATTATTTTTAAGAAATTTATTCGTTAAACAGGAATGTAAATAGATAAGATAGGCTTTAAAATCTACATGAATATTTATTTAAATTTAAAAATGTTTACAAATTTCGAAAACAATTTACGAATTAATTTTTAAAAAATACAGCATTTTAATATTTTCTTTCAATGGGGACTGCTTTTAAAAACACTCGTATTTAGATGACATTTAAATTTCTCAAGTTTAATATTTTGTTAATTTAAATTTAATAACTCGGCTTTTGTATAAAAGAAAAATTAATTATATTTCATATGTTTATCAATATAATGTTAGAAATATTTGTTATATATTTATATGCATAATAGTTGGCGGTTTTGTTTCAATCTCTTTACGTTAATAGTTCTTTTATATTTTCTCTTAATGTATTTCCGCGAAGTAAATAGTTTTCAATTTTTCCCATGGAAAACAGCTGCTTAATAATAAGAAAACAAAACTTATTTACTATTCCTAAATATTAAAATTAAATTGTAAGTATTCATAAATAATATATTAATAGACAAAAAACAAAATCAATTATAATAAGTCAAAATGGGTGGAAAATTAAAAGAAAAAATTATTTAAAAATATAAATTTTAGAATCTCTGTAAGCTGAACTTAAATAAGTTTTTTGCTTTAAAATTAAATAATAACAAAAGCTTGTCAAATCCACGTAGCTCACTATTATTTAATTCATTGAATAAACTGTAAATTAAATGTGTTGAATCTATTTTAAAATGTAATTCTAAAGAACTATCGGATCAAAATATTTGTAATTAAAACTATTAATTCATAATAAGGATTGCATAGATGATTAAATCTAAAAACAAATATATATATATATATATATATATATATATATATATATATATATATATATATATATATATATATATATATATATATATATATATAACTCTAACATTTTAATTAGTTCATTGGCAATATTTTCATTTCTAAAATTTATTTACTGTCACTAACATTTTAATATAAACACTTCATAACGATGACATTTTTACGAGCTCTTTATCTATATTTTCAACACACACATGGAGTAATTCAAGTAAAAAATGCTCCTTTCAGGCAAACACAATATTATAAAATAACTTTTAGAGATACACAAATAGACATCATCAGTACGATTAGTAATTTTCCAACAATTTTTTCCAAAGATGTGCAGGAGATTCCAATGTTGAATGAATGGAAAAACAGAGGAGAAATAGATCAGGTCATTGCCCTAGTCTATTCTCCAGTCAAATGTTGCTCCAATCAATACCTAGTCTGGGATTCACTTCAAGGAATCATCATCTTGGTCAACCATGGTGAGAAATGAAATTTGTCAAGCTTAAGAATCACGGAGTGAAAGTTGATTCGTCAAGGATTTTAAAATTGGATTCCCTTCAAAATTCAATTTGAGGGTCAAAAAAGATTTTTCTATTCTTTATTTACGAGGAATTTTATTTAAAGAGAATTTTAAGCTTTAGAAAAACACTTCTTAGAAATCTGTTCTCAAATAAAAACGTAATAAAAAGAAAGCCTTTTTTATTTAAAATTTTAGGTGATACTTTTCTTCCTTTTTGTTAAACTTTTTATCTAATATTCATTATTTTTTAACGCAGATAATTATTTCATTTTTAGTCCTAAAAACTATACTTCATTACATATATATGCTAATTTTATCTTATAATTATTTAATTCCTTTTATATCCTAAAGTACTGAAATATTCTAAAACTAATTAAGTAAATTTTTTATGAAAGATTCTCTAAATTTATTTGTAAATTTATTATAAACAATAATACAATTATACGGCACCATATAAATTAATTAAAGAGAAAGATAACAACATCAAAGTTTTTTTTTCCTTCTAAATTCTTAATTTTTTTATTTTTAGCTTATGTTGGTAGATTGAAACAAGAAATACTGTTCTAAATGTATTTCACATGTTTTCATAAGACTTCATTTTTCTCACTGTCAATAAATTAGTGTTTTCAAAATTCTTTTTACAAAAATTTCAGAGAATAATATTTTCATATTTATGTAAAGCAGTATTGTTAATTTCTAACATACGATTGTAATACTTGAAAAGAAAATAGTCTTCTTTAAATAAATTTACCTTTTATACAATTAAAGTTATACATAACTTATAAGGTTATAACCTACAAAAATATAATATATAACTTTAATTTATAAAGATTTACATAAATAATCATTTATTATTGTTTGGTTGTAGAGAACTTTACATTTTTATCAGTAAAAGTAATATTTGAACATTTCAATAACATTGAATCTTTTCTTAAATATCATGATAAATACAATTCTTGACATGTTTTCATATTTAAAATGAATATTTTATCTAAATTAATGCATCTAAATGTTTGTATAATATGCTGATTAACACTTCCAAAGTAATTTGGAACAGAAATTCGTAAAGCAAAGGTTAACTACATGTAAAATCACTTTAAAATGTGATCTCAGAAAAGGAATTTTAAATAACTAATAGCTTTTAATTATTACTCTTTACTTACATTTCCTGTATGTAATCGCTAATTTATTTCTAAATAGCAAAAAATAGTTTCCTCTACACATATGTGCGTGCATTACATACATACCTATTAATTAAATATATTAAAAATTGTTAATGTACCGTTGCTTTTCACATCCCACTTTCTTTACTCTTAAGTTAATTTTAAAAAAGTACTATTTGTGCAAAACAGGTTCCTCAATTTTTTAAAAATAATAATTTTGAATGCTTCATTATATTTCATCATTGATGTATCAAGTATTTTTTTGAATTCAGATTAATTATATATCTATCCCTTCATATATGATGTCACATATTTGGAAATACATAAGTTTAAGTGAAATATTAATCAGATTTATCTTGGTTTCATCAATGAGGATAAAACTACAAATTAATATAAATTTCAAACGAAAATTATAAACCAGTTAATTTTAATTGAATATATTTAGTTTTTTATTTAAATTAAATCATGAAATATTATGCGAACAACAGGACTTCAAAAGAAATTAGCTGGTATTATAAGTATTCAATATAATCATTATATAATGTTTTTATTAAATAATTTGTAAACAATATAATTTTGGCTTATTAAAAACTTCCTAGCTTAAATTTAGATTATAAATTAGCATATGAAAATCAGTAATAAATAAATTATTTAAGAAACAAAAATGTAATGAAAATAAATTTCACGAAAACAACCTTAATAATGATAAAATAAATGTAGTGAAAAGTAACGAAATATTGTAATAGCTTGTGGTAAAATTGTTTCGATTTTGATTAGGATAATTATTTAAAACCATAATAAATTAACAGTTATTTAAAACCATTTTTAATATCGTTGAAACTCTTAATAAAAATAGAATAATTTAGCCAAAATAATTAATATTATTTTTGTTTCAAATTCATAGTTTTAATTTCCATTCTCTTGTAAAAATTATATCAGTCCTTAAGCATATTGTACAAATCTAATTAATGTTTGGAAAAGTATCAAGTAATAGTACCTTTTATTTAATTATAACATGGAAAGACACACTCATTTCGAAGAAATTTTAGTTTTTTAATAACCTTTGTATTAAGCAAATTTCATCACTTAGGCTTATGAAAACTTATTTCAATAATATGATTCGCTTGACAGATTTTGACTTAAAATAAAAACAATTTTATTTATCTTAAAATTTAAGAAAGATTTCAATATGGTTTAGTATAAATCGTATAGATATTTATCTTGGAATGCTTTGGTGAACATTATACCATTAAGAATACTATTGCAATAATAACTTCATTTTTTAAATGAAATGAAATAATTTTAAAGTTAAATAAACCCATAAAACTAATAACTTTCTTCTAGATGTTGTAGTTACAGATATATATTTATAGTTCTTAATGGGCTTGCACGGTTCTGGGGTACTTCTACTCGATAGCATTTTGTGCCATTATATATATTTATAGTTACCAATGTATATTGATATATATGTAATAGTATAATATATTATATCAGTGTTAGCTCTTAAAACCATCAACCAAATAATAGAGAATAATTTTAATAAAATAATTTTACTTATTATGATTCCGAAAATATCGACGCATTATGTTACCATTTATGAAAATATAGCGTGCAATTAATCGTTACTTTGAAAAAAAAAGATACTTTTTTGTCAAAAGTAATAATTTTATGAATTCGTTTAAATGCTCAGAAACTTATTTTACTTTTACTCCAGTTTTTTTTTTTTTTTTTTTTTTTTTTTTTTTTAATTTTTGTCATTTAAATTTGTGAATATGATAAAGGAACATATTACGCAGTTGTTTATGGCTGGCGCAGATATAAATCAATACTACTATTTCTCGAAGAAAATTTATTCGTTAATAAAAATCATCCTTGGTAATTAAAAAATCGAATTTATTTTGTCTTCAAACTTTCATATGCGACAAGTAATAATTTATATAGATAATAATACAAAGAAATATTAATCAGTAAAATAAATAATTTAATAAACTGATAATTTTAAATATGGAAGAGAAGAAGAGACACTTTTATATAAAGAAAGAGATAAACATCTATAGATGCAATTCTAAAAAAGAATTTTATTTTCTTACATAACCTTCACTTCATGCTATGAACATTTACTTAAGCTTTAAAATATTATATAAAAAAAGTTCCAAGGAATGCCTCTGCTTCTTATTTTAATTTATATCTATACAAGAACTAAATATACACAATAATACAATAGATAATTTACCGGAAATATTGCGCAATTTACATATGAATTAAGCGACTGAGTTAATACCAAACATTTATTTGGTTTTGAAAAATAAATTAATTATCTTTTCTTGATTAATACCTCGTTATCTGTGTAAATTCATTAATTCTTTATTTGTATTCGAACCACAACTTAAAAATAAAATAAGTTAAATATACTCGATAGCGAATAATATTTTAATTTCATGTAAATAAATAACATCATTAACTAATTTATTCCAGACTTTTTAGGGATATTTGTAGAGTACATAATAAAATTTAGTCTCGAATGCAGTATCAAGTAATAGTGCTAAATATTGTAAATTAAAATTATTATAAGTTTAATTGGCATTGTCACATTAAACTTATTGAGACTTTTATTTAAGTATGTAAAGTGTACGCAAGGGATAAAAATATTCAGTTAAATTTAAATGAAAAGATGAAGAATGATTTTATGAAACATTTCTATAAAAAGAGAGAGTTACTTACTTTACAACTATTGACAATTATGTAAGATATTGAACTAAATTTTAATTTAAATGTACACTCCTTAAGGAACACTTACTTTAAAAATATTTTTATGTTCATGAAAAATTCAGCAAATATTTCTGTTCAAAATACAAATATTTAAATGTAATAAAATTTTATTACTTTTACTGAGTTAAAAAAAATATTGTAACTGTGATATTTACTGTGATATTTCTTACTTACACTACATAAATTCTTATTTACGCTACACTACATAGAATTACACTACATAAAACAATACATCTTCCAATTAAATATAATATTTTACTTTTTCTCTTAAATAATTTTTTTCTGTAAATAAGTTTCTTTATTAAGTAAATAATAATTTTGTGTTCTTACGTTTATCAATATATACAAATTATATTAAATGGGTTTATTATTATGTGTATATAAATGCAATGATGCACATTGCTTTTATTGCACTAAGTGAAACTTAAGAATAAATACTTTTAATTTTTATAAACTGTTCACATTAATTATTAATTTATTGATACCTCATATTAATTACACTAATACAATTTTTTATGTACTTCATAATAGTTTAATTTATCATTTCAAAATCATTATTAGTAACAATATTTTATTCTATTTTGAAACAATAAATTTACCTTATAAGGTTTTTAACTAAACAATTAAACTAAACATAAAAGCAGAATTTTGAATATTTATTTATCTTTAACTATCTAGTGTTAATGTAATGATACCAAAGATGAATTGAATGTCCCAATTTTGTCTCTAATTTTCTAATATCATCTAAATTTAAACAGACGCTATTATTAAGATATTCATGTTTTCGCAGAATAGCTCATTTTCTCATTTTAAATGAAGATGAGTAATTAACTAGGACTTTGTGTACTAGTGTATTCCTCGTTAGTTGTTTTTATCAAAGAAACAGATAAGAATGAGACATATTAAAATATAATTTAAGGAAATGTATTATTACAGACAGTACTTTTGCTCCTCTTTTACATAAAAATGTCCTATTTATAAATTTGATTACTTTCGATGCTATTAAAAATATACTGAATATATTCACATATATTGTGCAATACATTTTATTGCTATTAAGAAGCAAAATTTTCTTACTAAAATATTGATTTAATTTAATGTAACTTTAAAAATCACATAAACATTAATGATATAAAACAGTAACATAAATTCATTATTCTATAAACCAACTAGTGAATTAACAAAAAAATTAAATTTTTCTCTTGCTAACATTTAATAAAATTTTAATTTTTAAATATTTGTTTGCATCTCAATATCAAAATGAAAATCCCTGTATTTCTAAAACTTTCAGTTTCTCTTTAATTTCAAGCATAAAACATAGGTAAAACACCGTACTATATTTAAATAATTACAAATTAAGATAAATATATAATTCTAATTAAGTATTCATAATTATTATTATTCAATAGAAAGCTTTATGGTGATACACACATTTCTTGTAATTATCATCACGACTTTAAATTTTCTTTTCATATTGAAATGGAACAATACCACTATTCTTTTTAATATCATTATGTTCAATTTTGTTCCAATTCCAATTCATTGTTATGAACTTAGAAATATCATAAAAAGAGACGCATCTGATGTTTCTTATATTGGAGCACAAGCTTTAAAAAACATATTTACAGCTTTAACTGTAATGTATATGAAAACAATATTTATTTTTTAGGAAATACAACAAAACCAAATCTGAAGAGTCAGAAACTTAATCAATGTGCTACTATCACTTTAATAAAAGATAATTAAATTTTTAAATTGAAAATCTTTAAATTCGTATAGATATATATTAACTTTGTTTCAATTAATTTTTGAATTTGAAACTACTTTCCATAGCTATTATATTGATAAATTTTCGAATTCTTACTATTCATTTGTTATGTAAAATTCAAAAGAAGATATGTTATTGGCACAGAAACAAATAATAACAAAGCTGAAATTCATTTACATATAAATAGGATTTTTCCCGAAATATAAGCTATTTAAATTTACTTCAAATTAAACACTGGAAACTCTTCAGTTAACATTTACTTTAAAATATAATTCAATAACATAGAAACTATTGTTTTTTCCTTATAAAAATATTAAGTTCTCTCTAGCAAAATATTATTAGAATTTTTTAATATTTGAATTTTCAAAGGTTTTTCCTACCTGCAAACCACTAAACAACCAACCATCTACTAGATTTCAAGCCCCGATAGATTAATGCAGTCAATTGAATCTCAGCTGGCATCATCATCTTTATATTATATTTGCATAGTAGTAACAATTAAAAAAACTCACAACTGATAAACAGAAATATAATAAATTTTTACTTCGAAACATTTCTGTGTTTTTAAATACGCGATGTAAATGTTTAAATGAATTTTCCCAATACAACATAAAATTACAATGTTTATGTAATTAATCATGTTTATAACTGATTTATATTTAAATATGCTTATAATTATTTATGTTTATTTCATCAAAAATATAATAATAATAAATGAAAGAAACTTTTTCCTAACGTTGCAAATTTCATTTTTAATGAAAAACATCAGAAAAAATATTAATTAAAAACGTCATTGTTATGTTCAATATCGATTTTCATTTAAGAAATTAGACAATTATTTTCTCAGATCTCGATTGCATATTTTAATGATTTGTTTGACAAAAGACAAAGTTCTTTACATTCTGAACCTTTAAAAAATAACTAGGCATGTCTTTTAGACTTTACTTTTTTAATGAATACCCAAATTTTTGTAAGGCTTTTCTGGACAATACCAATATATTAATGCTTAGTAATATTGATATTACTTTTTAAGATTATTTTGCTTCTCAAAATAATGATTTGTTTCTCTTATTAAACGTTTGATAACAAAGTGTGTTAAGAACTTTTTAGATTGATTTTTTATCTTCCACACAGATTAGATATATAATGTAATTGTTTTCATTATAATTAGCCTAGGAAGGGAATCCCCATTTGATAGCATTTCGAGATATTGAAAAAAAAAAAGAATATTATAAATTGTTCTTCGTGCAATTGTTTTGATTTAGAAAAATGAATAAATATTTGTTTTTATGATATTTCATAACACTAAAAATAAATTCTTAAGATATAAAAATGACCAAAGCCACACTATGCTAAGTTTATTCCTTTTTTGGAAAACGTAAAATGGGTTCTCTTTTATTAATGCACTTTTATGTTTTATTTTTTAACTACAAAAGTGCTTTCAAACACCCATTTTGTGTCTTTGTTTAAAACTGACATAAGCAAGTGAAATTAAGTTCAAATTTAAATATTAGTTCACGTTGAAATACTATTGTAACACAAAAGTACGTCTCATCGTAATGATTAAGAACTACACATTTTTAGAACTAACACAAGCAGTTTTTCTAAAAGAGATGAGGAAATCGTATCTGTTATTGAAAGACTTGTGGTATGCTAACTTCCAATTTGCATAAAATTATTAAATAACTCTAAATAACAAGAGGGAAATGTATTTAATTTTTATATATTAGAAGGAAAAGTAAACTTAAACATTTTTAATAATTTTATATTAAAAAATTATTAAAACAGCTGCTAAAATAAATAACAAAATTTAAAATAATTCTAATATCATTTTTTTCTTACTTTTAAATAATATATTTTTATCAGTTTAAATTATTCGTTAAAAATACTTATTTTATTTTAAATCAAATAAAACATCTGCAAACATTTTTAAATTGTTTGAAATTTTAAGTTATACTCTGGAAACATGTTTCAGATAACCCATAAAAATATAATGCAGTTATTTATTTTTTATGATAGTTGTAATGTGATTAAGTATATATAATTCTTTTGAAATTTCTCATTAATTCACAGAACATGTAAAGAAATACAATTTATTAGAATTTGTAGTGAATCATTTAAATTAAAGGAATCAACAAATACTGAAACGTTTTGCAGCATGATTATCGGAAAATGAAAATAAGTTATATGATGCATATTTGTATTTCAACCAAAAATATAAATTAGAAATATTTGCCAAGATTCCTAGCAAACAAAATAGCAGTTTCAAGGAAATAACCTAAAAGTCATCCCTTCTGTACATATGAATGGGCTAAAATTCTTCACTGATCACTTTCAAAAAATAAGAAGTAGAAAATCACGAGTAAAAATCAGATGATAGAGGAGGAAGAACGAAACAAATCCTAAATCCCTCAGCGATGAAATGGTTCGGAAAAGATGTAGTACCTCCGTAACAGCCAAGCTGACCAGGCCGACACCGAAGAACGGGGTGGGTAAGAAGTCAAGCGTTTGGAACGAATCCAAGCAGCTTTGTTCAGTTCCAGAGCTTACATCTTAAAGCCGACTTGTTCTGGCTTTAGAACGCATTTTAAGATTAATAAAAACCGCCGCATTGTACGCAGTTCGAGATTAAAATGTGACACTCTTCTGGGTAAAATGGCGTGTAACAGAATTTTTAATGGTCCCTTGTGATTAATTATCAGTTACTCAATGCTTAGATTATTTATAACTAATGAATTTTTCAAATATATTAAATATTTGTTTATATATTTGTATTGGATTGTAAAGGACAGTGAAATAATAATGAGTTACGTTGGGATTACGTTTATAATCGCAATTTTAAAATGAAGTGAAAAGATAAATTAATGATGTAAAGGCATTTCTCATTAAATTAAAGGCTTTAATCATAAGATACCTTCTCGTAGGTATGAGCTTTAAGACCTTATTTATTCATAGAGTTCTAATATGGCTCAAAATATTATTCCAAATTTGAGAAATTTAGATGTAACAAAAAATTTATTTTGAATTAACTTTTTAATTTCTCTGTAGCTAGTTTATCTTCCGAAGTTTATAATTGAAGAATGAATACCATCATTTATTATTTATTCGATCCATATTATTTCAATGCTCTCAATAGTTAAAAAAAGAAGTGAATTCATCATGAGATCCAATAAATATTTACATAAAATGGGAAATTTTACCTAAATGTTCTTATATCAATAATACAATATTTCATACTTATAAAATAATTAAAAGTTGAATTTTTCAAAACTGTTTTTTGATTAAAAATCAAATTTATGTAGCAATATATATATATATATATATATATATATATATATATATATATATATATATATATCTATACATATATATATATATATATATATATATATATATATATATATATATATATATATATATATCTATACATATATATATATATATATATATATATATATATATATATATATATATATATATATATATATATATTGAATTGATACTTTTTGAATGAGAAATTTTTTAAAAGTCGTATAAAATAATAATCTGATCCAAAGAGATTTCAGAAAATACAGAAAAGGAAATTCTAACTTCGGATTAGGAATTTCTTATTTTAAAAATTTCTTGTCCTTAAAATTTCTTTATATAAAAATAATGCAACATTGCATCTTTTATTTCAAATTCAGCTTATCGTCATTTTTTAGATTTTTTTAATAAAAAACTCCAGATACAATTTTAAATCTATAATGTAAAGAAAAAGATAATTTTTATTTTAGTTCAAGTATAAAAAGTAACAACATTATGGTTGAACTAGAAGAAAATATTTAAATACAATAAGAATATTATATATTCCAAAACATTTTTGAATTTCTGCCGAAACTATTAAGTTATTTTACAAAGTGTATGGCTGAGTCTGAAGACAGCCTTTAAAAATCCTTTAAAAGCTTCCTCTACCAAAGATATTTTAGTTACTTTGCTTAAAATAAATTATTGAAAAATTAACATCATTTTTAGTAAAATTTAATAAAATGTTTTTGGTTTATTTTCCGATTTACATTATTACAATTTAATATTTTTTAATGATTCAAGGTATATTGGGGTCAATTAATAAAAAAGGACAAAATATCTTATATATTTATCTAAATTAATTTCTCTATATTTAAAATGGCAATTGCAAGTATTTTTCGCTTTATTACCCATTTCATATTTCATGAGTTTTAATATATTAACACACAAAAATCCTACATGTTCCATTAATCAATTGTTTTAGATAATCCAACCATACACAAAAGTTTGGCATATGTTTAAATTAGAATTTAATTTAAATTATATTTTTTAAAAATATTGAAATTTAAATAAGTAATATTATAGAAAGGTAACAAAAACAAACACAAAATCATCGAATTGTGTTAGCAATCCTAATTATAACATTTTATATGAAAAGAAGTCTGAAATACTATTTTCATAATTTAACAAACTTCACAAACTATATATATAATATATATATATATATATATATATATATATATATATATATATATATATATATATATATATATATATATATATATATATATATATATATATATATATATATATATATATATATATATATATATATATATATATATATATATATATATATATATATATATATATATATATATATATATATATATATATATATATATATATATATATATATATATATATATAAAAATAACTTTGTCATACTTCATCATTATTCACAATATAAAATATTCTTTTTCTCATTGAACACGTTCATTCTTTCACCCAAGTCCCTTTTTAAGATAAGATTTGAAGTCTTCTTACGTGGACGTATTAAATTACGGTGTTTTAGTCTTTTCATATGTATAGATTCAAAACGTGGTCATTTTCATTCAGGAAAGAACCGGAAGTCACATGGAACTAGATGTGATGAATTGGGTGGATGAGAACACGCCCTTGTCTTTTCTTGCACTACGTTATGTTGGATCTGAATTGATGGCTTTCCATCGCCAGAAGGAAAGCGGATTATTTCTATCGTGAATTCCCAATCCTAGTTTCAGGATCATAATCATAAATCCAAACCTTCTTCCTCTCCGATGAAAAAATAATTGTAATCTGATCCTGCAGCAAGATCACTTAATGGAAAATGCGTGTCGTTTGAATTAATAATCTTTAAGAAGGATGTTTTTTAATTATCAATATACAAATGGACGTAAAGGATTCAAACGATAATGGGTAGATTCCTTGAAATTCACAAGCATCCTCAGTATTGCCCTTGCTTAAAAATATTTCATAAATCGCTATATACAAAAAGTTTTGGTTTTTAATATTTTTATAAAGGGAGTTCCACATAATTTTATCAAACATGATTCTTAGAGCAAATATTTTTTTAAAAAACTTCATGCATTATTACTATAAAAATGCTATAATGATTCAACACATCAGATTATTAGAAACTTATTAGAAATTTATAGAATATTTTCTTCAGCTATTATGAATTTTAAAACGAATTATTGAGATACATTCACAACATGTGATATAATAATTCTATCAAATTACTTGAAACTAGCTAATTTAGAAATTTATGGGCATCAAAAAACATATAAAATGTTACTTTTTATCTATACATAATTATTCAAATTTTTTTGTTTTGTTGTTAAGTTTAATTGATTTAATTGTAAATTCATTCATATTACTGTATAGTTAATATTTTATATGAATGTGTTTATCTTTCCACACTTATATATAAGTAGAAATTCTAGAAAATATTTGCTACGAAATCTTTTTTGATAATTTATATTATGCAAATGATATTTTAAATTAGATATCATTTTGAAAATTTCTTTTAAATACTAATATAAAAACAATTGTTTCTTTTTATAATATTTAATTACCAAGTAAATGTAACATTTTAAATACGCAATCACAATTCTGCTTTAATAACGTAAACTACTAAGGTCAAGATTTTCAGAGATTTTCAAACATTTTCACAAATTTCAAGAGATTAATTTCAGTTAAATAAGGAAGTATTATATCATGTAAGAATTTCAATAAAACTATCACCTCATTATATATTCTATAAATTTGATATAACGATAAATAAACCACTTACAGTAAAATAAATGCGTTATTTTTTCAAACATCAATCGAAAAATGTTGAAGAATAACATCCTGATTTTTTTTCTGATCTCTTCAGAAAGTAATCTTATCAGTGAAACCAGTTTAAAAATATATATTAGCTGTGAATATAAACACCTAAAAATAAACGCCAATCCGGAAAAGGCTTACTTAAATAAATGATGATGAGTCGAAATTTGGAAAAAAGAGAAAATGATTTATAAATGTGGAAAAAAAAAATCAGGAAACCGAAAAATAAATGAATGACATTATACTGGTGAAAGAGTTGTAGACACTAAAAATATTTTCCTAACATAGCTTTTCATAAAAAGAAATTTTAAGAAGTATTTCTGTGTGCTTCAGTGCTTGGATAATAATATATCATAATCAATATCTAACAATACCGTGTGCCTAATATTGATAATAATAATAATAATATCATGAAGATAACATTACAGTACATAAAATAATGGTGCAAGTGTAAATACCTTCTGTTCTAAATTTTAGTCTAAATAAGTAAATATACACAACGTATCCATTTTAAACACAAGTCATTACTCAAGGTCAAAACTATCTCTCTTAACTTCTTCGAATTCTCACACTAACTGGTTAACGTGACTAGTTAACGTGCATAGGCTCTATTAGAACAATGATCTTTGGCTGTGTCTGAGGTCAGCTTTCTGCCTTCCTTTCACAAAACAATAGCTTTACCAACCAAGTTGCCATAGCAATGATTATCAAAATGTTAAAGTCAAATGGATACATTTCCAAACTTGTTTTGATATAATTCTTTATTAGTGTATTTTCAATATATTTTCATTCATGCAACACATTTTTACTCGTATATATATATATATATATATATATATATATATATATATATATATATATATATATATATATATATAAAGTTGGTTTATAATCCTTTTATTTTAAAAATTATAAAAACATATAACCTCATTACATATTATAAAAACTTGAAAAATAATTATAACGCAAACACGGATGAGATTTCTGAGTTAAAAAACTAAATCTAATGCAAACTTATAACGATATGAGAGTATTATTGGAGAAAAATCCTAAAAAATCTTTGAATCTTTTAAATAAAATAGAGAAAAAAAGAAAATGCATCATATACTAATTGCAAAGTCGTAACATTTTGGGAAGAAAGCTAAAAATATTTTAACTATAAATTTAAAATAATAAATATTTCGTAAGTACACATTTGAAAAGTGATTATGAAATATTTAGTTTTTCAAAAGTAACCCACTAAAATTCCAGAAAAAATATATTATTGTAATTTCTGAAAATTCAAATAAGTATTTTTCGTAACAAATGTGATGTGTAATGTTCAAAATTATTTTCAATAGAAATACTTTTTATTTCTCTAGTCCTTTATCTATCTATCTATCTAACTATATCTATCTATCTATCTATCTATCTATCTACCTATCTATATATATATATATATATATATATATATATATATTATAAATATTTATACATTAATGTAAAAATTTACATCATATAACACGCATTAAAGTTTCAAAAGTAAAAATATTAATCATTATTAAATGTTCTGCATTATAATAAAAAATTTAAAAATTTAAGGGGAAAACACCTGTTTATATGAGATTAATAGTTTTACTTCAGAAACTGTTAATTTAATAAAGAAATTTTAAAATATTATTCAAATTTAATATAATGTAAATAATATGTATGTAAAATTAAAGTAAAATGTGCTTATAAAACAAATGGATGCTTAAATGTACTTTAACTTAAGGTGAGAAATGTTTATAATTCTGCTTAGAATAATTTCTACCAACCTTAATATTAATAGGGCTAAGATTTAAAATAGCAGTTATGCTTATTTTACATTCTAATTTCGCTTAAATTTATTCTTGCCATGGATTGAGAATTTACATATAACTATGAAAAATATATAGAGAGAGTTTTATCAAATGCAAATTATTTCACTTTGAATTATAAATAATTCAATAATTAAATTTAGCGTTATATTAATAGATGAATTTAAAAACCAGAAGCCTTAGTCACTCAGTGAATTTCAGAATATTTATAGTTCTATAATTTAAGATTTTGTAAGAAGTATAATAGTAATTTTTATTATATTACACTAAACCTTCATATTTACATTCTGAAAACTAGTTGAACAATAATAAAAAATTTTCACATGTAAATAAATAATTGATTTTTTTTAGGATTTTTTTTAATCCTACAAAATATTATTGTAGGATTTACATTTCCCGTATAACAACCGTAAGGTATAGAATATAACAATGCACATATTGCAATTGATGCATTAACAGTGCATGTGAATTATTATGCATTATTATGCATGAAAATTTAAAACGATGGTAAAAATTAATCAAATATGACAGTTTATTTTTAACACACTAAAGGGAAATCTTCCCCATCAAAATCTACATTAAAAAAAATAACATATTCATATGAAAGTATTTTAATAATCTTAAAATATATTTTTGAATGAGCAAATATAAATTTATAGTTTCAGCAATGAATTCTTATATCTAAAACCCCAAATGTTTAATACCAGCTAAATCTTAAAAATCGATAATTGAAGCTTTTAAGATTTAGCTTTTATAAATAGTAATATATATTATTATAATGCAGTAAAGTATGTGTTCTATATTATTTAATAGTTATTAATCTGTATTAATTTTTTAAAAAATGTAGCATTATGAGTGGAAATTATTCATTTGAACTTTGATTTTCAGTAAAATTATATACACATGAAACGATAGATATAGTATAATAAAAGTTAAAATATGTTTTAATTACAAAATTAAATAGTCTAAATCCTTTAATTTGATTAAAACTAATATCTTATTTATTAATTCTTTACATTTAACTCCAAAATCTCTGCAGTTTTTTATTAATGTTTATATTATTAATTTGAATTAGCTCAATAATATTAACTATCACCATTTTATTTGACATTGTGTGGTCTTATTACACAGAAGCACACACAAGATACTTAATAAACACACACACATGTGTGTGCGTGTTTATATATATATATATATATATATATATATATATATATATATATATATATATATATATATATATATATATATATATGTATGTATGTATATATGTATATATATATATTTATGTATGTATATATATATATATATATAAATATATATATGTATGTATGTATATATATGTATGTATGTATGTGTATATATATATATATATGTGTGTGTGTGTATATATATATATATATTATTTATCTTGTACTTTTAATCATTTTATGGATTGAGGCTCCTTTTCTACGTTTAATAGTAACTTGAGACATTAAATTTAATATTATTTTAAAGTAATGTCTTAGTTTGTATCATTCATTAAATTGCTTGATTGCAAAATGTTCTGAAATTTAAATGGTTTAATTTTTTACAAATAAATCGCTTAATAATTTAATAGCAATTGTTGTTCACACACATTCTCTTTATAAAACTAAATAAAATTTTACTGTTAATTGTTAGCAGTTTTAACGCCATTTGGTACCTTATTAAAATATTCAAACATTTTTATTGCATTTATCAAACAAACTATATAATTCTATAAACATTTGTATTCGATTTCTTTATAATTCAAATATCATTTATTTAAACTATGATCAATATTTCATTACTTATATCCTTTAATTTTAAGACAGCCACTTTTCTAAAATATACAAGTATTAGTCCCCTATATATTGCATTTTTTATAGATTTAAATCCCAAAAAAAAAAAATGGAACGAAATATAATAGTTAAATTTCCCTTATTTTTAATTCAATTTTTCAGGATTTCACTGATAAAAATTAAAAGGTTTAAACAATTTCTTAAATAAATAATACTATTTTAAAATTTTGTGAAAGCAATTCATAATATATAAAAATAAATATATCTACAGAAAGAAAATTTTTGATATAATATAAATTTATTCTGCATAGAATAAAACATTTCAAGAAAATAATGAGAACATTGAAATTCAAATAATTATAGTTATATATTGATTTCTTAGATAACGTGTTAGATGTTGGTTATTTTTTATTGATTGAAAATATTTATTTTAAATTTACATATTATTTTAATTTCAATAATTTTACTAATATTTTTTTACTTTCAATAATAACTAATTTCATTAATTTTAAAATATATGAATAATTTATCAAGTTATTTTTTTGTTTATTCTGCTTGCAAAATATTCCAATAGGTTTCAGTGCTTATATATATTTCAGTAACTTCATATAACATTAAAATAGTCCGTAATAACCCATGACATTCTCTACTAAACTTCCACAAAAACATACACATCATCATCATCACTTTTTTCCACAAACAACAATTTCCATCAAGCAGATTGAATTAAAATCACAATAATAGAGAAGAGTTAATGCAATATTTCTCTTATTCACAACTTATTTTCTTTTAAAATGAAACTCCTTCATTTGAATAAAAGGTAAAAAAAAATAGGAAAACAAATTAATCTTTTGAGCGAATAAAAAAGCGAAGAGTAAGATAATTTTTAGCCACTCACCATCCGCAGCTACGGCCATCCTCAATCAGAAAGCGGAGGGACAAAAAATATGAAAAAAAAATATTCTATAACTCTCTAGTAAATATCCAAACGGAAAAACTAAAATAAAATTTGAAAATAAAACGGGAAAAAAAGCACACGGTGGTTAAACTCAGTGCTTGTGGATTCCAAATCCAGCCATCTCTTGCTGTAATACCGCTGGAGAGCGCTCCTCTCCCATCGGCTATCTATCCGAATAGCAGAATACTGGAGTGACCGATTGATCGCCTGTCATGCGCCTAGAAACGAGCAGGCGATAATCCACTAACAGCGCCCTCTTGTGTGCGCGAGGAGGAGTGGCAGAGAAAGAAACAATGCAGGCTCTCATTAACATTATTTGAGTCTAGCGATAACAAGCCACATGTTAATGTACAAGGGTATTTAATCATGTTGAACTTAAATACTTTTCTGGAAAAAAAAAATAATTCCTGGCTTTTAGTTTTCAGAAAGATTTAGATACTTGCTTTCCATCATGTACTTTAAAGTCTCTACATTTCATTTTAATTGAAGTCATTAAATTTAAAATATGAAACAAATCTTTGCATAATTTTATTATGTGCAGCATTTTTTTTTCCTTTAAGACATAATTTAGGTTAAGTTATTGAAAAAGCATAAAAAGTAAATCAAAATATTACACAAATTAATGAAAAATTTGATTTATTAATTCATTATTTACCTTGCATAATCAATTATTCCGTTATGGGGATTGGCAGTTTACTACGTTATATTACGTAATATAATAATAGAATGCAATAACTAGTAATTACGTTTTTCATTTCAGTTTCCTCTTTAAAATTAAAATCTGGTGCTTGTATTTGTAAAACCAACATTTTACCAGAAATATGGTAAAAAATTTAGGATATTGTTACGTATAAAGAAATATTTGATAACTTTGCTGTAATATGGTACTCAATATTTGAGAAATTTATGACAATGATTTGAAACAAAAATAGATCTTCCCTAACAATCTAACAACTTTATGATTAGATAAAACAAACTAAAAAAAAAGTAAAATAGTTTTAAGATTTTCTTTGCTTCGCTTTTATGTGCTTTTTTTGCTAAATCAATATAATCTAAACTTTTTGTAAGGCAATGCATTTGTCTAAAAAGGAGATTAGTTTCTGTGCCCTTAAATATTATCAGCATATAAAATATTTTCCATTGTTTCAACCATCAATGAAAATTTCCTTATAAACTGCTGGCCATCCAAAATGAAACACCACTCAAATACCAGAAATACATGAGAGAAGTATTCATTTGGCAGATAACACGTTTTACAAAGATCAAAAATTACAGCCTCTTCTGAAGAATTGACGATGACAAAATTGCAAGTTAATGAAACCTTCATGAATATAACCGATGCGCTAAGTCTTGGCATAAATTTTAAGAGACTTTATATGCACCCTTGGGGTATAGTAATCCATGCAGTTTTCACACAATGCAAAAGTTGATCTGATCTGGCATCTGGTGGCGTATCCCAGGCAAGTATCCAAGCAGTGCAAACATGGACCACATGTTTTCGATTGTCAATCTATCAAGAGAAGTAGTCAAACACTCAGATGAATGGTTTGCCCTCCAGTCTTTGGTTTAGCAATTCGAGTGTCCTTGAATCTGCTCATTTGGATAATTAAAGTTGTTTGGAATCCATTTTAAACTACTGATCCTGATCTAAATAGACATCCTGTGCAAAAAATACATGAAGAGTCTGAGTTAATAAAAGAAACAAACTACATCAAAATCAGAAAAATAAAATAGCTAATGAAGCAATTCAATCTGATAGGGAAAGAACTCTTGAAAATTGAGTGTCACATGTGGTCAAGCATTACCCTGTTGAAATCTGGCTTGTTGAAAGCACTGAATGGAGGGGTGGACACCAATCTTTAATATCCCAGAGCTATAGGGCTGATTGTTCAGTATACCAGCAATGAGTACTGCAGAGATGTAGGAGTGAGATCCAGTCCCACTCTAAACGATGATACTGAGTGCAGGACCAATATGGAGATGATTAACATAATAATTTAATAGTCCTTCACCACGATGTCTTCAGACTCAAATCGGGTCATCCTGGTGTTACAGGCAAAAGCGGTATTGGTGGGCAAAAACAATGACTTTTCATTCGGTAGTTCATCCCCTTCGTTCATTGCACCATTGGCTGCAACAATGCCTGTGGTTTTGTGTCAAGAGTAAATAAAAAAACAGACGCTTTACTGACATTTCACTCATATCGAATGATATGGGCGGATACTATGAGATGGATGACAGACTGACTCTGTTGTGCTGTTTTCATAACGTGGCTGACTAGTCTATCACTGGCATGTGCACAATAGGCTTATAGTCACGTGCAGTGGGTAACGAAGTGAATGTGGTTGGTTCCATCGATCTGCAGATTCTACATACAGTAATTAAAGATCTGCATCACAGTTGCTTAGTTTTGTCAACACAATCACCGACTTCTCTGAATGATTCTTCACAATCCCTACATGCAAATATTTTTTCGGGTTGAATTCAGAAACTTACCCGAAAGATTCTCGATATCTTCTACGAGGCAATGTTAAGTAACCTATACAAAAAAATAACTCAAGCTTCGAAAAAACGTCTGTCTATACTTCACTCTGTGTTCTTTTTGTATAGCACTTACACAGTCACTTGTGAAAAGCTCGTGCGCTGCTATGTTAATGATTGCCCTACCTCATCACTGCAAAAATATGATATAAATTTCACATAATTTTCATGCTTCTTTCAGGTTGCTACATTTTGAGTGGCTTGAAATACAGTTCAATCAATAGGATTAAATTTAATTTACTATAAATTTATAATTTACTCACATAAGAACGAAATACATTTTCAAAATACGGTATGATTTGCTAATAAAAGAAGTTCAATTTAACAAACCCAAATACTGATGAGTTAAAGAAAAGAATATGTCTTAAACCAGAATTGGATTACTTTAACGAAGTAATTAAATGTAAATATTAATGATCAGTGTCACCACGACGTATATTTTTATCTATTATAAAATAGTTTTTAGATGAAAACTATAAATTAATTATTCTGTTCTACAAGAATGTTCTACAATTCCTTAATGTTCTACAAGTTTTGATGCTTTCTTGAAATGCTATGAAATCTTTTAAACTAAACACAATTCATGAAATGATAAACTTTAAAAGATAACTGGTTCTTTCTTTAACTACTATGATGTTTATATATATAAACTATCTGTAAAAGCTTATTGTTCGATTCAACAATCATCAATAATCACATTTTATCCTTTCAAAATTATGAATGAAACACATTTTTTCTTATATTTCAAGCATACTTATTAACATTAAAATTAATATATAAAATTCATATAAATTGAATAAATATTTATATATACCTATTTTTATGAAATCGTAAAATAATTAAAGGATTACAATATCAAACAAAAAGTAACGGTTTTACAAAAAAAATAGATACTTTAAAACTTTTTTCAGCTTATTGCTAAATGAACTCAATAAATATATGATCTACTTCTAAATTATGAAGACTCCCGTTCGGCTGCTTTCATCTAACAGCCCATTTGAGGGCTGGGTGGATGGAAGCATGGTACTTCAACAATCCAGTTGGTTAGGATCTCGTTCTTATTATCAGAAGATAGTTAGTTTGACACTCTTTATTTACCATCCATTACAAGAAGATCCATTACACTTACGAAAGGCAACTAGGAAACATTTGTTGTTGTTGCTAATCTCTCCTAGAGTCTAGCTTCGGTTAGAAGTGATCTACGAGTTTAATCACCTTGAAAAATTCTAGACTAGCAAAGACAAAACCAGTTGGACAACCTAGAGACCTTAGAATACATGCCGGGGAATCCTGCTCTTGGTTACATTTCGGACAAATTGGTGGGGTTTTTGATTACCCTGGAAAAAAAGTCTTCTTTGGTGGTCACAAACAGAACAGGAGAGAGTTGTCTGTTTAAGTTCATAGCTTGGAATCTTCTAGGGGATTTGGCATAGTACCAACAATTTATCAGAGGTACAAGCCAAGTTATTTTATCGTGTTAGGGAACATTTAATAGTGATCAAAATGTTCTTCAGGTGTAATGATTTCTTTAGAGTATCAGGTTGCACAAGTATTGGGGGGGGGTTCATGGTCTTTTCTTTTAAATTAGAAGATCCCAATCATTTTTCACTTGACTCGTAGAGCCCAATTCTAGGAAAAGTGCAGCGAAATATGCCAGCACACACGCAGTCAGTATGTATCTAAATCAACCACTACCTTAACAAGTTCTAAACACACATTGATTGATATTGAAATAATCTTTTGAAACAAATCTATACTGAAACTACATCGATAGGAAAATAATCCAGTTTCCTTTTATAATTGTGCCAATAATTGTAATCTGACAACAGAGAAAGATCAAACGCATATTTAAATGTGTTAATAATTGTACATGAATTAAAATTTGTAATACGACTGTGTTGTAACGTAGTATCACACTAAAGTTGAAAATGTTTACCTTGAGATTACTAATTTTTTTTCACATTCATGATTTAGTAGGTAGTAATAGCTTTAAAAATAGTCTCACCAAAATATAAAATTAGCTACTAATTCTACAAAATTTTCATTCTCGATTCTAAATTCTGATTCTCATCAAAATATCACAAAAGCTCAAAGCATTTTCCATTTGTTATATAGGATATATTTTCAAGTAACAAGTGTAATTATAAATAGTATAAATAAAGCTCTAAAAATAATTTCTGCATAAAAAACTTCTGAAAAATGCCACTTTTAGGATTTATCCATCCATAATCATCAATAAATTGAACGCATATTTTCCAATTATCTTCAAATTTGGTGAAAATTGATCAAAATCCTTCTTTCTTGAAACCATAATTTCAAAATGATAGGACCGAACTGTTCATTATAAAAAAAAAATCAGATGTGTTTTAGCCACTATACAATTGACAATTGAATTGATTGGACCAGATTGATAATGACCAGAGAATCTGTTTTCTATAAATGAAGCTAATGTTGTGTGTTCTTAGGAGTTTTTTTTGTTTCCTATTTACGACAAAAGAGTACGACCGATAATCTTTGAATAATCCTCTAGTGTGCAACACATTGTGAATGTTCAAATGCTTTGTAAATGATTTCATCTGTTAAACTATCATTAACACCCAGTTGAGTCATTGCAGCATTGATAAAGTTTAAAACAATTGTGCTCTTAATATTTATTATACAATAATGTTAAGAAACTGTAATGAATATATAGTGCTTACAAAATAACATTTTTATCAGCTTTTAAAATTAATATAAATCAAATTATAAAGTAATACGAAGGTCAATCTGAAATTTTTGAGATACAACTAGGTTTTTAAAGTTATACTAAAAAATTTTAGGTGTGTTCAAAGTAGCCTCCTCCAGCATCAATGCACATTTGTAGACGAATTTTCCATAGATTAAATGCCTCAAGCCATTCATTTCTTAAAATAGATGAAAAAAAATGCTTTTATAGCAACATCAATCTCTTTTTTAAAATGAAAACGACGTCCACTTAAGTTCTTTTTTAGATTAAAGAATAACCAAAAGTTGCACATAGCTAGATCAGGTGAATACGACGGATGTTCGATCACTTTAATTTGTTTTTGCTTAAAAAACCCAACTGTTACTCTGGCTGTACTTGAAGATGCATTGTCATTGTGAAGCATTAGTCCCCTAACATTCAGTTCTTGTAGAATTTCTGGAAGACATTTAGTGGCATACCAGTTTGCTGTTACTGTCTCCTGTCCTTCCAATTTGAAGGCTTTGACCAATCCCGTACTTCTGAAGAAAACGGCAAACATCATTTTTTACAGTGCGCGTTGTTTTTTCACCATTGTCGGCATTGGATCATCTTCAAAGACCCATACTTTGCTTTCTTGACGTGTTGGAACGTCAAAAACAGGTATGTACTTTTCATAACCAGTTACAATTTTAGAAATGATGCGGTGGCCACCATCATTTAGCAATTTAAGAATTTCTTTACTGATTCTGACACGCTCCTCTTTTTGATGCTCAGTTAGATTATGAGGAACCCAACGGCAAACTACTTTTTTCATATGTAATTCTTCATGAATGATTTTGTGCATGGCTGTGGATCCAATGTTAAGTTTCTTCTGTATCATTTGACAGGTACAGCGATTATCATCCAGTAACATTTTTCGTATGGCAGACACATTATCGGCCTTCCTGTGTGTTCTTCATCCTGAAAAAAATTGCGACCTCTTCTAAATTCTCTAAGCCATCTGAATACAGTGGAACGAGTTGGAGATTCATCACCAAAGGCTAATTGCAACCGTTGAACGCATTTTTCTTGATTTAATCCTGCTTTAAAATCGTAAAAAATCATAGCGCGAAAATGTTCTCGCGTCAATTCCATTTTCTCTTGTTTAAATTTTATTCTACGCTAAACAAGTTGAATTAAGTCAGTAAAAAATCGTTTTCTGTGTTAAAATACTTTATATTTTAAAATTAAACCGTTATTTTTATTTTGTAAATTCTCGTCTGCGCGTATCTCAAAAATTTCAGAGTAACCCTCGTATAACGAGATTTGTTTAAACTTTTAAAATTCATATTACTATCATAAATAAATAAATTTAGTTACTATAGGTGTGCGTGTTATACATAACTTCAATAATTAATTAATAATTATCAACATAATCATCTTAAGACTCATACAAACAACACATTTCTTGAGACATTAGTAGTATTAATAATCTAAATAATTTACGACATTAATAAACAAAACGAGACCCATTACATTTACTTTTTCACCACATGAAATATTATTTTTTATTTACTCCGACATTTTGATGCTGGATTAAAAGTATGTTTTTAAATTATCATTATATATTAATAAAGTCAAATAATATTATCAAAATAACATTTAACTTACTGTGGTTATTTTAAAAACTTAAATAGTTGCACACGTTTACGCACTTAAAACAACCTATTCAACTTAAGGCAATCGGTTTAAAAATAGTTTCCAATAACTGTCTCTAAGGGTTCCAATTAGTTAACAAGGAAAAAATATCTAAAAAAAGAAAAAAGACAAGATAAAATCTGAAGAGAACAAAAAATAACTATTCTTCATTAGAAGAAAGCTTCTGATCATTATAAGACAAAACGTATCTAATATATATAAAGTTTATAAGGAACAGATAGATTGATGAAAAAATCGATTTTTACTTAATACCCTTTTTCCATATTCTTACAAGCTTATGGAAAAGCAAATAAGTGAATACGTGTATTTAGTTATTTATTCAAGAAGAACACACAACTAACATTCAAAATTTCATATACTTTTCTTTCAAACTTATGCTTGTTAAATGATACGTTCAAAATCATAAAATTAATTGTAAATATTATTTATTGGGGTATCAGATAAAGAGAATGAGTTATCGTTATTTTTACAGCTTCCTGTAATGATGTTAAAATTATATAAAGTTAATATTTTTGATATATAAATGTGTGTATGTGCTCATATATACATACACACACACATATATGTGTGTGTGTGTAGATAGATATAGATATGATATAAATGCTAATTAATTTAATAATTATCAATGTTTTTAAGAAACACAAAAGTGATTTTCTTTTATGAAGCAGCAAGCAGCAAATATAGAATAATTTCATGTGGCATTAGAAAATCATCTCTAAATTTTTATTTATTCAAATGTATTAAGCTTGAGTGATATTTCATGGTTATAAGAAATTTTATATTTGAAGAAAATTATTGTAAATTGTAGTTAAAGCTACAAAAGCAGCTTCATTAAATAACTTCTGTGAAATCTGAAAAAACAGCAATAAAAACATTAAAATTAGAGGAATTTTTCTTTTAGTTAAAGATGTAAAAATATTAAGTTCCCCATTCTTTAACTCGATTTCTAGGCTAGCCCATGCAGAATTTTTTTTAAATCTAACGAAACAATACAACACACATACACAACATAAGCTTGACAAAACTATTCGGCAGTCTTTATGGAACAATCTTGAGACAAGTTCACTTTTCCAACAAATTTATTTCTACAAAATCCAAACTCCTTTTTGTCAACAGTCATGGGAACAGATATAAACCTAATAAAGTTATCATAATTTACACATTATCTTCATATAAACCAAATTAAGCTTTCATAATTTACCGTTTTTAACTTTTCTTGCTTTTACCTCCATTAGCTTGTAGCTGTGGAAAAATTAAATAAACTATTTCATTCTTACAATTGTTATTGTCTTGTGGCTTATTCTCCAAATGTCTGACAAAGTCAGACAAAGACCATCAGATCATTGACCCTGAAGAAATCAAGGACCAGAAGGGAAATAAGCTCTCTGTAGAGTTGCAAACATTCCGGGATGTGTTGAGGAGAAGTACACTCAATTTTACATTTAGAGCAGATCTCAAAGATTTTTTAGTCTTTGAGATACAAAAGACTCCTTACGTGGCCGGTTGCTAATCTGAAAATAACGGTATAAGAGGCTCTGTCACAATTGAGGGCGTATAAAGTGCCAGGCTCTGTCACAATTGAGGGCGTATAAAGTGCCAGGCTCTGTCACAATTGAGGGCGTATAAAGTGCCAGGCTCTGTCACAATTGAGGGCGTATAAAGTGCCAGGCTCTTTCCCTTTGTACCAGTGATGCCAGGGAGGAATCTTCAAAATTTCAGAATTAACAGGAGACTGATTCATTCTTTCTACTAAACTCAAGTGGGCGCATTTTAACAGAGGAAACAAACAAATAAAACTATTCTCAAGTTTGGCCTTATAGCTAAACTGAATTTTAAAATGTATATGCAATAGAGTAGTAAAAGGAGTTTCAGACGCATCCAAAGAATTTGTAGCAAAGATTAGGCACATTTGAACATAGTTGACTATAAATATAATTTATACATCCCTTTTTTGTCTGGTTTTCAACTACCACACTGTCATCAACTTTCACTAATTGTTGCCCACAATAAGATATTGGCTGCGTACAATAAATTACGGATTCATTGGTGTTATATACATTTGCGAAGCAGACATTTTAAACTAAAGGTCACTAATTCATTTCTAGAATTATATTTGACTACAAGAGAAGGAAACTTAGTACTTTTGAAAATAACTCATATTTGAATTTGTTGATGATATATAAAAATTGTAACGATAAACAAACTAGTATATTTCAAAAACATAAATTATAAAATAATTCTAAGTTAAATCAATTGTGAATTAATTGCTGTCTAAACCAAACAATAATTTCTCGCTAATATAAATTACTCAGATCATCTATGGTAAAAGGAACAAATTAGATTCATAAGTAAAGTCATATCTCTCAGTTGTTTCCAGTAATAAATATGAAGTTGAAAAATAAGAATAGAATTCCCACGTGCCAACATATACATAACATTTGTTTAACTTTTTTTAATAAATACAAAACTTTGCCTAAAAAGCATTTATCTTAATAACAAAAGCAGAAATAAACTCTCAAACAACCAAAACGTTTAAAAAAGAATAAATTAAAAAGAAGAATTATTCAAATCTATCCCTTGAGACTTAAGTTAGACTTTAGTTTACAAAAGAAATAAAGGGTAAAGTAAAAGTGAATGTTTTCTATATTTGATCTTGCATTCAAATTTATATATATATATATATATATATATATATATATATATATATATATATATATATATATATATATATATATATATATATATATATATATATATATATATATATATATATATATATATATATATATTCTCAAGATATGAAAATTTTTCCATAAGCAATCAATATAGGACACTGCGTTACAGTCATCCCTTACACACGTTAGCTTGAAATTGTCTTCAATAATTTTCAAAAACAAAATAGGAAAGAAAGACTTTTTGTTAATTATTAATTATGTGATGATTTATAGAGTATAGGAATCAAAATATTTGGAAAATATATCTCTAAAACATGTTGTAAAAAAGAAAATATTATGGATAAATTTTCTTAAATATAGATTTTTCTGGAAAATTTTCTAGTTTTTGTGCTACTATTAAAGTTTGAAAGCCATTAATACTCACATTTTCTAACTATTATTGGGGTACTGACTTGCTCCTTCACTAAGCGGACAAAAAAACAAACTTCCTCATGTTCAGATTACGGACTTCTGTGCCAATAAAATTATAAGCTCGATTGTTAAAAAGTACATTATATCAAAAAAATTTGCTAAATGTATTAATTAGATTTCTAGATGTGTTGAAAAATAAATATTAATTTTTTATTGATTCCTTTAATTTTTTGCCCTAAATGTTTTTAATTGAATACTAATTGACTTTATCAATACATATTGGGTATTTGATTGAATAAACTTGATTCTTAAGATATCCAAAGATAAATAAATATCATTAAATTAATTTATGATATTTATTTATATATATAGAAACGTTGCTGTTATCCAACTAGACTTTATTTTTACTTTAACGATTTAAAGATGTCTGATTAAAATAATTTGAAATCATAGAGCAGAATATAAAACAAATTTGTAGATTACCTATACCTAAACAATCTGAGAAATGAAACAGTTTCCAATATTTTAATATATCACTATAGATAATATTAATTTTATTCAGATAATACGTAAAATAAATGAATTTTTGTTTTTAGAAATAACTAACTTCTAATTACTATATATGTGTATATATATAATTTCGAATTTTATTAGAAGCGTTTCATTTAATTTCACTTTTATTTTATTTCAGTTAGGAATTCTGGATGAAAGCCACAACTGCTTAAAGGGAATATTTTTTCATGTAATTAGAAAGTAGTGGAATCAATTATTCTCAAACTCATTTTCTGTTGATAGAATGTTTGCGTAAAATAATGTATTAAGCCAATCTGCAATCTGTAACAGTAAATTAGAAGTTAGATAAATAATGTATTTCATAACTTATATTTTAATCCAGAAGCAAGGCTAATAGTTTATCTTTTTAATTCCTATAAGTATTATACAAAGTAATATGAATATCTATGAAAAAAATGTCAAATTTTTTATTAACAGAGAATTGAGATTTTATTAAACTGAATTATTCTTTGTATCCAATGAGGGATTGATAAATAATGGTCAATCACAAAACTAGAAATTCACAGCTATTCTTCCTACAAAACGATCTCTGCTTCATTATTGTTGAGAGGGTATAAAACATGAATTCTCTTCTCTAAGAAACATAAAAAACGCAAATGTTATTTGCATCAAGAAGACAACACATAAGATTTTGCACTTTATCATCATGCTCATATAACAATGTTTGAATAGAAATGATTATGTGTTCAAGGGTGTTTTCATTTTAGAATAGATGATAAATTATTTCTCAGAAAATATTGTCATAAAAATTCAATGTGAACATTTACAGGAATACTGCATGAAAGCCATTGACATTTTCTTCCAAGGTCAATGACTCTTAAGATACCACTACCTCTATTATCCCATATCCCTCTCCAACCTTCACGGTAGGATCCTGACAGGAAACATGAAATTTCGTTACTGGTGTTCGTCGGCCACAGACACATCAGATGATTTCAAAAATGTAAATATTCAATTATTAGATTATCAAACCTGCTGGCATAGCTGTCTTATTCAGATTTGGTTATTTCGGCAGCACAATCGTCGTTTCACAAAATTCTTCAACAACTAATTACTTTTTTTATGATTAATCAGCTATGAATCTTAGCAGGAGTCAGCTTCCATTGGTTAGTTTTGTGTACTGGGAATTTAGAAGATGAGTTTTTATCTCAGTTATAAGATAATTTTAGCAATATATTGCTGCACCTTTGGTCATCTTCCCTTTTTAACGCTCGTCTGTTTCAAACAGTCAACTTTTGAAATGTTGTTCACAATATCTTGTTTCATACCTGTATATTAGTTTCATGTTGTTTACAGCCTAATAATCTAAAACTGTTGTAAGGCATATTAATATCAATTTTATAAATTTCTTTTTGAGATGAGTGCTTCAGAAACAATAAAAGTATTGGCACGGTCATAAGAGGAAACTCAAAAGACTTTCAAACACTCACTTAGACAAGACATGCCAAAGAGAAAAATATAATGCTTTTTTTCCATTGTCTAGTATCACTTGATATAAACTAAAGGCGTTGTTCTGTCACTTAGTCACGTGGTGAGAACAAATATTCATAAATATTTATACCCCACATAGAGCCCTAACTAATGATTTAAGGATGTTCGATGTTTACTCCATTTATCCGAATCAATTGGGACCTGACCCCATTCAGATAATAGGATTTTTTCTAAAAAGGAGTCTGTTTTAATTACTTATTGTGTGTACAGAGAATTGGAGAAAAACTTCATATTTTCAACGAAAATGTACTTTTAATCAATTAAATGAAAATGCAACACATTTGCATGTTAAGGTAATTACAAGTGTAGTACATTAATATAGTCTCTGTGTATAGTGCTGTAAATGAAAGCCATTGCTTGCTAAGCATCTTGATCAAAGCAACCTGTTTCACTGCTTTCATTCGTTTTGGGGTATCCGAGTCACGCATCCGCTTGACAATGAGAATTTGAATGTACTCACACTGGCCACTTTAAGGCACTTCAAATCCGGCAAATGCTTCACTAGCTGATGTTCTGGTATCTGCTTTAAATTGGACAACAAGGTTGTATTCTTCATCAACAACACTTTAACAAGTTTACCATCTCACACACATCAGCAATTTGAAATCTAAGGTCTCACTTATAATCCACTCTCTTATATTTTCAGCTCTAACTTCTGAAGAGCCAGGAAATTTCAAAACAAACATGCTTTTAATTTCCTCAAGGACACGTCATAATCTCATTTTTTCTTACCTTTCCCTTTCTTGAGCTTTTTCTTCTCACTTTCCTTTCTCTTCTTCAGTCAGATTTTTTTAAGAAATTCTTGAAGCGATTGTAGTTCAATTGTACGTAATTTGTCTCCCAGAAGGGTGTTTTTTCATAAAACGTTGTCTATATTAACATAATACTCGGGTATGAACCCAGAAAACTCCCACGTATCTGCCAAGACATGCAGAAAGACAGCATCCATCTTTCTGGTTCAACAATGGCTGGTATCCAACCGGAATTTTTTAATCAGCGGAATATTGTCTTAGATTTAAGACATGATCGGACTAAATACTCAAATGTATTGAAATATTTTTTTAAATTATTTAATATTTATTAAACATTGATATATAGATATTACTTAATGTATATGAAATTTTTTAATATTTATTTTTAATTATTTCTTTAATGTATATTGGTTAGCTGGTTTCAGTAAGATGAACAACTGTTTGACTTTTTTTAATAAAATACCATATCAAATTTTCAAATTATATTTCTCTTATAGTATTGATATACTAGTTAAATTTAAAACTTTAACTTACTCTATTTCATATATTTATTGGTAAACTATAAATTTTGGCAACTTTTTTTTCGATTTTTATAAATTAAAACAATATTTGTCAATTTTAGAAACAGGATTTTATATCATTAGCAAAGGATTTCATTCAAAAATGATTAAAAAATTAAAATCATATTTATTTTGATCCTATGCATAAAATAAATTTATTCTGTGAATGCAACCAAATTAAAAACCTAAATACGTTTCAGAAACACTAATAGATTTATAAAAAACATTCACGTATCTTTATAAATTGACTTTCTTAATAATATATTTTTGAAACTAACCTTAGATAATTATGATTAGACAGTTAATTTCCTACATATAAACCACACTGTATAAGCAATATTTCTATCATTGGAAACCAATTTTTAATATCTGTAAACAATTTTTACATTAAACGCAATTCAAATATCATTATTTATAAGAGTAATTAAATATACGCAAGCAAATATTGAAAGAAAAATATATAATTCCTATTAGAATAAAAAAAATAGCACACAAACTCAGCAGAGATCAATTCTACTAGTTACAGATCATTACCATAAACCAAACATTGCATTGCAAGAGATTTAAATTCCACAGAAATAAATCCAGAGAAAAATAAAAAGAGTGTCTTCTTCCAGGTTATCTGCCAAACATCGATTTCATGTTGCAGGATAAAGTCGATGATTTGATTTCGCATCCGTTGCGCGAAAGATTAAGCTTGTTCCATCCCTCAAGGCTTATTATTCGAAGTATTCTCGTAAACAACTAGCTTAACTATTCAATAAATTTCGGCAAACTGTTTTTTTCGCTTGAATTAAAATAATTTTCATTTAATAACAAGTGACTAATCCTTCTAGAATATTCGTTATGCGTGAGATTTGTATGCGGTGAAAAGTAAGTTACTATAGTAATTTATTTGTGGTTATTAACTACATCTTTTGACAATTTTAATGTGTTTTGTAACGTGTTTTTTTCTAATGAGAATTTTCAGTAAACTTACACATCAGTAAGCATGTCTTGCTAGTTAATTAAACTTTCTAAAAAATAAGCCATTGTAATATAACCTTAGTTAATTAAACTTTCTAAAAAATAAGCCATTGTAATATAACCTTATAACAAAAATGATGAGGAATATGACTTTTAAGAACTATAAATCAGCTTTTCGCACATTATAATAAGTTTCATAATGGCATTATGTGTGCGTATAAACAAACTCGTCAGTTTTAATGTAATCACTTTGATAACCCAGTTTAAAATTATGTGACATAAAATTAAGAGTGAACTAACTGCTTAAAATCTAACAAATAAAGAAAGTATTTTGCATAAAATGTTGCATTTTTAATGAAAGTATTCAGATAACTTTGTCACATTTATATCATACTTCTTTAATAAGTTATAAAATTTTTGCAAGATCCAAAAAACTAACTGAAAAGAATGTTTCGAAAATATTTCATGGTTCTAATTTTACAAAACCCTCACATCCCAAAATATTATAAAGCAAGGGAAATGCAAAAACTCTAAAATATTGTTTGGTAATATTTTTTGCGAAGAAAATAATTGCTATCAATAAGCAACATGAAAACATCTCATAGCATCATCATACCTCTCATTAAAATTATTACAGCAAAAATTAATAAAATATATTTTTTAAATTTAATAGAAAGCACCCAAATTGCAAGAACTTAAGTTATTTATTTACGCAGCTCATTAAAATTGTTCAATAACCAACAACACTTACTAATTTATGAATAACACATAAAAGTATTTTAAGCAAGTCAGAAATTTTAAAAATTGGTACTTTATATAGAATTATAAAATCAAATTATTCAATTACGAGAAAAACAATTTACAATGATTTTAATGATCAAGTAGAAATGCGATATGCATATGATGTTTTCAATTATGTGTTCAATCAAACAATCAATAAGAAATCAATAAAAAATGAAAACTATAACTATTACAAAGTAATCATGAGCCAAGCAAAGACCTAGAAGGACAACTGAAATCTGTTATATGCCTTTTTAAAAGTACCTGACATATGCTCGATGAAGAAACACAAATATAATCAAACATGGTGATAATCATATTTGTGGTTCAATCCACATATAATCAGGAGTTAATTTTGTAGTGGAAAATTAATTTCTCGATAACAACTAAAGGCACAATTAAATTATCTCTTTACAGGCATGATTTAATAAGGACAGCTTCATCATAGAATTGAGAATTCTTGGTACTAGATGGAAAAATACAGATCTACATATTCACGCAAGAAATATCTAATCAGTCATAGATATCAAAAATACAAAAAGCTAATTTTAATAAAAAAATAAATAAAAATATTGTTGCTATTTTATATGAATCTTTTTCATGGGTTTTCATGATTGTTTTGTTAATGATAATTTTTTTGCCTTGTCGGGGCAGAGAAGCTTGCGTGCATCAATGACCCGGAGGGCTATGCCGGCTGTAGCTTACTACTGGTAGGGTCTCCCATGTCAGACAGGCCGAAGGGTAAAGTAAACAACAGCAGAGGTCCCTGTACCTAACCCTGGAAAAGTTATACCAGATTTGATGAACCCACTGGAGAGAAAAGAAACGGAACCCAGTACATACAAGACAACAAAATTAGGCTTGCAATCATATGGAGACACTGAAATTATTACTTTTACACAGTAAAGAGGGTATGTAAAGTATACTATTTAACACTCAAATTGGATTGCGATTGAGAGTTAACATGTGGACAAGTAAGAAGCATTCAAAATAGGTGTCAGAAAAAATACATGGCAGGATGTGGTGATACAAGCATATAAACAGACCGAAGAGTAGGTGCCTGACGAAAAAGAACACCATCTCGAGCCAAGACAGACTTTTACCTTTATGGTGCTCGGATCTCCGAATTAACGGAAGTTGCATTTCACCTCCTCCTTATGACTTCATCGGTAATCCTTTCCCTTCAACACTAACCTTTTTAGAATATCAGTCCATTATTAATTCTGAAATTTTGAAAGGGTGGAGTATTCTTCCCTGCGATCACTATTATGCGAACAAAGAGCCTGGCTCCTCATTCACCCTCAAACAGAACCTCTAGAACCGCAATTTCCAGACTAGCAATGGGTACTCAAGAGGTCTCATGTATTTCAAAGGCATGAAATTCTTCGAGGTCTTCTCTAAATGTAAAACTAAGCAAGCTTCTCCTAATCACATCCTGGACTTTATAGGACTTTCCAGAGAAGATATATAATCATCTCTCCTTCTGATTCTCGATTTCCTTAGGGTCTGGTGGACCTTCTCTGACTTCTTCAGCTATTTGGAGAATAAGCCAAGCGCACACTTATTTTGAGTTCTCTCCAAATTCATTAACAACTGATATTGCCTCGGCGGTTGAACCAAGTTAATTTGTAAAAACAGTCCTTTGTATTTCAATTATTCAATAAACAGTTCTGCTCACTTACTTTTTTGCCTACTTTCATATAAATGTCAACAATGGTCTTATCACCTTTTCATGACACTTTCCACACTTTGTTGGTATTCAAATCAGTTTTCCAATGATTGGCATAAGGAAACATCTGATTTCAGTGAAAGCTGCTTCTCATAATAGCAAATACTGGCCATCAACTCTGGCTTAAAACAATTAAAACATTTTCCATGAACAGTTTAAATATTGAATCAGTGATTTTAAAATCATTACTCATGCTAATTTCATAGCATTTGGAAATGTTTATCAGAATTTCTCTTACATGACATTATTCCAGCATTACTAACTTTTCATCAATGATACATTGACACATAATTGAAACATGCTTCTGTTACTTGATGCTTTATTTATCGACATCAACACTCATTGATGTGAAGAGATAATCATTGAATTAATTTAAATATTTTCATCTGAAAAATTTTGAAATAATAAAAGTAAACAATCAGATAGAGAGTTGATGCAACAGGAACTACAGGAAAATCACGGCTCATGACTAAGGGTTGAGGTGAACAGCTTCTGAAATTCAGGAGACCCAGAGCACCCGAAGACTGGCTTAGCATCTGACCGACACGCTTTGAGTGACCCTACCAGAAAAATACACTCCCAAAGTACTTCACCCCCTCTACTCAGGATGTAACGTAATTTCCGATAAAATCTATTATATTGAATACGAAAATATATACGAATACGAAATATATGCAAAAAACTGATGACAAATATTTTTATTACTACATCTCTATAAATACTTTACAATAATACTTAATAAATTTAATTTAAGAGAAGTCCAAAAACTATTTTTTTATAGAATAAATTTTTTCCAGGAAATATTTATAAAAATTAATTGTATCTGTACTTTATGGTAGAAAAAATTTAATTAACAACAAATTATAATTTGTAATGATCTCACGTATTTTCAAACACAAATTAAATATATATGTTCTATTCATTCAATTTATAACATTATTTAATGAATTTAAATTTTAAAAATATTAATGTGATATTTAGAAAAAAAATTTAATATTCAATTTATAGTGAGTTTATTTCAGGATTTGTATTTCAAGCAATTTATGTGTGTCAAGTAAATAATCGTGATTATTCACACTTAATCATAGTTTAGTAAGTTTCTTTTCCTACTGCTTCAATTATTTAATAATAAGTTTTTCCTATGCATAAATCGGGAAAATGTAAATTCCCCCAATTCATATATAAGAAAGATGTTAATCTAAAAATAATAATATTAATTTCATTGGGTGATTTTTATTACTGAAAATTTCTGTAGATTATTTTTCTATAAATTATTAAAATAAATATAATGAAGTATATATATATATGATATATATATATGTATATATATATATATATATATATATATATATATATATATATATATATATATATATATATATATATATATATATATATATATATATATATATATATATATATATATATATATATATATATATATATATATATATATATATATATATATATATATATATATATATATATATATATATATATATATATATATATATATATATATATATATATATTATATATCTATTATATATATCTTATGTATATATATATATATATATTTATATATATATATATATCCATTAAGAACACCATAAATCTATTAATTCAATAAACGCAAATTAAATACAATAGTTTTTACATTTTTCGGACATTTTTCTTCTTTAATATAAAAAAAATTACTTATTTAAATTTTCATTTCATAAATTTGTTAATTTCTTTACAATTGTTCAACAGCCAAAAGTAGAAATAATTCCCCAAATAAAATTGAGAGTATATTTATAGAAAGGAAAGATAATTAAGTATAAAACAAATTAAATAATAATAATAATTATAGATGCATTTTATTTTAAAACAACTAATATTTGTTAATGTGTAATATAATTAAATTTTAAGAATAATTTAACTGTGTGAATAATAAGATTAAATATTTCCAAATTTTTACATATAAAAATAACTTTTAAAATAGAAAAGCGAAAACATCCCTTAACATTTCTATTCCCTTTTCTTATTTTCTCATAGAATTAAACTTAATTTAAAATTTACAAATCAGAAGATTTCATAATATATCTTTGTAGTAGTTTCTTGTTGACACCTTCTTCACAAAGAAAATATATTCTATGAAACAATTCTTGAATTTCATTTATTCTTTTATGTATTCGTATAGTATAAGTATTATTGCATATTAGTGGAAACAAAGTTATAGAATTTTTTCTCTAAGTGCCTTCAGAAAGATATGAAAGATTCTTATATGCACCTCTAATAACACCAAGCAGTAAACACTACTTTGAAATTTACATATTAGAGTAAATAATGCATTCACAATTCAATGAAGTAGGAGAAGTTGATTATGTTCTGATATTCCTATATAACAGAAGGGAATGAAACTTTATATCGCAAGATTTAAAGCAACTACATAACTGAAAATAATAAATAGAATGGACAATAAAATCTCATTTAGAGTAACTAGAAGAAATATATGTGATTCATATAAATAATTTATTTTGATTGCTATTCTTTTTTGATCATATAATACAATCATACAGATTAATAGGCAAAAGAATAGTCGAATCTGAAAGCATGAAGTATGATGTAATATAATTGTATTATCTACAGGTGTCATAAGGAAAAATATGTAAAGGTATCCACTATTTATACAGCGTCTGAGTCAAATCTATGTACCCTACGACATTAAAAATTAAATGTATCCACTGGCTGCCCCCTATGTAAAAAAACCCTCACTTCATACCTTTGTAGAAAAGTAGAAATCTTAGCACCCAGGTATTATACAAAAACAACGTACTGATATTTTCTTTTTTATTTTTCGCATTATATACTGAAATGCAGATAAAGGAAATCAAAGCTCAATTTTTATTAATTTTGCAATCAAAGAGAATTTTATAGTGTTTAACATTTCATTTGAGCACTTTTAGCTGATTAGTACTCAAAACATTATTTCGAAGTGTAAAAGAGTGCTCTTTACACACACAACTTAATATAATATATTTTAAAATATAATAATCATTATTTACTAAATCAAAATTGTCCTCCGAAAGTTAGTACACATATTTTTCACTGTAAGATAAGCTGCACTGATTTCAATATTTTCGGTTCGAAAAGTTTGAATCATACTTTTTAACACAATTTCTATTAAGAATCTATTTTCTTCTTATTTTATGCATTTGTTTGATGTATAGTGAAATAATATATTTTATAAAAATATATTATGTCTGATACAAAGACTTTTTTTATTCCTTTATAAACATTCTAGAAATGAAATTATTTTCAGGATTAACTATTATAATGTAATTCAGTGAAATAAATTGAAGAGTATTATAAGTACATTATTAATTCTTCTTTAGTTCATTGCTCTTAATTTAATTAGGTTCAATTTATACTTTACATCTTCATGTAAAAATTGCGTATCAAACAATAAAATTTTTCTTTGAAAAATTTTGGTTAAGTAAGCATGAAGTTAAAACATAATATTCCACTCCATTAAACTTTTGAGCTTTATTATCATAAACTAAAATGAAAATTGAGAGAAGTATCCAAAAGTAAATTTTAAAAAATATTGTTTAAAATAATTAAAAACATACAAGGAATTTATTATATTGATTTTCAGTTTATCCAATTTTTAGTCTACAGAAAAAATTCAGAAGGAATGCCGCTACCCAAAAGTTAAACTAAGTATCAGGGTCACTAGAAATTAAATTTTATGGCTAAAATATATAGCCAATTTTTCGCCAAACCTAGTGATACCCAACTCTGCACCAAATCCAATTAACTCTTAAATATTTTTCATAGAGAATTGTTCTAATCAAAAACTTTTGAACAATATATATTTGACTGAAACATTTAAAGATAGTTATTTATCAAGTCTTACAGTCAGTATCAATTCTTGCAGCGGCGCTTACGAAATGCGATCAATTTTATTTATTTCTTTAAAATAATGCATACGGGCTATTCGCTTAGAATTTATAAAATTAATCTCACTGAAGAATCAAATAATACATAGGAGTCTTAGGAATCACACCGATCACAAGATCTCCATAAGAATAAAAAAATTTAAATATTTTACTATAGTACTAGAAAGAAATAAGATATTTACAAAAGAAAATAAATACCAACACAGACAGCTTCATTAGAGGAAGATGATAATGGTAAAGCAAATGCATGGTTAATCGCATATGACTAGTGGTTAGAAGTTATATTATGATAATCTAAAACCAAATAAATGTAAAAATTGAGAATAAATTAAGTATATGACAAAAAGAATGAAAATGAAGCAAATAAATACATATATCCAGAAAAATGCATTTGTAGAACATGAAAAAATAATGTCACACAAATAAATGCGAATTCCAAACGAAATAATTAATATTTGAAATTTTAACAGTTCAATTAACTAAATAAAGTATAATTTTGATAATAACCAAAAATGATAATTGTGAAGTTGAATTAATGGTATAACTCCATTCACTAAATAGCATTTTTAAGATTTTTATTAAAACTTAATAGCTTGTGGTTGGATTGCACCCTTACAGGATATTCAAATGCGTCAGTATATATTGTTTAAAATTATTTTATTTCCCTTTAGTACAAAATCATACTCATTATTACATTATATCTTTAAGAGAAACTTTGAAATCACTTAATACAAAATATGTATCATAATACATATAATGAACTAATAGTTACGTGCTACAAAATTACATCGTGTACTTGAACAAAATGAACTATTTAAAGGAACACAATTGAGCTTAAAATCAGCCTTTTAATGAGAATCACTGTACAGTACGATTAGATATTCAAGGTATGCTAGTATAATAATAATAATAACGAAAAGCAAGCATTGAAACTTTCTTCGAGGCGATATTTTGACAACACGTAGTTGACCTCCTAGCTGGTGAAAGTATTTAAATGGCATTTTAACATCCATCAAGTAAATTGCCTTTTGGAAAGATTTTTCTTAGATAATGGGGCCCATTCATGTGTCACAGGGGAAAAAATCAGTAAATTTTATTTAACATTGTTGTATCCATGGATTGTGATCCTAAATATTCAGGCTTAATTTAATAAATAGTTTAAAAATAATAATCTGAAATTCCATGCTGAAATCCTTCTTGACAAAAAAATTATATAATTCATTTAATTCTGCTATCCATTACGTTTAGTCTTTTGTCCCTTAAAACTTTATGCTAAAAAATTTAATATCTCAAGATTTATCCATCACAGAAAACATTGTTCTAGATCGCATATGTTTGATATTAATTTTAAGTTATGATAAAACGATGTAATACTGAAACCGTCTCTAATCATGTCAATTGTTATAACACAGGCACTTTTATGTTAAGAGGACATTATATACACATATATAAGTTCTATTCACGTGTCATAAACATTAGGATTGTCTCGCGTAAACTCAAGGATTGAACCAGAAGTTATGAAACTGTATTTTCTATGCATGTACTTATTTACAAAAGTATCATCAGCATTTTGTTTATCAAATAAAATTTCTGTACTGTTTGGATTATATAGTAAAAAAGTAGTAATTATCGACACAACAGTATTTTATTTAGGCGCAGGTGCCATATAATCCAGGATGCCATATTACCCAGGTTTTTTGTCAATGAAGAAATGTCGCCAAGATGACGTATTGTGATATACACGATGGCATAAGTACTAGGGCTGCTAAAATAGAAATTTCTGCATAATTTTTTTAGGTTTTATACTTTAAACCTATAAAGCAATAAAAACCAGGTTATCAGATGCATAAGAATATCAGCCAAAAAAACATTACCAGACTCATAATTTGGCGTCATGGATTATACGGCACTTGTGCCTTTGTTTGTATTAATTTTTATAAATGAAATATGTTATATTACACTCTTGATTTTAATGAAAATTACCATAAGAAAAACGGGTAAAATCCTATTTTAACCCACTGCTTGATGAAAAAGAAAAACATGGTGACATTTTCTCGTGAACCAAAATCATGCAATTTCTTATGTTTTTGAGCATTTCTATCGCGATTTTCATTTCTTTTATTAACATATTGCAACTATACTGTAAGGCAAACGTTAGTTGTTAATTTTACTCAATCATGTGAATATATATATCACAATTGATAAAAAAGTAAAAGAAAAAGCAATTCTAAAAAAGATATTTAAATATATATATGCTCGTTCTCATTATATATTGTTTCAAAAAATATGGCAGTATAACTAAGTCAATAAAAGGGAAAAAAAACTCCTTTTTTAGTTCAGTTTTGAAAATTGATTTTTTTTTCTATAATATTTGCAGCACATTAACACAAACATTTTTTTATCTTCCAACTATAATTCAGATTCAGAATAAATATATAATTTGAAAAATAAAAGCATTTACTCATTCCATTTGAATCCATTCACAAAATACTTTCACTTAAACTCATACTTTTAAACGAATCTGTTCTTATATTCTTTTAAAAAAACAAACCATAATGTATTACTCAAACATTGTAAGCAATCGCTTAGATTGAGAATCGTTACCTTGTAAAAATAGTTTTAAAAAGAACATGTTTCTTATAAATCATAATTCTAATTAATTAGATAATTTTAAAATAAATACAAGAAGACTGTTATATTTTACTTAACTTTCCAAAAAATATTTTTCAACAGATTCAAAAACGTTTTTTAAAAAATATTCTATAATTTTATTTTGATAAAAAAAATTTTTCGTCTGCATATTCATGTTAAAAATGCCTTCTAGTACTGGCTGTCATATAATGGTGTAAATTCTAGTAAATACACAATTCGAAATTCTTTATATAAAGGAATCCAACTTGGCATTGAAATATGTAGTTTTGGCTCTGCATTTCTTCTTTGGCGATGGATTGGCTCCAACTAAGATTAAACTAAAAACAGGTACAAGGTATCATTGCGTGTAGTGTTAAAAAATGTAATTCTAAAGAAAAAAACAACTGTTTTATTAGAATAAGGGAAATTTTTCACATCATAAATGATTTTCAAAATTTTCATTTTAATAGGCGGTCATTCTATTTAAGAGGTCCTGTTAAATGCTGCTGCATATCTTTCAATTTGATCGAATCACTAGCTTGTATTTGATGAAAATTTTAACAGGAAAAAAAAGTAATGAATTCATTATTTTTCAATCTAAGATTTTATCTATCATGATGGTATTGCAAGAAGATAAAACTATGAAAAAGAAGTGCATTTAATAGAAAAAAAGACTCACGTTCAATGGCAATGTGTTATTGAAAAGGCATTGTAAAGTCTGAAAACAGAACTAACCTTATAGAAGAAGCTTAATTCTTTTTTCATGTGTATTAGAAGTAATTTTCGAAGATTTAATTCAATATCTCTAAGATTCAGAGTTAATGATTGCAGTGTCTCACAAAAGTGATGGGACACTTGTGCTTTACAAAAGGAAACTGTAATAAAATTAATTAAAAATACAAGTAAAAAACGTTTGTACACGTGTTTCATAATTATGTTTAGTAACAATTATTACATAACATACATTTTGTCAAAATACTGAAATATTAACTTAATAAAAATATAATTGTTTAGAATGGAGCAAAAACTCACATAGGTGATGGGACACCACTAGATATAAAACAAAAATCTTCTAAAATAAGCAAGAAAAATATTTTTGGGAGTTTTATTTTTACTCAAAAGAAATTGGAATTAATTTGTAAAATCGTCTGCAGTATTTCTCTCCAGATTGTTTTCGAATTTTTGTATTTTTTAGCTGTGTATAACCCTGAATGCTAAACGAAAAGAAACTGCGCCTGAAATTCGAAAACTATTTATTAATTTGCAAATTGAAAGTAGAAAATCTACTAGAGAAACTGCTGAAACAGTTAATTTGAGTCATTCAACAGTTTTCAGTATCATTAAATGATGTAAAAAGAATCATATGATTCAGAATAAGAGAAGACATGGCCGACTATCAAAGCTATCCAATGGAATAAAGCGAACTGTCGTTCGAGCTATTAAAAAATCCAAGAATGAGTGTCCCTATAGTTGCTGTGATTTACAGGCATTATTTGGAGTAATTGTTAATTCTGAGACTATTATAAGAGTAATTCGATCTGCTGGAGATCATGGTAGAGTAGCCAGGAAGAAATTCATCGTAAGTGAAAAATAATAGAAATCTCTGACTGGCTTTCGTAAAATCCAACATAAATAAAAATTCTGATTACTGGAATAAAGTTATATTTGCTGATGAGAGTAAATTTAATATATTTGCTACTGGCGATAGAATCTTGGTCTGGAGAAAACCGAGGAAAGAATTTCGTAAACAGCTTGGTGCCAGCAGTAAAACATGGTGGAGGAGTTATGGTATGAGAGTGTATACCGTCCGCTGAAGTTGGTAATCTTGTTTTTATTGACAGTTAAATGGATCGGTACAAGTATATTGACATTCTAAAGCAAAATTTAAAATCTACATCGCGAAAATTGAGCCCTCATAACGATTTTAAATTCTATCAGGAGAATGACCCAAGCACATTGCTTTGAATGTTGGACTCTGGTTTCTGTATAACTGTCCTGAAATAACATAAACCTCACCACAATCTTCAGACTTAAATCCCATAGAGAATATTTGGCATGAATTGGAATCAAGAATCCGTAAATACACAATTTCCTCAAAATATCAATTAAAATTGGTTCTTCAAGAACAATGGGGTAAAATCACTCCAGAAACCACAAAAAAAATAGTCAAGTCCATTCTGAGAAGATTAAATCATGTTTTAAAAGTAAAAGGAAATGAAACAAAATAATAAAATCTTTTAAAGAGTAAAAGTTTTGGATAAATATTTGATGTAAAAATAAGTGTACCATCACTTATGTGAGCTATATTTTGCTCCGTTTTAAACTATTGTATTTTTATTTAATTAATATTTTAATATTTTGACAAAATATATATTATGTAATAATTGTTACTAACCTTAAATATGAAACACGCCCACAAAAAACTTTTCCATGAATTTTTAATTTATTTTATTACAGTTTCCTTTTGTAAAGCACAAGTGTCCCATCACTTTTGTGAGACACTGTATATTAAAAAAGAATCCTTTTTTTAAAATGTATCTTATAAGATAATTATTCCAAAATATCTAATTACTAATATCAGCCAAAAATGATATTTGTAGTGCCATTTCTTTGAAAATTTGATGATTGGTGATTAAATATGACGTATAAAAACATATATTATTGGCATTTTTATCGCCATGCTAAATAAATTGCTTTGGGCCAACGGTCAACACTGTCTGTGGTCACTATTTAGAAAATTGATCACCTATTCTTCCCGAAGCTTAGAGGTATGAGTGTTCGTTTTATAGGTGTATCAATTAGGTTTGATCTTCCTTAACCTAACCAAATAATCAGGTGAGAATCAATAGGAAAGAGTCAAAGCTCCTATTAAATATTTTTATGGTCTGATGTCCTCCAATGGGGATTTTAAGAATAGACTGTGACCAGTTAGTTATGATCTGCTAACCAGATCATGGTTCAAAATTATTAACCCTTTTATATATGATAGTGTGACTTAAAGTTTAAATCAATTATTATATTTCGAATTCTGCCAAACTCAGTTATACAATAAAGGTTTTATGTTCAAATACCAGGAGAGATTTGATATGATGCAGGTTTTTTAAAAATGCCTATAGTCACTCGCCTGTTTCTAGTAAAAGTGTTTTCAGGACTATAACTGTCTAACGCATAGAGCCAAGCCATCAAAGCTTTTGTTTGAAAAGAAAATTTTTCAACTTCTAAATTGCCCTTTACAATCCATTGATTTCAATATCATTGAATAAGTTTATGATTGCTTTTGAACCAAGAATATAAAGCCAATTTCTATAAGAGAATTTTTATCATATATCCATGAGAATATATTACATTTCAAGTTTTTTTCAGTGGTTCGTACATTTCAATTTTTTAAATGAAATCCAGCCGTGTGTTTTATTGACCGTAATCTCTTACATCATATCAATAAAAATTTTTGCTTAAATCTCTCTACTGTTCCATTGTTTTCAATTTCTTATATATATTTATGAGACTTAAGTGATAAATTTATACTATGAAAAATAAACAGGAAGTTATTCATCTTCCCTTTTATATATATATATATATATTCCTCTCTTCTTATTTATTATTTTATGTAATTCTATCCTATGCGTTACTGAAACACTCATCACGAAATTTAAAAGCTGCTTTAAATTTCATTATTCACGAATAATCCATTGTTGAAATTTTAACTTCACTCTATTTTACCAATGAATGTATTAAAAATTAAATTAATTTATAGTTACGAAAGATATATCTATATATATAATACCTTATATGTATTAAATTATAGAAGTTAATCTGTTTCAAGCTTTCCTTTCATTAACGGCAAAATAGAATAGTAATAAGCAACTTTATAAATGATTTAAAAAAAAACATTCCTATTCTTTGTTATCATATATGCTGGCATTTTCAATAGTTATATACTAACTATTTAAAATTTATTCAAATTGGAGTGTACAATTAATGAATTGAAAATTAAGTAAATGTTACACAAAATAAAGTATTAAGTATATTTACTGGAAGAGTATAATCTTTATAAAATGTAATAATAATAATGAAAATAATTAATAGTATATGAAAAAATTATCCCGTGAATAATTGTTTATCTATATTTACATCCTACTTGAATGAAATTAAAATTATAAGTTTCTAATTTAGTTCTCCGACTCGAATATCGATTACTTCTTTATATATCAATTATAATTATAAGAAACAAGAAATGGAATCTAAGATATGTCTGCTAGTAATTATCATCTTGGACTAGAAGGGTAATTCAATAAGTAATTAATTCTTAAGTACTTAAATAAAAACTGTCCCTTGAACTAAGCACTTCAATTAAATAAGAATTAGCTTTCTAATTGTTGATTAAGTCTTTTTTTTTTTTTTTTTTTTTTTTTTGAAAATGTGTCGTTTAATCTGCTTAAGAAACAGCAAATTTCACCATCTCAAAATCAAAGGAGAGCTTACAATTGAGGAATTACTTTACAAATAATGTTTACAATTAAACAAAAAATTCATGTAATATACTGATTTTTTTAACAAAGAAAATCGATATTATATTTTATTAAACACTCAAAAAAGAAGTTTTGGATGTAAATATGACATTAAAATCAGAAATAGTTATAAAATGTTTAATTCATGTCTTAATGTAACTCATGAAATTTTAATTAAATATATGTAATATACATACATAAACTTAGACAGTCCTAATTTTTATATACAATACATAAACTTATATATATATACATAAACTTAGTCCTAATTTTGCGGAGGAATAGAATACAAGAACATCTTTCAACCTCTTAAGTTTCTTGATTTCTGAAAATTCAAGTATAGGATTTTATAAATATGCAGAAAAAAAAAGGTAGTTGTTCATTATGAGAACTTTTATTCAGAAAAATCACTCCTAACTGTTAATAGAATATTTGTGCATAATTCAAGCAAGGAAATAAAGCGTTATTAGTATCAATCGATGATTTTCTTAATTTTATATAGATATTTCTTTATAGTCTCTAATTCTTTGAGGCTATGATTTTTAAATGTTTTTCTCACAATAATATAATGCTTCTATCATATGAATTGTGCCTCAAAATAATAACTTTCATTTATAATGCATTAAAACAATGTGTGTGTGTGTGTGTGTGTGTGTGTGTGTGTGTGTGTGTGTGTGTGTGTGTGTGTGTGTGTGTGTGTGTGTGTGTGTGTGTGTGTGTGTGTGTGTGTGTGTGTGTGTGTGTGTGTGTGTGTGTGTGTGTGTGTGTGTGTGTGTGTGTGTGTGTGTGTGTGTGTGTGTGTGTGTGTGTGTGTGTGTGTGTGTGTTAAGTTTTCAAAGTTATACTTACAAAATTTTAGGTGTGTTCAAAGTAGTCACTTCCAGCATCAATGCACTTTTGTAGACGAATTTTCCACAGATTAAATGTCTCAAGCCATTCATTTCTTGGAATAGATGAAAAAATGCATTTATAGCCACATCAATCTCTTCTTCTGAATGAATACGACGTCCGCGTAAGTTCTTTTTTAGATTAAAGAATAACCAAAAGTCGCGCATAGCTAGATCAGGTGAATATGGCAGATGTTCGATCACTTTAATTTGTTTTTCTTTAAGAAACTCAACTGTTAATCCGGCTGTATGTGAAGATGCATTGTCATTGTGAAGCATTAGTACCCTAACATTCAGTTCTTGTAGAATTTGTGGGAGACATTTAGTGGTATACCAGTTTGCTGTTACTGTCTTCTGTCCTTCCAACTTGATGGCTTTGACCAATCCCGTACTTCTGAAGAAAACGGCATACATCACTTTTTACAGTGCGCGTTGCTTTCTCACCATTGTCGGCGTGGGATCATCTTCAAAGGCCTATACTTTGCTTTCTAGACGTGTTGGAACGTCAAAAACCGGCATGTACGTTTCATCATCTGTCACAATTTTAGAAATGATGAGGTGGCCACCATCATTTAGCTATTTAAGTGTTTCTTTATTGATTCTGACACGCTCCTCTTTTTGGTGCTCAGTTAGATTATGGAGATCCCAACGGCAAACTACTTTTTTCATATGTAATTCTTCATGAATTATTTTGTGTATGACTGCGGATCCAATGCTAAGTTCCTTCTGTATCATTTGATAGGTACAGAGATTATCATCCATTAACATTTTTCGTGTGGCAGACACATTTTCCGGGATTACTGCCGACGGCGGCCTTCCTGTGTGTTCTTCATCCTGAAGAAAATTGCGACCTCTTCTAAATTTTCTAAGCCATCTGAATACAGTAGCACGAGCTGGAGATTCATCACCAAATGCTAATTGCAACCGTTGAACGCATTCTTCTTGATTTAATCCTGCTTTAAAATCCTTGAAAATCATAGCGCGTAAATGTTCTCGCGTCAACTCCATTTTCTCTTCTGTTTAAAATTTATTCTACGCTAAACAAGTTGAAGTAAGTCAGTAAAAAATCGTCTTCTGTGTTAAAATACTTAGTATTTTTAAATTAAACCCTTATTTTTATTTTGAAAGTTCTCGTCTGCACGTATCTCAAAAATTTCAGAGTAACCCTCGTAAATATATATACATATAAAAGCATAAAAATCATATTCTTTCTCTGTTACTCTAAAAAAGAAAAGAAAAAATTTTGTTAACCAGCATGAAATAAATAAATTCTTTCACGTAGCCTTAAAATAAACACTTTACTTTTCTTATATGAAGTATGTAATAATATGTATTTCCTGCTAAGAGATTTTAAAAAAGCTGTTAGAAAATGTTATAGCTCATATTACGATGTAAGGAATTTAAGTTAGATATTTTAAACTTTAAGGATGCGTCAATAACACCAAGCCTCAGATGTGACTCAAGTATTTGGTAATATCTTTTCTGTTTATGTTTGTGTAAATATACTCGAGAAGCACTAGACCCTGAACTTATCACGTACTAGATTACTCTCTTTCGTACGATCTTTCGGAGGAAATTTTGTATGATCTTTTGGAGAAATGTTGTACCTTTCATTTTGTGCTTGATTGATTTTATTTACCATTGGAAAAGCTTATATTTTTCAAAGCATAAAACAAAATATTACCAATTTTCTTTCCCTCTATACTTTTTGTTTCCATATATTTTTTTCTTTGTTACGTTTTCTTTACATTCTACATTCTTTTATTTTTTTTCATATTATATATCATTTTATTCTGTAATGAAATAATATTATTTTGTCTAAGAATCAGTTACGTTAGTAAACAAGGAAAATATAATCTGCGTTCCACTCTCAGCTCTTAAGAGCTGAATGGAACTAAAATAAAGTTTTGAACCCACGCCAAAAAAGGAATCTTAAAAGGGCTTGATCTGGTATTTTAGCACTTCACAAGAGTATATTTTTCCACCTACATAATATGAATCCTTCAACACTACTTAAGAAAAAAGTCAAGTTTAAAAACACTTTCATTGCCTAACACTGCAAGTGAATCGCGAATGCATTTTCAATGCATTTTTAACATGAATTTTGTTTTTATGAAACTGTTTCCCAAAATCTTTGATTTAAGCATTTTATTACTCTTCTATACTCAAATACTTTGTATTTGCTTCCTTTATGCATAAATATCAAATGAAGTAGTAAAACTATCTTTAATCGTTCAGTAAGTTTTATCATTGAAATTGTTTAATATCTTTTAAAAAGAATAATTTGCTGAATTCTAATATGTAAAACAATTTATAGTATTTTTTTATTTTTGATTTATTTTCTGCTATTTTTATGAAGAAATGTGTAACATTTTTCTATAAAAATAAGAACTAGAAAGTTTTCCTAAGAGATCATAAGCAAAATTTTTATGAAATTATATATTTTCCTTAAAATTACAGTAAAAATTAGTTTATTTTTCATTAGCTTCTCATGGCTTTTAAGACTTAAATCATATCGACTTTATATTTTAAACTTTTATATAGTAGATATTTTATAAAAATTTTACTGATATAAATACATTAAAATTTTCTGTAATTATCGATCTCAACTATAATATTACAAAGCGGATTCCAAAACTGTCATCGGATATATGAGGGGATAGGAATGTACTGTATTTGTCCCACTTCTCATGGTCGAATTCAAATCCTCTTCTGAAATAGAAGCTATCCCATAAATCCTCTCTTTGATGTAACACCATTAGTAAAAGTTCCTTGGATTTACTTCTGGAGTACTTAGAGTTCACACTATCCTGTGAATTTCTGTGCATCCAATATTTTGTTAAAAGCTCATCAAACGTCCTGCTAAGGCACGTAAAGATTTGACATTTCTATGGGAACGAGCCTCCATTATACAGGAACAAGTACAAGTATTTCCCTCTTCAGGGTCAAAGTCCAGATCTAGAAACTCTCGATATTTCATTACTGTGTGCCAATGAATATTTGAGCCAATTATCTAGCGAATTATGGTCATTTAATTAGACGTCATTTTCTTTCCAAACTCTGAATAACAGGCCCATTGAACGTTGGTATTTTATAGGTTATTCTCAAAACTTTCTAAAGATAGATAATTGTTCTTCCAAGATTAATGATTCCACGTTGCATATGATTTATTTCCAGTAATCAAGCATTCACCTAAAATGCTAATATATGTCCTAAGAATGATATTTATATCATTGCATTTGAAGCAAAGAATTCATAATGTTCTTTGGACCACACACTACATTGATTGAAATTATTATATTAACCATACTTCTTGCTTAAGTAGTAGATGTTGTTGCATCAGCATACTTCTCTGTACCTAATCCTGAGTTGGACTCTACCAATTAGATAAAAGCAGCCGGGTAGAGTCTTCGTGATTTTGAAGCAAGCAGAAGACTCACAGCCAGCCACCCTCAGTGGTATCATTAAAATGACGACAACGCCCAATTTTAACGTACCCCAGCCGTCTTTAACGAACCCGAAGGATCTTCGTTTAAGCCGGAATTCGAGCTCACTTCCTTCCGATAAAGAGAACCTCGCCCTAACGAACCAGGATATTGTTATCGTTTAACAGGTGCACGTTCTTACTTGTGTGCTTTTAAATAATATTAGAAATTAAATTACATGCAACTTCTTCCATCCCAATTAAAATTCTACTTTGAATTTGCTTCTTATATCTCATTAAGGATATTCACTGGATATTTTAAAAATAAGTGACGTGTGTGTGGGGTCTGATATTGACAAAACTCTTTTCAATCTTACACATAACTTTAATGCATGAACAATATTTTCCAAAATGGATTATTTCCCTCAAAGTAACAGCAATTGTTTGAATCAGCCTCATCCTTTGCGCAAAATCGTTTTTTCCTCGTTTTTTATCATATTTTGTAAATGTATTTCTTATAAACTGTTAATCAATAACTTTCGCGTCAAAAATCTATTACATTTCATATTTTATGTTAGTTAATGAATTTATTAAGTTCAATTTTTTGAAATACTGTTAAATTTTATAATTTACATGCATCAAGTTTCCTATTGCAGCTAAATTAGTAAGATGGTCTGTATTATAATATTAAAAATCAGATTTATCATTTTTGAATGAAGCAGAGTGATGAAATTTTCCTGAAAAATTAAATGAAATGCTATTAGATCTTCTATAATTATGAACATAATATGATAAAAAGAAATAATTAAAGTAATTTCCTTTATTTTATATTCAGTTTAAAAGAGATTTTATTTAAATATATTTCTTTGATTTAGATAAAGAGAAATATATCAAAGAATCCCTATAAACATATCCACAGAAGGTACTTATTTTAGCTGAAAACTCAATAACCAGGGATTTAGTCAGAATTTAACAGTTTGTATCATCGAGTCTTCCCACGATGTTAATGTTTTTAGTGGTTAGAATCAACTTTGATTATTAGTTTCCAATGAAATTAGGCGTCGTGTACTAAACATAGCAGTAGAATGATAAATAAATTACACCAAAAAAAAATTGTCCACTTAGCAATTTTATATTTGGAGTTTAAGCTAACTCAATACAATTGTATTATTCAAGTAAAATAACACATTGGGTTATTGAAAATTTGTATTATTCAAATATAAGTACTCTTGTCATTCGTAGGATTATTGAAAAAGATTTCATCTTTTCATTATTTTTATTCTTTTGAAAATTTAAATGTTGGAAGATATTTGTCATTATGAAAATCATACTATGGTAGTTATAAATGAAACCGTTTTTCATTTTAATCATATTCATAATATATATATATATATATATATTAAAATTATAAAATACAGCCGGAAATGTTAAAACACCTGTTTTAATGCTTAATACAATGATGATGTTAACGCGCACAAATAATAAATAAAAATAATGAAAATTTCTATCTAATTCATTAGTGAATATACTCTTTTGATTATCAAATGATATGAAGTATGTATGTGTGATTTCATGAAATAAGTAATGGAGCCCGATATTATAATATAGATAAACAATGGAAATATGAATACTCTTTGATCCAATAATTGTTAAGCATGGATATTTTCACCGTAATTTGTTATTTTCCGTGCTTCTCTTCCAAACACCAGCTGACACTTTAGACAATTTGATATATTTCCAGTCGCTGTTGAAGATTCCCAGTCGTTAAGATGGATGTTACCCTTCCATATACACATCTCTCGGGTTGGTGCTTGGAATACTTCTTAGTTGTGATCCACTCGGAAGACACAGTGTTAAAGTATTAACTATTAAAAAATTAATTAATCTTTAAATGTATAAGAGATAGATTAATTGAACAAAAGGGTTAAATAAAAAAATCAAAATGTAAAAATTATATAGAAGTTTATATTTATGATAGTATATATTCTAATCTGTATATAGCAACACTAAGGATACTAGAAGAAAACATAAAAGAACTAAAAATAAATTAGAAAAAAAACACATCTAGTACAGAAAATTTTTCGACCACACTACAACAGGTATGATTTTAAAAGTAGTAAATATTTTGCATAAGAGGACAATATAAATAATACGATAATAATTTATATTGATAATAACGGCAATATATAAATAATTACATATGTCTAAGACAATAACTACATGTAACTACTGAGACTATGAAAAAGACTCGCAGAAAGTAATGTAAAGTATAACTTTAGTAAAGTGATGTAAAGAATATTACTGTTGTAAAAAGATGTAAAGTATTACTTTTAAAATGTAAAGTATTACTTTGAAACACACACACAAATTACATAATTTGAAACTTATATTCCAACGAGACAATTCAGTAGTGCTTACCACATTTCTGATAAAAAAAATAATTATAGAAAATATTCCTACTATACTTTAAATCGTATTTATTAAGTTTAAGTATCATGAAAAATTTTTTGACAGTTATGGAAATGAAAATTAATTGAAATAAACAAAGATTTTGACTGACAATCATGCAATGTATTAACGATATACTGACGATTGTATGATTAGGATATAGATTGCATTATATAATTCAAAAATTGCATGATTAGGTTATAAATTGCATTATGTAATTTAAAAATTGCACGATTGCATGCATGATTATAAGCCATTTTCGGAATATATTATTACCGGAAAAATACATAGTTAAATCCAATGACAAAATATTAAAATAAATGTAAATTTTTTTTATTAATTTTATAAATTTAATAATTTTAGTAATATAATTATAGTAATATAATTATAAATATTTTTCTGTAGAAACTAATAGATAAACATATTTTCTTAGTACGTAATATTGCATTAATGTAATATTGTATGAATGTAATATTTTTTTGTAATTTGAAGATTAGGCAAATAAAACTTGAATAATATTTCAATGATGTTTCATTTACATTCAAATGCTAATAAATTACATTTTTTAATATATATATTGGTATAATATGTTATATTGGTTTAATATATGTTAGTATATATGTTACCAGGAAGATGCTAAAAGCCTGCATTATAGTCCAAGGCATTATATATGCCGGAACTTTATTTGGTTGTGCAAATACATGAGAGCTTTTACTTATTTTCCTTGGGTATAGTGTATACATACGTACATAGCTGTACAGGCAATCTCCGGAATGTATCTTTTGGTTAACGGATTTGGAATACTAGCCCATCACCAAATGCCATGTAGTTTTAAACCACGGTCAGTTGATTAAGTCACACCTAAGCTGTCACCCTCCTCTCCGCATCCATGACAAAGCAGTGGAAGGACTTTGGAAATCACATAGTAACGTATATATGTCCCCAAACCACGGAGATCCAGCAACTCAATATGTTCTCACCGTTCCAATCACTGTTCGTGGCAAATGATGCTTTCATTTTACAAAATGGCAAATGCCATTTAGACAAATTATGAAAAATGATGTATCCTGATAAGAGGATCTATCATTAATGATAGACCCTGATGAGAAAAAGAGAGAGATAATTGAAAACACTACAAAACAACGTTTATATAATTCTTATTAAAAGAAATTATAAATTTTCATAAAAAAATTGAAATTAATCGCATTTGTTACAATGTAATAGGTTTGTACAATATTTTTAATTATATTTCATTGATTTCTTGACGTAACAATCTTTTATATTTTGGTATTTTACTTTACACACACATCTGTTGAATTATTATAGGCCGCTTTCACTGAACTGAAACAATTACAGCTTAACAAAGAGGAATTTTCTGTCCAGAAATATCTTCCTTCCTATTCAAATCAGTAAGCATAGGCATAAAGATGACTGTGATCTCGCATAAATTTGTTTTAATATTCCTTCAGAAGTTCCAAGTCGGTTGATTTAATCTTTCTTCACATTCATTACTGTTGCCAATGTATTTTGTAAATCAACCCCGCGCTTGTCGACTTTAAGCATAAGAACCCGCAGAGTAGTTTCCTAAGCAGTGTGAATTTTTTCTCAAGCTAATTTTGATTGCTTGATTTACATTTTCAGAATAAATTTTCAATTTATTTTACCTTAAATTTAAAAAAATAAAAGGTTCTTTAAAAAATAAAAGGTGCCAAAAATATTAATGTCATTATTTTTATTAGCTACAAAGGTGTGAATTTTTTATGACACTTCTTGTATACATTTATGTCGCTTGTTTCCGGAAACAGAAATAGCAGTTTTTAGAAATTGATATCTTTTCAATAAGCTTGTTTTTATTATGTTGATTTAATCCATTATCAACTATAATTTCATCCACGTTTTTTTAAAAAAAGACTCTTTTTCTAGTACAATTATTAAATTCTTTATTGCTTACGTTTACTAACTACTTTTTCTGGATGTTAGTCTGTATTATGAACATCATTGGGTAGAAAAATATGGAAGCTTTATTTTCAGTTTGCACCTAAAAAGTTCGTATGGTGTTCTTTAGATTCAGAATATTAATCTCTATTTTTAACAAATTGAACGCAACGCAGTCCATCACTCCAGCAGATCTGTTGTCCTGCATCCAAGAACAAACCATATTTTCGATTTCTTGACTAGTTGTTTCGACTCTATCTATTTTGCGAATGGCTTGGCTTCTCTCATGTACCTTCAATATTTGTCAAACCCCTTTTAAGGCGGTCGTCACATTATTGACAAATACCAATATGAGAATACAGTGCAGATGGTACTCCAAGCAACTGGAATACGTTCACTAATTTGTAGGCTACTTCATCAGCTCCTTTTGAGACTTGAATGTCATCAGCTCCTTTTGAGACTTGAATGTCAACAGCTCCTTTTGAGACTTGAATGTCAACATCTCCTTTTGAGACTTGAATGTCAACAGCTCCTTTTGAGACTTGAATGTCAACAGCTCCTTTTGAGACTTGAATGTCAACAGCTCCTTTTGAGACTTGAATGTCAACAGCTCCTTTTGAGACTTGAATGTCAACAGCTCCTTTTGAGACTTGAATGTCAACAGCTCCTTTTGAGACTTGAATGTCAACAGCTCTTTTTGAGATTTGAAGGGCATAAGCTAATTCTAAGACTTGAAGGTCATCAGCTCAATTTGAGACTTGAAGATAAAGCTCATTTTAAGACTTGAGGGACTTGTCATGATGAATGAAATTCATCACATATATTTTGTGTGATGATCTTCATACATTATGATAAATATGTATTTTCTGTTTGGTTGAGACTGAAAGTTAGTATAATCGATCTGAAAATGGGAGAATGAAATTCGAAAAATCATAACTTTCACAATTCCCTTTTGAATAATTTTTGCTTTTTTCTGGCAAAAATGTTTTTTTAAAAAAAGGTGACTGTACAGTTCAGTATGATGATGTGTAATGTTTTAGAATTTGGTTGAAAGTTCTTTCAACAATTTATCCTATTCTCGAGTACTTCAGGTGTATTTACAGAGTATGTGAAATGACTTAGAGTTTGTGGTATTATACTGTGTAGCATTTGTGTAAAATAAAGGATTTTAATTTTGTTTTCCACAATGATAACAATTTAGCAACCGATGGTATCTAGGTTCCTTCTTAGTAGTCATTTTGTCTTCTTGCACATTATTTATTAATTTCTAATAACTAATTTTGGTTTAATAAACTTCTTTTCCAACACTAGTTGGAATTTTGGACCGTTTACTGCTGATTTTTTTTTTATCTATGTTTTACTATTTCTTAACCAATATTACAGTTTGCTCCTTTGTTTTCTTGCAGCACAGTAAAAAATAAATTTTGTTTAACTAATTTAAGTGAAATTGCTTATTTTCAATAACCCTTAATAAACCGTAAAATGTAACAAATATTGAGCCTGAAACTCGTGTTAAAAGTCACGTGACTTGCGCGAGACATTTTAAACAAATCGGAGATATGTCTCATACTTTTCTGGTTTGTTATTTAGCATTCCATAGACTTTTAGAATATGTATAAGAAATGAATAGTTTCATACATTGACGGGATTAATTGCAGGCATCCTATAGAATGCCTAATTATTTTACGATTTCATACTTTGTTGGTAACGTACACAAATATATCAAACATTACATACATTTTATACCTAACTGTTACAGCTCAACTCAGGGCTAGGTACAGGGAAGCACGCTGGCGCAGCAACATAAACATGTAATCAAATAAAATTTACATTTTTCAATATATTTATTTCTTTCTACAATTTTAACGAATTCTAAAATATTATATCACATTCAAATCTTTATATACAGAGTCATATAAGTATGTTTCATAGTATTTTTATTTCAGTAAATTTAAGGGTTGAATAAACTTATATTGCGTATTACTGTCTGCTTAGGAAAAATTATGTAACATCAGTTAGACACATTTATTAATTTGTTTTTAAAAAATTAAACATGTGGAGCTACAAGGGCTTACATTTCATTAGTCAACAATAATTATTTTAGTCTTGGAAAAATTAATTTTGATAAGCAAATTTGAATTTTATTCAAAATAAGCACCACTGTAACTCCTAGCGGATATTTTTTGACTCAAAAATAACATTAAAAGTCTAAACTATTATTTCTGTTTATGTAGTAATTGAAATGTAATAATTAAACAGAAAAAGTTATTATATCATAAGTGTTTTCCATTTTTATCCATTGAAAATCAAATTTTCAAAAAGCTATAAATTTATGCAAATAGTTAAAATTAAGAACAAGATAATATATTAATTTCTATAATTTTTCCATTACAAATAGTATTTTTCTAAAATAGAGTGGTTCAAAAATGAATGGCTTAAATCTGCTTACAGGCTTTTTAATATCCTTATTATACCACCTAAAGGACTCATAGATAATAGGACCATATTCCCAAGCTGCAAAAAAGAAAACTATGAAAACTATCCTCCCAACAAATATGCGTGCACAAAGTACAAATGCATTTTCCACTTTTAAATAGAAGTTGGTATCGGACTCTTACACTACAAAATTTGCATTTAACTACAAAAAAATCTACTCTAGACTAAGATAAACCCAAACTGTAGTCCTCATTTTCTTTTTTTAACAAATAAAAGGATGAAATTGTGTAAACTGTTTCCATTAGCATAACGTATTTTTTAAATATACGATATCAATACAAATAATTCTTTGATCTGACCTTCATTTGGGAGCTCTGAACACAAAATTTCTAAACTAATGACAGTTAGAAATAGTTACAGTTTCCTTAAATACCATTACTATTTTTATGTTAACAAATGCTTTGAAAAAATAATGAATTATTTACAAAGTTAGTTAGTTATGTGTATAAATAACTAAAACTGAAAGATGATTTGTTATTTGAAATACTAAATTGAATCATATTATAATGTAATTATGGCTTCAATTGACATTTAATAAATTTAGAGTTAGTTGAATGTACAATTAATATAATATCGTTGTTTTTTTCCTTCAAAAGTTCCACCGATAGAGTCGACGGTAAACAGCCTCCGTTTATAAGAAAGAAAGAAAAATTATGTATTTTTGTAGATAAAAAACAAGTGAGTTAATCAAAAATTGATTGATTGATTTTGTAAGGTTTACTGATGCAAGGTCCAATATTGGACATTTCTGCACCGTACAATATTTAAAACTGAAAGTGAAAATTCTGTGTTAAGAGACTAGTCATATGTATATAATGGAATGTGTAAAAAGTTTAAGAAAAGCATATGTAAAGATTATTTTGGATAAAAAATCTTAAATGGAATTCAAGAAACCTATTGCACGTAAAAATGCAAACAAATTTCTATGTGGCTTAAACCCAATCAAGTCGGATAAAATTAAATTTGTGGTATTAAAAAATACAATGCGTAAATCATTGAAATTAGGACAGACAATTAAAATGTGATGTACCGTATATGGTACATTACACATGTCACAGATTGGAGCACTCCGAGACAAGAATAAGTACTTGTGTGTAAATCTAGTATGTCCAATACGAAGCCGTGTGAGTTTTACATCAACTCTCTTCGCATGGGAGCAACTGGGAATGGAAGAATGTGAGAGGATATACTATATAATTTATTGTTTTTCTGCAAATCCCATGTTTTTTGCCAGTGGGAGGAAATGAAATCTTTGATAATCTGCTTAATGTCAAAAAATGTTAATGCAGTATGCAAAATGTCAGAGGCATTTTTAGCAGCATTATCTACAAGTTCATTCCCAGCAATGCCAACATGACTTGGAACCCAACAAAACAAGATGTCAAAACCTTTATTCTTCAATATACTTAAAATATCCAATATTTCCATAATAATTGGATGACACTTATCATTAAAATGATCTAATTGCATGACCACACTCATGCTATCTGTATAGATACAGTATTTTCGATAAGGGCTAGAATGTATTATTTCTAGAGCACGTTTAATAGCAACAGCTTCGGCTGTATACACAGAATATGATGCATGCAGTTTATAGCTGTAAACTGTATTTCCAACAACAATACCACAACCAACATGACTACTTGATTTTGAGCCATCTGTATATACAGAGATGTGGGAGGAATAATGAGAATGAATGTGTGAAAATAATTGTTGCAAAATAAGGGGAGATGTAGCTGATTTATTGTATCCAGTAAAGGGTTTGATTATATTGACAACAGGAATATTCCAAGGAGGAAATCCTAGAGCATCTGTAGCTTGAACATGTAAATCAGGAAACTCGGATGAAGACAGGAATGAATTTGTACGTTCATAAAATGGTAATATGTTATGTGGTCGTGCATTATATAGCCTTCTTAAAGAGGGACAAGTAACCATTGATCTCAAAGGGTGTTGCGATACTGATAGCATTTTAAAATAGTAATGTAGAGAGAGTTGCTTACGTCTCAGATCAAGAGGTAACTGGTTGCAAATTACATAAAGGCTAGTGAGTTAATCAAATGAGCATCTTCAAGATAGATTTCGAACCATTTTAAAAACTACAAATAGGCTATCAAAATCAGGAATTTTATGGGTAATATAAAAATAAATTACTCATAATGTTGATTATATTTAAATGTACGAAAAGGTAAAGGATGTAAAAAAACACGAATTCCGAAAGTTCAGTTAAACTCATTCTAAAAATCAAATAGAAAGAATTGGAATTTAATATTAAAATATAAATAAGAAAGTATTTCAAATTTAACCACACACACACACACCAAAGTAATTCTGTGTATTAAGCGGACATAGTTTAAATCAAATGAAAGAAGTTATTAGGTTGGGGAATCAGTTCGTAGCGTTTTTATCCCAAAGATATTTATTTAAACAAAAAACAATAATTATATCAATAAGTTAATCAATTATATATTCACCGTTGCTGTTTACAGCCTCTTCCCATCTGTTTGTTGATGCCATTCCGCCAAAAACCGCCTGGTCTGGTGTCAAAGAAGTTGTTGAGCCAGTTTTTAAGGACCTCGTGGTGCACTGGGAAATGCTCGAAAAGAGTGCTACAGTCAACAAGGAACTCTACATTGCCCAGCTACACCACGCGAATGAGGCTATTCGACTGAAAAGACCTGATCGACATGGCCAAACCTTCATGACAACGCCAGGCCCCATGTTGCACAAGTCTTCAAAGCCGCACTCCAAGAGCTCGAATGGGAGGTCCCTCAGCATCCGCCGTAATCTCCAGACCTTGCACCGACCAATTATCATCTTTTCCGCTCTTTGTCAAAGCATATATAGGGCGTTACCTTCGATAACAAAGAAGCCCTTAGAAACTGGCTCAAAAACTTCTTTGGCGCAAGACCAGGCGATTTTTGGCGGAACGGCATCAACAAATTGGTCGAGAGATGAGAAGGGGTCGTAAACAGAAACGGCTAATATATAATTGATTAACTTATTGATATAATTATTGCTCTTTGTTTATATAAAAGTCTTTGGTAAAAACGCTCTAAATTTATTCCCTAACCTAATATTTTAATTTAAAAATCACAAAGTTTTTGGAATTGTCTGACATTGTTTTTTTAAATACAGAAAACCAGAATAAAATGAGTGAATTGAATTTTTTAATATAAAAGCAAATATAAAAGCTCTTAAGAACTTTTAAGAATATTCAATAACATAGCTGTGTTATTGAATATACTTAAAAGTTCTTGTAAAATTATAAATTGTGAGGCTTTTAAAAGTCATTGAATAAGTATTTCCCTTCTAGCTTTATCAAACTAAATGCAATGAAACTTCTAGCAGATTTACTATATTCTTGATTTTATTAACATAATACAATTTTAAAAAATATTCCCAATATAATTATATTATTTATTTTTTATTAATAAATTCAAATTACTTGTAAGAATAAAATAATGTTAGCATTAAAGTGACCTGTCTTGTTAAGGAATGTAGTTTTACTGAAAATATAAATTGGCTTTAATTCCAAACTATTCCATAGTTATCAGGCGAGAACAACTTTAGCTTGTATTCTTCTGATAAAAGTCACTTTTGTTGACTTTGTGTTCTTTTTTATGAGATTTGATAGATATATTTGCTTGAATATTTTTTTCAAGCTAATAAATTCTTGTTGTTTTAATTGCTAGAGAATATGTTTAACAAATATGATAAGAAAAGGAGTTGGAAAGTTTTAGGAATTTGAAATAGCAAAAAAGTATTAAAAAAATACATCGTGCTTCCTACCTTGAATTGTTTTAATGGCTTCTTACTGTACCATTAATAAAAAATGCGATTTATATCTATATTTAAAACTCTAAAATCATAAGCTATGTCTGCAAATTCTCGATTTGAAGATTATAATCCAAAGCTCTGTCCTTTCCATATCATATCTCAGTGAATTTATTGAAATTTAAATAATTCAACAGATGAATATAAGCCTTTAAAAACATTTCCCTTAACTTTATTTTTCATAACATGAAATTTTTACAGTATAGAATTTAGTGTTAAAGTAAAATTTGTTCTATATATATATAATTTCAAATAAAATATGTTTAACAGAAAGGTTATAAAAATTAATTCAATTGGGTATTTTAATAGATAATACAAAACGCGCGTTTAAAAACGAATCAATTATTTTATGCTTTTTGAATAAATTTAAAATGTTCAACTAAATATTGGCAATTCTGAATATAGAGAAATACTAAAACTGTAAACGTTGAAATTATTTGTTTTATAAAGTACATATTTTGAGACTGTTTAAAGCGTTTTCCAATTTTTTTGTAGGAACTATTTACAAGTAAAAATGAATATTTTAGGAATAATTTTTATTAAATTCAATAAACTACTTAAGCTTACGTATAGTTAAGGTTATTTAATCAATTTTTTTGCTTTCAAAGTCAAATATCTGAACTGTATTTCAAACGTATAATGTATATAGAATTATTTTTATGCTGTCCTAATTAGTCGAGAAATGTTTTAGTGAAGCTTTTTTTTAACGCAAGCAAACTGTGCGTCGTGTTTGATTTGAGAATTTCAAATATTCTTTACCAGCATATTTGTATTCAATCTTCTTAGAATATTTACTTTAGCATGCGTGTGCAATGTAAGCATTTTTTTACTGAAAAATAATTTTAAACACCCGATTTTACGTATGAAAGAGAAATTTTTTAAACTCTTTATTATAAAATTAATATTATTTTTTACGCGATGTATTGAAAAGTAGTACATATTGTGAATTTTTCTGAAAAAGAAATTAATCGTTGTTTTAAAATTGTAACTCATCCACAATCCAAATCAATTAATTAATGCAAATATGTCAATTTCATGAACTAAGCAAATTTAACTATCTACACTTTTTTGGATGATAGGTAAATACAAAAATAAAGCTATAAGCTGCGTGAAAACAAAATGAAATGAACTGTAGAATATATAATAAATTTTAATGAGAATGAAAATCATCAAAATGCACGTTGTTAACAGAATAAAATCTGATAAAACAAAGTTACAACTGACAAAACAATAAAAAGAATTTAAATACTAATATTTACAAATAGTGGTATCTGGATTCTATAAAACATACAAACAATAAGGCAACGCAACGTATGATAAATTTAATATTTTTACACCAAGGCTGTGGTAACCAATGAACTAAAGCATTAGTTTGGTGAGAAAGTAGCTAGTATGAAGGTTAGACATGTGAAAGACTGATATGTTAACTGATGGCGGCTGGTATGAGCTAAAAATATTTATGATAACAATATGCTTTTGAAATCTTCTACATTTGGTAACTGTTTTTAAATAAATTGTAATAAACCATCCCCGCTTTCGAGAACAAACTCATTTAGTAGACTGTTATATACTGTTATATGTATATATATATATACCGGGTGATTATAATTAAAGTCCCGATTTTAAAAATCGATAATTTTAAAACTACTGGTCAGAATGACTTGATATTTTAGCAGAACAATCGTAAGGCAATGAAATTTTATTTGACGAAAAAAAATATTTCTAAAATGTGCCGATAGATGGCGCTGTTAGCCTTCACATTGTCTAGATATATGCAAATTACTAATACGTGACATGTGCACATGAGACTTAGCTGTCATAAAAATGCAGAGCACCAGCTCTTTGCCAAAATGCTTCATCATGACTCTGAATATGAAGGATCGCGCTCTGCTCTTGAAGTTTTTTTATAAGAACGATGACTGTGCACTTACAGCTATTAGGAAGTTTCGGACATTAAAATCCATTAAATGGAGTCCAATAACCGCAAAAGGTCTGCGAAAACTGATTGCTAAATTCGAAGAGACCGGTTCATTTGATGTTAAACGGGGTAGAGGAAGAAAACCAGTTTCGGCAGTGGAAGATGTGGCTACAGCATTACAAGAACAGACTAACAGTGATGTTGGGATCAGCAGTGCACGGGAAATTGGCCGAATGCTGGATATGCCGAACAGCACGGTGCGTAAAATCCTACGGAAGATCTTACTCTGTTATCCGTATAAGATAACTCATGTGCAGGAGTTGCTACCGGCTGACCTGGAAGCACGTCAATCTTTTGCACTGCAACTTCTTGCCCGGATGGAAGTGGACAATGGATGGCCATGGAACATTCTGTGGTCTGACGAAGTCCACTTTCATTTGCAAGGTTCTGTAAATACGCAAAATTGCAGGATATGGGCGACCGAGAATCCGTCCCAGCTACAGCCATTACCTCTTCAGTCTGAAAAGGTTACTGTGTGGTGCGGAATAACGGCAGCGTTTATCGTTGGTCCGTTTTTCTTCGAGGAGATCACACCTGCGGGTCCCGTTACCTGCACCGTTACTGGCAAGCGGTATGAAACACTTTTGCGTAACCATGTCCTTCCGGCACTTCAGCAGCGTCTGTGTGTGGATCGCACAATATTCATTCATGCAAGATGGCGCTCCTCCACACATTGCTACTCCTGTGAAGCAGCTACTGAGTGTTAATTTCGGAGATGACAGGATCATAAGCCGTCATTTTCCAACAACGTGGCCGCCACGTTCCCCCGACTTAAACCCGTGTGATTTCTGGCTTTGGGTGTACCTGACGAATGTTGTTTACAGCGGGAGTTTTCATAATCTAGCCGACTTGAAGGCAAGCATCACACACCACATCCATTGCATCAGTACAGATACCCTCCGATCTGTAGTGGAACATGCCGTTTTGCGCTTCGAATTAGTAGCGGAGCAAGGCGGAGGGCATATCGAACAACTTATGCTTTAATCATCAGCAAGGTGTTGATTCCATGAAGCTCTTTTTTTGCCATAATCGCTTTTGTCGCTGTATTCTTGTCTTTTCGCTAATAAATCTTTAGTAAATTCCTAAAACTCTAATTTTTTTCTTTTGGCTAACAACATTTCTGTGTTTAATGAATACATTTTTGGACTTTCCTCCTGATATTACCAGGACAGCGCCATCTATCGTCACATTTTAGAACTATTTTTTTTTTCTTCGCCAAATAAAATTCCATTGCCTTACGATTGTTCTGCTAAAATATCAAGTCATTCTGACCAGTAGTTTTAAAATTATCGATTTTTAAAATCGGGACTTTACTTATAATCACCCGGTATATATAGTTTCTAGTTAACATTTAAAGATTTTTGTTTTCTTATAGTGCATACAATCTCAGATGAATGGAAATGTTTCCAGAAAATAGTTGTTTTGTTTTTTCAATCTTTCAGAGATCTAGCGGTAGCTAGATCCATGTCCCGTGAACCCTAGTGAAGTCTAGATCTCAGTAGTGGACTTACGCAAACATCCCCCAGAGTAAGCCCCAAACAATCCAGGATGTCATAGGGGAAGTTGGCTTCAGATTGCAACTTCATTCACAGTCGGCTTCATTTGTGCACAAAGAAAAGTCTTTGTGCCCAGATTCGAATGTCATGCTTTTTAGATGCCTACTGATAAGTCTTAAGACGACCATTTGATCATATCTGTCTTTCTCTCACTATCAGAAAATAGTATACAGTAATATCGTAAACTTTTTCTGATAGACTGATTATAAGTGGGTGTTAATATGATAATATACATAAATAAACTCTTTAGTCTGTTCATCTAGTTAATTTTGGCTTGGCTTGAATTGAGAAGTAAGGGAGTTGAGTGAAACTTAAAATTCTTAACTTTTGAACAGGATATAATTTTCCAATTAACTTAAGAACTATGCTTCATTTTGAAATTTTAATCAAAACGTTTGTATTTAAATTGAAGCATAATTAACGCCTATTTGGATTTTTTGTGTATACAGAGATGCACTTAATTTCAAAACTGTAGCATTCTGATTTGTGTGCATCTCTTTTCACCTCAAGAATGTAAGCGTGTGGCTCTTTATCCTCTTTTAAAATTATCATTTATGACTAGCTAATGAGAGTAGAGAAAAATTATTTTATAGTAATTGATTCCCCTCTTTTTACATTTCCACAGAGAGTAAATTGTTTTTAAAAAATAATGGTATTTGCTTAACTTCTGTAACCTAATTTCTTAGGGCATTCGTTCTCCTAATCGGGAGGTTGTTAGTTTGAATACCGATCCAATCGAAGATACATCATGTTAGCTAATGGTGGCTGGAGCTCGTTAAATATGTCCTGGTTGCAATGTCATCCATGTGAAATGATATCTCTGAGGGGAGAGGTTAAATCTGAGGGTTTTCTGTTAAACTCTGCTTTTAAAATAGGAACACGTGGTTTTGGGGCTACGGTGGAACACCCACTGGCTGCCCCCTTATATAAAAAAAAACCCTCACTTCATACCCTTGTAGAGTAGAAAAAGAGAAATCTTAGCACCCAGATATTATGCAACAACAACGTAATGATATTTGCTTTTTTTTATTTTTCGCATTATATACTGGAAAGCAGATAAAGGAAATCAAAGCTCAAATTTTATTAATTTTGTAATCAAAGAGAATTTCGAAGTGTTTAACATTTCATTTGAGCATTTGAGCTGATTAGAACTTAAAACATTATTTCGAAGTGTAAAAGAGTGCTCTTTACACACAACTTAATATAATATATTTTAAAATATAATAATCATTATTTTCTAAATCAAAATTTTCCTCCGAAAGTTAGTACACATATTTTTCACTGTAAGATAAGCTGCACTGATTTCAATATTTTCGGTTCGAAAAGTTTGAATCATACTTTTTAACGCAATTTCTATTAAGAATCTATTTTCTTCTTATTTTACGCATTTGTTTGATGTATAGTGAAAAATTACATTTTATAAAAATATATTATGTCTGATACAAAGACTTTTTTTTATTTCTTTATGAACAATCTAGAAATAAAATTATTTTCAGGATTAACCATTGTAATGTAATTCAATGAAATAAATTGAAGAGTATTATAAGTACATTATTAATTCTTCTTTAGTTCACTGCTCTCAATTTAATTATGTTCAATATATACTTTACATTTTCATCTAAAAATTGTTTATCAAACAATAAAATTTTTCTTTGAAAAATTTCGGTTAAGTAAGCATGAAGTTAAAACTTCATATTCCACTCCATTAAACTTTTGAGCTTTACTATCATAAACTAAAATGAAAATTGAGAGAAGTATCCAAAAGTAAATTTTAAAAAATATTGTTTAAAATAATTAAAAATATACAAGGAATTTATTATGTTTATTTTCAGTTTATCCAATTTTTTAGTCTACAGAAAAAATTTGGAAAGAATGGGTAAATTTTATACTTAGAACTTAACTATTTATAAATTTACCAAACATTTTTTATTTACTCATGTATTATCAGACTTCCAGCCATCGTAATTGTACAGTATAAGAAAAAACATTTCTTAGGTTTAATCATATTTTACTTTAAATAATGAATATATATATATATATATATATATATATATATATACTAAATTTATTAATAAAATATATGTTTTACCAATAAATGTAACTTCTAATCTAGAGTTCGATTAAAAAGATAGTATATTGTAATTATAATGTACCTAAATATAGTTAGAATAGTTAATAACTTTATTAAAGTAAAAGTTTTAAAACTGTTAAAATTTAAAATTGATTGAATTCTGTTTCTTTAAATGCTGAAAATTGTGAAATATTAATAATTTAATTAATATAAAAAATATTCAGCGGAATTAAACTAATTTTAGCATAAGTAAAAACGAGAAAAAAAGAAAAGTAATTTTTTTTTCATTAGTCAATAATTTCTTACATAAAATATACATGAATATATCATGTGTGTGTGTGTGTTGTATTAGATAAAAAATATTTTAATTGATATCTTATTGTTTAAAATTTAATGCAGGTAGTTATTTTATTTAACAAAAATAATTCCTGAAATAATTTTATAAAATAATAAAAAAAATATTACCATTATATAATATTAAGTTCTTTTATCGAAAACATTTTCAAAACATTTAAATAAGAATTATTTGGAAAATTTATAAAATCTAATAAAATGGGAAGAATTTTAAAAATATTCACTCATTCAAGAGGACAGATAAAGCATTCCTTTTCGGCAAGATGGATTATAGCTACTTAGAGAGAACTGTACCTGAAGCAGTTTAGTAAAAGTTTATAAGCCCTATAAGAGAGTTTGGGATTTCTATACGCCTTCATATCTTTTATGTTGTCGAGAGGTAGTCTGTAGCTAATAGCTTTGCCATTTAGCTTTGTGATTTGTATAAGCCGATTATAGAAGAAAGATGCATTTGAATCACTCTTATACACACATATAGATACATTTAATAATAGCAAAATATATTCATTCCATCAAAACTATTTACTCTTCTAAAAGTAATTAAACATATTTTCAACAATATGCATTTATTTTACAACTTTAATTCTTAATAATGTTCAATAAGCCTTACACATTTGGTTAGTTCTAGTTAAAGTATAAGTTAATCCTTCTTCCCCGACTACTCCCTCAGTAATTGAAACACTTATCTTACCTTCATTTTCTGAGACTAACAAAGTTGAATTGTTTATTTATTTTATATAATTTTTAAAAAATCATTAAAGTTCCGTGATCATTGAAATTTATTGTTAAAATATTAAAAAAAAACTTCCAGTCCATGCATTAAAATAAATGCTAAATAAAATTATTAAAGGAAAATAAATAAAAATATACTTTAATGTCCTTCTGAGGTCATATAATATCACAGTATTACAATACAAATTATATAAATTACTTTATAGAAAAAGAGAGATAAAAAAACCTGTAGTTATAAAAGTAATTAATAATAGTTTTTTATATAAACTAAAGCAAGTATTTGTTATCAAATTTATATTCTAGTTTATCGTAAATTTTATTGTAACTAAACTATAGAAAAGAACTCTAAATATGATGCAATTCTTTTAAGACTTCAACCAACGATATTTCCCTCAAATATTTTTTAGACTGTTAAGTCGAAATTCCTTGAAGATGATATATTTAAGACATGTAATATATTTAACAGATATTAGTAAGACATTGCATATTTAACAGAAAAGAGAATCATATGGAAGTATGATATTTTTATCATAAATGTAGATAAAATATATGTAAAATAATCAATAAAACTAGAGAATATTTCATTGGCAAAGGCAATCAGATATCAAATGCTGTACTCAATTAACATTAGTCCGGAACATGAACAAAATATTTGTCAACTCTTGTGTACGTGGGTGTTTTAATGGTGTTAGAAAGTGCTTATTATAGCATTAAAGCTTCATGAATAGAGTTCAACAAAATAACAATATTTTGAATTTTAGAATATTTTTTAGAAATCTAGAATTTTTAAAAAATATATTACCAAACTTTACAGACAATTTGTCCTTGCAACAGTTCGTTGCAAAGACAAGCTGTCTGCAATGTCTGGTTATATATTTTTGCTTTTGCAACTATCATCCATAATCAATAAAAACATTTTTTTAACACATTTTGTTGACATTTTATCTGAAAAAGTCTCTTATTTGTTGACGTTTAAGGATATTTAATGTCAGCAAACATTAAAACAGGAAGAAACATTTTTTAAAACCATCTATTGCGCCACTCTTTCTTACCACGACAAGTAAATTTAAGTAGTCCACCTTAAAAAACTCTAACATTATGAAGTTTCCCTTATCGGGAGTAGAAATAGTGAAATAAGACAAGCATAGAACTCGTTATTTTCAATTGAAATGCTAAACGTATATCTGGCATTATTTTGAATAAAGTATATTGCTATTTTCTATATTCCATCATCTAAACAAGTTATTCGCATTGAACTACAAAGTCAAGATAGATAGAAATGACACTATCGAATACAGTAGTTTTGTAGAAGGGAGTCTTCTGTCACCTGAAATCACGCTTTCCATCGAGGATTTCTAAAGAGACATCTGGTGTACTATGAGACTAAGTAAAACAAAAGATATCTCAAACTGATTCCACTTGCGTTGCACACAACTTGCTGTAATGTATCGTCAATGCATTTTCTGCCATATCTTCCATGCTGGATTATGTTGTGCTCAAAGTTGTGTCTAAATTTTATATGTGTTTTGGGATCAATGATACTGAACTTGAGCTTATGAATTGAAATTCTGTTAATACTATCGATTGATTGCCCCTTCCCTTATTATTTCTTGAGTCCTTCTTTATAACGGAAATCTGGCTTCCGTCAACAAAATGTTCGCCGTCATTGTTGATTAAATGCATTGCTTATCAGATACATTCAAATGATCAAAATGTCAAACATATCGTAAAATGTTTGAAATGTTAATCACTTTTTCTTTAAAATGTGAAGGGACAAACCCTCTAGTTAATTTATATTTTCATTGAAACAAATTATTTGAGACTATTGCTAATTCATACTTCAATTTTTCAGTCATAAATGAAGTCCTAAAATTTGAGTTTAAACATGAAATATGTAACACAAGAGTAGCTACTAAGCTGCTAAATCTGATGGCATTCTTTACACGGAAATTGACTGTCAGATACCTGCAGAAATTGTAAAATACACTATTTATAATATTATATTTTCCAGCTTATACAATTTTCGAGTTTCAGATAGAAAAATATTTCGTTAAGAAATCCACAATGATTTTAAGGGTTGACAGAGTTATGCATAAAAACCATGCTATGAATGCAATAAAATATTTTGTAATGTTTATGCATTATAAAGTTTTTCATTCCTTAAAACAAATGATTGTGAGAAGTATACAAAATTTAAAACAACGAATTCTTATAAGACAAAATATTTCAGTGAGTAAATATTGACTTAAAAATAATAGTAAATAAGAAACAAAATAATTAAAGTTTATATGGTATTCGCACACAATTTTTTGATTATAAAAGCTATAAGATCCTATATTAATTGAATGAAAATAAACATTTAAACTCTTTTAAATAGAATATTTTTAGACTGTCATTTATTTCATAAACTTGCTTCGTAATAAACAAAAAAAATGTAATAAATAGATTTAAATCTTGTAACAATCGAATCCTATTAAAAAAAAAACTTTAACATTGGAAAACTTATTATATTAATTTATTAAACATATATGGAATGAAAAATGTGGTTCTATACATGATTCCTTTCTCTATTCCTATAACACGGTCATGAAATTATTCTAAAACATAAAAGGACTAAAATATTTTCCAATGTCTTTACTTTGTTTATGAAGATTTCTCAACAAGTATAATTAAATAATATTTTAACATACAATAAATATATCATTCTTGTATGCATCATTCATAGCAATTCTATCCAGATAAAAATAACAATAATAAATGATCTTATATTTCTCTTGGCTCACAGACACAACATCAAATATCCCGCCATTTCACATTAAAGGCTGACACAAGCACTTCACACTATGTCTGACGTCATTGTGTCTGACGTTACACAGTCAGGCGGTATACACAATAAATAGTGAAAAATAAATTTCGCGCTGAAAAATAGTTTTTAGTATTTAAAGAGTAAAAAGTTATCTAAAAATTAATTAATATAACAAAAAAAAACTTATTTGGAAAAAATAGTCTTTGCCAATAAAATAAAAAATAGCAATAAAACTTATTGCTTTAATTTTGCTGACCAACAGCTTCAGGGCCAACAATGGCCAGAATCTGTTGGCCCACTACTTATCACCTAGTACCGGCCCGGTTTATTTTGGTCAGCACTCATCCTTGGATGTAATGGCCGGAGCGGGGTCATCAAACAACCATGAGCGGATTGCCGTGGCCAACGGAAAACCGCCTTGACCAGCAGCGGCCAGGATTTTTGCCGGTAGTTTGTGTTTGCTAGGTGGTCAGTAGAATGCGAGTACCTTAGTGTTTAATTCCCAAGCATGCTTAATACTCAATTTATCGAACTACTGAAGGGATGAAAGGCTGAATAGACCTTGCCCATCCCGAGGATCGCGAACCTCGGATTTATGCCTTGGGAGAGTGAAATAATAGCACTAAGCCACCGGGAATTGAACCTGTGATTGACTGTTATGATAATTTAATATACTTTAGTCTCTGATTTTTCAAAATGTTTTTTATTAAAATATTTCTCATTCCATAGAATCCTAGTTTTGGAATGGAAAATAACAAATTTTAAAACTAAATTATGCATTTAACTTTAATTTTAATGTAAAATAATTTTTTGTGGGTGGGTGATGAAACTTTTAACAATCGTATTGTAAAATTAAATTTTAAAATAGTATTTTTTCGTTAAAAGTGTGCGATTTGGATATAAATCCTTTGATTTGGAGAAACTGATAAATATAAACATCATTGAGTGAAAGCAAGGTAGTGTAAATGGCGAAATAAAAGCCTAAGGGCACACACTGCCTGAAAACATTTAGATTTTTATCTAATAAAATTCATATATGCATTAAAAAAAACAGATTTTCTGTTAAATGGAGTTTATATAATATTAAATGTTAAATGGATGGTTTTTCTGTTAAATGGAGTTTATATATTATTAAATATATAAGAAAATTCAATTGCCCTGATATCCATATAATAGCGCCAGTATGACATGAAAAATTAGGGATTTTTGTATAAAGGAAAAAGTACTATAAAAATTTATAAGACCATGTATTAGTTTATATTATTCAGTTTAATTATATGTTAAAATAAACAAATACAAAAATAAAGAACTAAATATCAAAGAAAGGATTATATGTGTGTAACCAATAATATGAATATAATTCAATTTTTCCATCATGATTAGGCTTTGTGTTGAAAAATAGTTACACTATATTTTGATTTGTGTTCACTTTAATTTTACTCCCCAATTGCTTATTGATATGGAAATTAACTCCTTTACAGAAAGAAATTTTGCGCGGGTAATTGCAATTATTTAGTTTCAATTATTGCTTGCAATTATTTTGTACTTAAATTTTTAATTTGCGTTACAAATGTTCAGCTTAAATATCTTTTTCATTAATAGTAAGATATCCATACACACATTTAATTTTGTTTTAGGATAGAAATAAAAATGTTTTCAAATAGAAACCGAAAATTTATTTATATATATTATAAATTTTCTCAGGTGGTTTGATCCTGGTATATTTAGGCATGATTGTACATCCCAAAAGTCCATATCCCCCCAAAATAAAAGCCATTTCCTCTCTGTCATCAATCATAATGGAATTGTATGCTCCTCTCAAGATTAGTCTTGTTTCATTGATTGATTGATTGATATATACCATAAAACTTATTAGCACATCCGATTTTGCTTTTGAATCAAGTTGGCAGCTGAATGTGAATAGTATTGTGGTCTTTTCTTCAAATCCTTTCTTCAGCTTTGATGTTTAAACCGATTCTGAATTTACTTCAATCCGTAGGTCTCGATTTAATAATAATCCTTGTGGGCAAAAAAATGATCATTGAACAAAAAACAAGCTGATATTGTTTTTTATAATCTTTTATAATCAAAGTATACAATAAAACTACATAAGAAAAGAAATTTTTTACTGTTACTGTCAAAAAAAAGAGAAAAAAAATTTTTAATTTTATAAAAAGAATACAAAAATCGAAAAAACATGAGTAAAAATTTCTTAATTCTCGTTACAGCACATAATCGAAAATTTTATATTTTTGAATCGAATGAATACAGAATATATAAATATTTTTAAAATTTTATCACAAGTAGTACATGCAGTACACATAAAAAAAATTATGAAAACTAGAAATAATTGATAATAAAGATACACGTTTTCTTAAAAATTAATTACATAGTTTTTTTCTTTTCTTTTTCAAACAATCTGCAAGTTTCTAGCTGTTTGAAGAAGAAGATAACTTATGCACAAAAGCATAAATAAAGATTAAAAATGTATTTTCCTATTTCCTTTTAAGAAAGAAGGTTTAGTCCTAACATTTTTGCTTATATTATCTTACTAGGATGTATAAGTGAGGCATCAGATAATATAGGATTTTAAATTTTTTTTATATGGTTGAAAAATTAACTCATTTTAAAGAATCCCTGCTTCTTACTTGAGAAAATCTCAAGATCTCAAGATCATGGGAGGGAAAATCAGGGAACCGGGCAATGGACTTCAAAGAGGGTAGATGAATGCCTCGGTGCTGAGACAACCTAAATTTTAGTTTCCTTCTATGTGATTATTTCTAATTATGAGTGAAATGTATTATTGCATGTGGTGTGTTTGTTTAAATTCAATAAATAATTAGTTTAGAAACGCTTCTTATTTTAATACGCCATATCGTCTATAATGGTTTCTGTTATATGTATAAAATTGTTTTCGAATTAAGACTTAAAAATTGAAGTTATCAAACAATATTCAAAGAGCTTAAAGCAATTTCTCTGTTAAAAAAAAAACTCTATTTTTAATAGGAGTTCAATTAAAATGCATTTTACAACACAATAAAAAGAACTTACAATCAAAGTTGTAATAGTAATAACAAAATTTACAACTGTAGATGAAAATATAACAAAAAATTTCCAGAAAACCTAAGTGAAATAGACAGTCTTAGTAATTACTTTAGACTATAGTAGCCAGTTGCAGGTACTACAGATAAAGATATGATTAAAAACTTTATGAGTCTAAATGATATAATTTTGCACACCGACTATACAGCCTAAATAGCCAATAGCCGTTTAATCCATCATGTTATCCAGTAGTGAAATACATGCATGAAGAGAGCAAAATTCGAATAATTTCCGAAAAACCTCATGAAGAAAATAGAAATACAGCATCAATCTCACATTATTTAACAATAACAGAGGAAAAGTTTTAAACTTTTTCTCTTCTATTGTGAAGAGTGTATAATTTTTTATAACATTATTTCAGTTTTAACCATATTATTGAGCCACTGTGAGCGCTGTTGATATAAATTATAGTCGTGATGATTACTAATTAAGAGAATATCAATTTCTCTCTCTGCATATAAAAATAAAATACCAACTTTTCATTCATAATTCGTCGTTATATCATCCAAAATGCAACACCAAAAATCAATAATCCGAACTGAGGGAAATTTTGCATTATGCGTGTATGCTACTAAATAATTTTAGCAAAACCGATAATCATAAGTGACTGAGTTACCACTTAGAAAGTGTTAATATAGCAGGAAAAAATTCTTTTTAGGAAAAATCTAATTTGCTTTATCGTATAATTTCTAATTCAGATCTATAAGTACAGGGAAGCATGCTGATACAACAACAACGAAATAGAACAATGAGCGTCAACATGTTGTATACAGTGTTCGGTTCTTTTTTTTTTTTTTTTTTTTTTTTTTACACATTTGAAAATTTAAATATCGCAAAAAGAATTAGTGTACAGATACTTTTTCTTACTTACTCGTAATACTAATTCTTTAGAATCATACAAGTGAATTAAGAATTGTTGGAAAAGTGCACCCCACATACCCAGCCTACTGGCGCAAGACAACAACAACAAGAAATCGCTCATAAATCTTTATTTAAAATTAATTTTACTAATAATTCCGTGAATAAACCAAAAACGGAACTTAAATGTGACTAATTTTATATTTTTTATTCTTTAGCATTCAAATAAAAAATAATTCAAAATTGATAGGTTAGCAAACACACAATTTTTGATCATACCTTGCCACTTAGTTGGTACATAATTCAATCATACTAACCATCGATTTCAATAAAATAAATACTCTAGTTTAAGATATACAATGTATCAATCATGAAATTTTAATGGATTTATATTCACTTGTACTCAACAAAATGCATATATAATTCTTTGAAATTTTATTTAATGAAATTCTTAGCATCGTTTCATAATCTTTTTTTATGAAATAAAAATTCTTCCAGTAGTAACTGAAAATGCCGGCCAACTTGTCTAGTGGTCAGTGTGCCTGACTACGGATAGGGAGGCCCTGGGTTCGAATCACGGTTCATGCATGGATGTACTTTTCTATCTCTATCCTTTCCTTGTGTGTGTGTGTGAATGAAGTATGAATGGTGCCTACCCTGTAAACGGGTCCCTATGGCATGTGTGAGGGTGCGATGGTGGCCCATCCCCTGTGGTGAATCCAGGGCAACGCCTCGACGGCTAAGAGGTCGCTGTGTCTGGCCGGTTCCTTGGTATCGGGGAACCATAGATTAATAGACTCTGCTGCAGTTGTAACTGTCTACTTTCTGCCATAGAAAAAAAAAGTACCTGAAACTCTTATCTATATAAGGAAATAATCTAGTACCTCAAATAGCTTCAAGCAAACCTTTAATCTGCTTATAGTTTAGTTCAAAATTTTAACATACATATTTCCCTATTATAAAAGAAAGTTATACATTAAAAATGTAACTTAATTTTTTCATAATGTAAAAATAATTATTTTATTGAAAAACATTTTTCTTCAATGACATTTGTATGTATTTATTTGCCAATGAAAAAAAACTTTCAAATAAATGTTAAATTTAATTTATAAAAAGCTGCAGAAAGTTCATGCAGTACAGTACATCATAATGTGATTTACTTATTATTATCACATAATTCTTTTAAAACTTACTTGCAATAAGTTATCTTTTTTAAGAATTAAAAGAATTTATGATTCTTAAAACAATTTAATTCCAGAATTATTCCTCAAATGATGTATTGAAAAAACTTTAAATAATTTAAACATTCTCATATAGTAAGAAAATAGTGTTTAGTTATAAAATGACATTTTCTTTTGAAAATCCAATTTTATTCATATTTCATTTATTTAAATATGAAATAAACTAATTTCTTTCATTTAAAATTAATTACATTTAGTTTAATTTATATTTTTTAATAAATACAATATTTTAAAATGAAATTTTTTCCACATTAATTTTTAATTTATGCATGTTTTAAATTCCAATTAAAATTAGAAACTTATAATTTGAAATGAATTGTGATTTTTATTCTTATTCTACTTGCAAAAAATTATAGAAAAATTCAAATTCGAAACACATTTACGTATGATTTTGGCTTCTAGAAAGTTTAATTGAGAATTTCACTATTACCCACTTTACTATAAAAAAAATAGTTCTAGTGCACGAATTTTAAAATTTCTAGTTACAAACCATGCAATATTACCACATGTTATAGTAGAATGAAACATTCTATGGTTGGCAGTCCTTTGCTCAGTTTACTGGAGGGCATGGATGAATCTAAGAATGTTCCTCTCTATTTGTAGAATAGTTTACGAAATATTTCATTCTTGAAGTTCAAAATTATTCGAAATGAAATATATATACCAAAGATTTTTTTTTAATAATAGATAAAATCCTGAAAAATTCAATGTTAAAGCATTTCGTTTCTAATTCCCTGTTATGATCATTTCCACTATAGTTTAAACATTGTTTAACAAATATAAATCACTGTTTAAATATTTTAATCACATTATCTAGAATTTAGGTATATTGTGATTGTAGCTGAAAGGAAATATAGATTCTTGAATCATGAATACGCAAGTATAAACATATTTACTTTGGACATTGTACAGATATCTCAAACTGCTTATGCAGTTAGCTCAATTATTTAAAAATTATTTTTTTAATCTCTATTGCACAAGATAAGAATTTGAATTGCAATTAAGAATTTGAATACAGTTTTAAGTGATTTAAATTATTATTTTGCTCTATTATAAATATTAAATGATATTTTTTCAATCAAACTATATTCACGTGACATAAAACAATGTGAAACTATTATAAAAGTAATTACTATAAAAGTAACTTTTCATGAAACTTATACTTCTTAAATTAAAGAGAAAATGCATTTTGATCAATAATTAATTTTCTCTTTACTTTTGTAGGAATATCTATAAATAAATCGAAATATGTTGAATAAAGAGAAAGCTTAAGGGATACTCTTATTGATGCATTATCAACATACATGTATCTTGGATACTTAGTTGTTACATGTAATTTTTTAAAAAAAATGGCTTAGTCCTAACATATTCTCATAATGTTATTTTTTATTCATTCTAGATTTATAGCTTTAATTCTAGTTTTGCAAGATTTTTAAACAGTTTAATTTTAAATTCATTAATCCTTCAATTTGACGACAATCTGGAATATATATATATATATATATATATATATATATATATATATATATAAGGTGTCCCAAAACGAACGACATCATAAACTCTGCACAGCTAGATTCCTCGTTGGTAGTACATAAAAGTTGCCCAAAGAAGCGTTCCTGTACGATCCATAGTTTACAAGAAAAATACGAAAAACAAAGTATGACTTCACTTCCGGTGCTAGAAAAAAAACCTTTATTGAACACATCAAAAGCAGTATCTGCACAATTTAAAGCAGATGTTCAAAGTATCCACCGTGAATGCCCATGAAGGTTTAAACACAACGTGGAATGGCTGTAATCACACGTTGCAGCATCGCGGAGTTCACCGAAATTCAAGCAGCATGCAGACAAGCAGCTAAGTCCATTGGTGTTGGTCCTACGTCTTGATATACCAGTTCTTTGAGATGGCCCCACAGGAAAAATAATCCATCGGTGTAAGATCAGGTGATATAGATGGACATAGAACCCCACATCCGATCCAGTGGCCTAAGTATTCCATATCCAACCAACTACGTACAGGAGCACAGAAATACGCCGAAGCCCCATCATGCTGGAACCAAAGGCAATCCCATTACATCGGCCGTACATCAAGTACATGTCTCAGTAGTCACGAACGGAATACATGGCCATCATACGAAGATAACCGGTAGCTGCAAGATGCAGCCATTTAAATACCAGTTCAACGCGGCTTAACGTCATTCCATGGCGCTCGCGCAGGCATGACGCGATATGCGCTGCGAACGTTTTAGACATTATCGTCTGGAAAGAAATGCAAAATGCAAATAAAATACGTTGATATGTCCAATAAAGTGTTTTTATCGCACCATCAGTGACGTCATACTTTTTTTTTTTTTTTGTATTTTTCTCGAGAACTATGCATCATACAGGAAGGCTTTTTTGGGTTTTTATGTACTCCCAAAGAGGAATCAAGTTGTGCTGAGTTTATGCGGTCTTTTTGGGACACCCTGTATACATATACATGTGTGTGTGTGTGTGTGTGTGTGTGTGTGTGTGTGTGTGTGTGTGTGTGTGTGTGTGTGTGTGTGTGTGTGTGTGTAGCGTTAAAATTCAACCTTATATAAATAAGTAATCTGTACTACAAAGATAACTTTTGTGTACAATTTAATTTTTTTTTTTTTTTTTTTTTTTTTAAAGTTCGAATGAAAAATAATTCAGAATTAAAAGCCTTCCAAAATGATCGTAAATTTATGTGTTAGAATATTATTTTATTTCAAAATCTGTATTATATCTATTATTTGTGAGGCAGTATTAATGAGATTTAAGTAAATTTGATTTGTATTATGAGTTATTTAATTGCATGCCGGAGAGGGATGTTTGTTTTCTCCTGACGTATTTCATTCATTTCAAGAAGGCATACTACATCGGTCTCAATCTTTAAAAATGGAGATGAATAGCGTTTTCTATTCTTAAATTACCGGAAAAGAGCTTGTACACTTTCCTTTCATCAGTTTCAACAGCATTGCTTCTCTCTGCGTCACGTGACTGTACTATTATTTAAACAGACGCGTTGAAAGAAGTAATTTCAAAAGGAAATAAGTCCGATCCAACAGAGTTTAACACGATTTATTATTTTAAAAGTTTGTGGCTGGTTTTCCTCTTTGTGAGCTGTCTCTTTCGAAATAAAAATCAAGCAAAGAGAATTCTTTACCAAGTAGAAAAGAAACGAAATGTTCCCCTAAAGAACCTTTGTATTTCAATCTATTTGTGATGTGGGGTTTTTGACTTTTAAATAAGAGTACTTTTCTCTTAAATGGCGATTTAATATTTTAAGTAATAAAATGCATTTTTTTAATTAAAATTTTGACTATGCAGTTTACTGTGATTACAATATTTATTAAAATGTGTTTTTAAATCAAAATTTGGATTAAATCCGTTACTTTATAAGAATTTCTTCAAGGTGACAAAATATATTTTGGCTTTTTACGAAATTAGTTTTATTTAAGCGATTAAAACTAATTATATTATCCATGTAAAGTATAAGCAATTAATTTGTATTCCTTATAAATCATAAGTTCATTCTGGAGTATATATATATATATATTTACTTCCTATTCTGTAGTTGGAATAATAAATGATTCTAAATAAATAATTCTATTACTAGAATAGTAATAAGAAATTAGAAATGAAAGTGATTGACGGTTGGCAGTTTGCTGAGGCACCTGGTTCTAGTGAACCTCAACCCTTATTGGCTATCTAAAAATGAAACTAGGAAGCTATATCGTGATCTGATTGGTAAAAAGTAGAAATTTTAAGTGGCGGGGCATAGTTGTTTTCTTTAGAAAAACTAATTTTTGATACAGAGTAATTTAAAAAAATTAGTAATTAAACTTGGATTTTTTTGGATAAAAATTAATTTGTGTTATAACACAAAAGCAATATTTGCAAAAAAAAAAAAAAAAGTTAGTTGGATTAACATAGGAATGTCCTTAACTAATCTGTTGAAAACAGTATCAGTGATAGTTAAGAAAAACATGAGAATACACGAGTACAAATACTTCAAACACTTAAAATCTTTATTTTTTATAAATTTTTTTCGTGGATATCAACTTTTTATTTATTTATTTTTATATTATTTATTTTTTTTATTTGTTCTTTTTTATTTATTTTAGCGAGTAAGAATAGAAAAAGGTTAGTTGCTGGTATTAACAAGGACGTATTGCTTATGTGTAAGGATCATGGTGGTTGTTGAGGAAACTTTGGATAGAAGCAACGTAGTGAACGGGGACGGTGCCGATTATAGGTGCTAAGGTCATAATAGGACGGAAGATTAGTGATTGATGTATTTTCTGTTTTATTTAGATTTTTGTACACGTTGTACATAATTTTGGCAAAATATTATCTTACTATTGTTGGAAGTTAATTATTGTTGGAAGTTGAAGTTCTCTTATTTTTTTTGTTTCGAAAATACCAGGGTGCTTTGGCTGCCTGTCTAATTATTTTGTTTTGGAGGACTTCTAATTTTTTGATCTTACTGTCATGGGTATAACCCCAGAGGGTCCAGGCATAGGACAGAAGTGGTATGAGGCATGCTTTGTAAATGAGCACTTTATTTTCAACTGTCAGCTCTGAGTTGTATTTTAAGAGGGAGCATAATGCATCAGAAGTTTGTTTGGATTTGTAATATTTTGGATATGAATATTCCAATTTAGTTTTTTGTCAAATGTGACTCCTAGATATTTGCAGGTTGGGGGCCATGGGAGTGTTGTTTCATCAATTTTAATTCTTTGGCAAGTTATTGCTCTTTTTCTGGTAAACATGATTGCAATGCTTTTGCTTTCATTCACTAGGATTTTTCATTTCTTGAACCAGAGCTCAAGTAGTTGTAAGTGTGTGTTTAGTGAAGTAGAGATAGTAGATGGTTTCCTGCATTGTGTTAGGATATGTGTCTCATCAGCAAATAGATGCAGTGTTGTGTGTCGTGATTTGGATATATCTTTCACATAAATAAGAAATAATCTGGACCCAAGCTTGGAGCTCTGTGATACTCCTGCTACTATTGGCCTAATGTGTTTTACCTATGCGAACTTGGAACTTCCGTCCCACAAGGTATGAGATAATTAATCTAATGAATGGGTCAGGGAGACTAATAGTGATGAGTTTGAAGACTAGTCCGCCAATCCAAACTCTGTCAAAGGCCTAGGCTATATCTAGGGAAACTGCTCCAGTGCTTTTTGTAATAAGAAATTATTCCAACAGATACTAATATCTGAGTCTAGTAAATAATTTCTAATTTACATTTCTTTAACGATATTATTTTATTACATTATTAATTAACTAACATTCTATATTACGCAGAATTATATTCATAATTCATAACTGGTAAATCTAACTTATACAATAAAATATGTATTTAATATTTTTACATGGAATAATTGAAAAAATAGCGAAAAATAACTTTACTTTTCTAAGATATTATGAGTAAAAAATGGCAATTACGGATATTTACATCAACTGATGAGATCGTGGTAACCTAGTGGTTAGGACTGAGCCACTAGGAAGAACGGAGTTCGATTCCCAATGCCGCCAAACACCCACCGAGTACATGCGTTATACGTGCTCGTTAAATCTGTGGAATCAAAAGTTCTGTGGCAACACCCCCTAGGGGGTGTTGCCTGTGATCGGTCGTTAAGTAGTTATCATGGGTGTAATGGTCTGAAGGAAAATTCCCTCCTCCTTTCGATCAAAGTAAAAATTGAGGGAGTGGGTCCTCTAGTGGTGGCATCTGTCGGTGGGTTTTAGAGCAAAGTCGTTCTTTCACCTTCATGGGGCTCTGGCTAAACGAAGGGCTCACCCTACTGTCATAAATTCGCATAGCCAACGGTATACGAAGCTTGGCTTGTCCGAGTGTCATAAGTAACAACAAGGACTTCAATGGTCGTAAGGTACTTTTGCGGGTGCCTTACAATAGTTGCTCATAAAATGGTCATGGCTTGTAATTGCTATTCCATGCTGATTAGTAATGCATTTGTGAATCTATGCTTGGAATCCCGTTGCTGAGAAAACGAAATCAAGGTCATTTTGAAAAGCCGGTTTAGTTAAAGGTAGCACTTTAACTAAAGAAAGCTAAATACATTTACCAAGTTGCGTTTGAGTGAAGATGAGTTTTCAAAACTATGTTATATAATAAATAGTTTAATGAAAAAAAGTTAAAAAATAAAAAAAAATCCACTACAGACTGAAATTTCCCTTCAACAGTTTTGGAATGGGGATTCTCAGGTATAATTTGTACATAAAATCTAGAGGATGATTAAATGATTGAAAGCCTAATGAAAGAGAAAAAGAGCTTTCAGATATCAAACAAAAAGAAAAATGATATAGTGCTTCTACTGAGACTCCTGGAGAGAAGTGGTGATGCATTACTTTCCCCGCTATCACAAATCGTATTACTTACCGTTAGAATAGAAATTATATTATATTTTGGCACGCAAATTTTTTTACCAAAATAAGCGGGCACAGATTTCACCAAAAAGGCGATTTCAATACAAAAGTAAAAAACCAACAATATCATTAAATAGTATCATATATTAATAATTAATATTTTGTTATTTTATCTGCGTTTAATGTTTCAAATAATTCTTATGCCTGATGTTTAAAGTTAGATAGCAAATATTTCTGAAAATTTAACTTCAATATTCTTTAATTTGCAAATGCAATGAGTGAAAATCTCCATAAAGAAACGTTTTGATCGCTAAGATTTGGGCTGCGAAAAAACATCATTCGTCAACCTTTTAATAAGGGGCTCTAACGGTTGACATAATAAATCTAAAAATATCAGAAGTTAGTTTGAAAAATATGACGAATGAATAGTTCTGTTTCATAACTATATAAGTAATATAATAAAATAAGTTGTGCATTTATATTCATTCTGGAAAAAAAAAGCTTGAATGTCTAAAATTGATTATTTATGCAAAAATAAATTTTTTAGTTTTCAAACTATCCAAAGGAATACCACATAAATTTTCATTTAAGGAAAAAAAAAATATTGTGATAAATTTTTATATTCAACTAAATATGAATAAGTTGTGTTAAAAAAAAAGCAATTTAACTGATCACTGGAATTTAGGGTAAAAAATTTGTAGTTATCTAATGTTTTAAGCAAAATGTAATTTTATGTAGATTTCTTTCATTGCTTGCAATTTTTTTTAACAATTTAATAGCAATTTCTCTGAAAATCTTTTACAACGAAGAAATCATAAATATGTATTTAATTCTGAAGTAAATATGGATATTTTAAAAGTATTTATAAATCTTAAATTATATTATTATTATTTTTTAAAAAAAATATTTTATTAGAAAATCCCGACAAAACATATATTTAAAAATATTTTAATAGGCGATGTTTTTATTGCAATTCCAAACTAGTTTTATTTTATAAGGTTTAAAAAAATGCGATCACTGTTAATGTTAAAAAAAAAAAAAAAATGTATAAAAATGTGAATGCTAAAAAAACAAATCATAATTATGTAATTATGATTCGTATGCGTAAAATTATGGATTGAACCCTCCTTTCACCTTTTGTTGGAATCTAAAATTAAAAGTCTAGGGTATTTTATAAATATCAAAGGCTTTTCAGGAGATAAATATTTTGCTTTATTAAGACACACAAATGACAAAATAACAATATAATATGAACAGAGACCAATAGTGCTTGTGATGCCATCTAGCGATCGAAATGGAATTTGCGAGTTCGGGTATTTGTATTCGTCATTAAATTAATTTATGAACAATGAAGAAAAGTTTTATAAATAAATATCACACACACACGCATATATATATATACATATATATATATATATATATATATATATATATATATATATATATATATATATATATTCGTTATTCAGATTATTCATATCCTACAAGTAACGGTATTAATTTTTATTTTTAATTTTTTATCAGCCCTATTGTCACATTTAAAATAGAAAATTAAACTAGTAAACCAAAACTTGAACTGATTTTAAAACAAAATAAAATTTCATAAAAGATAAGGATATCTAAATAATTCGTTCATTCAATTGAGCATAATCCATGGAACTTCGTACCTCATTGCGGGAAATAGAAATACCAAACCAAAATGAAAAAAATATGATGAGATATACTTTTTTGTAAGAAAATCTTATCTTATCAATATAATAACATTATCTTGCAACATTAATTTTGAAATTTTAAGCGAAAGAGTGTGTGATATTTCCAATGGGATCAATTACATTTGAATTTATCCCATTTTTATTTTTTACAAATATTACGCTTGTCTAGATATCTAACTGGGCATGAAAATAGAAATTTTTCATTTAAAAAATACTAAACTCGTCTAATGAAATCATTTAAATATATTTTACATACACAGGGGAAAAAAGCATATTCTGCCGTTTGTAAAGCCCTGCTCAAATCAGCACCAATATTTAATACTCCACAAAAACTATCACCGCCAAACGACTCTCCGTTTAGCGACACTTGTTTATTTGTAACACCTTTGTATTGTTCGAATCAAATCCAAACAAAAGTTTGATGATTATTTTTAAATTAAAACCAGTATTTCTTTATATATATGCTTCACCAGTTACAAACTAACCATAAATTTTATGATACCTTTGATAAAAAAAAATCTATTGAACAATATATAATCTATTGACTTTATTTAGGAAACAAAAGCAAAAATCTGGTAACTGAATCAGTACTATAATCAGTGATCCAACATGACCATACTTAAATCTAAACTTTTGAATGATAGTTTCATTCACTGTTAATTAATCATAGGTTCTTAATATGATTTCTTAGTAACCTGATTTAATTTTGTAAAATGAGAGAAAATTTTATAATCATATGATAGTATAAAAAAATATAATTTCTTTATTTCCTTCTTTGCTCTGTTTCTTGGCACTATTTATACCTTGTGTCACTATTGATACTTCTTTATCTAGTGCCACATTAATAGTAGTCGTAACTGATGTTTCTGGTGAACAAATGATGCTAATCTGGAAGTAAATCACTGTTGTTTACATTTGTTAATCTTTCTCTCCCATTTCTTTTTCAATAATCTCTTCAGTACAACCAATTTCCAATTTTTATGAGTTATATCCTGAAATAAATTAATTTTCAGCTTTATTGTTATTTGCTCATTAAATCTAATTTGATCAGGGCTTGTAACTAAGGAGATAGTAAGCAAACGCCAATATCTCTCTGTATGAGGTTTGAATCAAACTTACGAAATTTCGGAAAAAGAATTATATTGCCAGATCACTAACAGTTCAGAAGTCAGCCTGTCTGTATCCGAAAAAATTTTAATTGATGTTTGATTTAAATTTTTTTTCACACTAGATTTTGTTCTCATAGGTGTAGTTAGTCAAATGAGAAGAAATTTCATTCTGAAATACTATTAAATGGGGTGATTTTTTTCCCCTCAAGACATTGCATTGAAACACCTTCAAAAACGTATAATATTAACCGTCCTATTATAAAAAGTGTTCACTTTTTTAAAAAAATTGAATGATTTTTCAGCACTCGATATGTATTTAGTTTGACTAAAGCGTTTAAAATCTTAATGATTTGTATTTAATTGAGAGAAAGGTTCGATATCAATAAGATTGAATTTACTTCGGTCTTTTTTAAGAGTTAATCTTTTACACGTGATTAGAGTTTTGAGAAGTATAAAAATGAAAATTTAACCAATTCGAGTTTAATTCCACAAGATTTTTTCATCAGTGCAGATTATACTTTAAAATATTACGAATAGATTAGTATAAAATTGAAATATTTTACATTTAGAATAAAAATATACACAAAATGTATACGTTCATTTTAATCATATAAATAACTCTTTTCTAATTTTGATTTATAATATACTTTAAATTAATACCTTTGGAAGCCGATATTGTCATTCTTCAGCTTAAGGCCAAAATTTCCTTTTGTTTATAGTAGTTAATAAATACAATCACAATTAAATTCTTAATAAATTATAAGCTCTTAATCAGTAGTTCTAAATTATGTGTGAAAAAATATTTGTTAAATTATAAAATTGTTGATTGCGTAATACAAATCTTCGAAATAAGTTTTTGACCTTATGAACTAATCTGCTCTTAAAAATTTCGAGTGAATTTCAGTCAAAAAGGGAGTGATCTTATATTCTTTACTAGTTAAAATACAATTAATAGTACAATATATAAATTTTAAAAAGATATTTTGCTGAATATAATCTCTCCAATCGAAATTAAATTCTTTTCATTCACTTATAAACCGAAAAAAGTTTACTTCAAAAATCATTAACGAGTTAGATAAATCTGAGAGTCATGGAATACTTAAAACCATTCCGTTTTTTATAAATGTGTCTTTTTGAAAATAATTTTATATCGGCTTATGTATTAGAAAATCTTTCTAAATAAAAACCAATATTATTTTGATACATTTAACTTAAAAATTTAGACCCTTATCTGCATTTTATGAAAATATTTCATTATACAAAAGCCATTATGATACCATAGGGGGAATCAGTTTATATATATTCTTCTCATTGTGATATTTGCTTTGTTAACAAATTGTAAAATGATGTTTTTAAAAGTGTCAGATGAAGTTTTAGATATTGAAAAATATTAATAAATTGTAGCACTTAATTTAATATATTGAAAATACGTAGTAAGTGTTAACTTGAAAAATGCAATAAATATATAAATATATATAATGCTATTTTCTTAAATATAACACAATGGAAGTCTGACTGTACAAAAAGACAAATTCTTTTACATGCATAAAATTTATACAAATGTATAATCTAGGTTTCCAACAAAATGAAAATTATTTCCTTATATTTCTTAAACAAAAAAACTTAAAACATACACCAAGCAATTTAAAATATTTATACAAGTACAATTTTTTATAATGAACAGGGCATTAATTGGTAACTGAGAAAAGAATTTTATTCTGGTCTCCTATTTGAAAAAAACCTTTTCACACAAATATTACTCTGTTTGTATTTCTAAAATTAAGCTTTTTATAACATTTAACACCATTTATTTTTAATTTGTAAAGTTTTTATTGTACTTTTTTAAGTCTGCAAAAATTTCGTTTTATTTATAATTAAAAGTAAGTAGTAAAATTCGTATTAACCTTCAAATACATTAGTTCTTATTAATCTTACATATTTAATGGTGCAGTGTTATACAGTAAATTATAAAATTTATTGAATCAAAATAGATCTTAATGAGAGCTCTTATTTTAAAAAGAACTTGGTAGGATAATTACACATTGACATCATCAAAAATGAATGTTTAATGGATTCAAAGTTTATTTCTTTGTCATCTATTTATTAAATACTTAAAAAAACATTCGCTGATATTATTATTTTATTTATACAGCGAAACTAATATCATTACTTTATAATGCGTTAAGCAGATGTACCAATATAATATTATAGCATTTAAGAAAAGAGTATCACTCAAAACCAAATGACTTGTCAAAATGCATCTTTAACCTATCTAATTCACAATGGAAAAACCAGATTATCTCATGTTGGCCTCATCTATAACTCCATAATTCATAAAATTATAATGCAAACAAGAACATTAATGCAAAATCAAATTTCCATCAATGTAAGCTGCTTATAAACTTCAAACTTGTCGCCATTGGATGGAAGCCAAATATTTTTTCACAATAAAAAGGAAATTTATTATACACAAACCGAAAATGACTTGGCTAAGAAAGAGAGTGGGGTTTAAATCATTCAGAAATATTATAAAAAGAAAAAAAAAAAATTTTTCTTTATGAATCTTTTTTTTTTTTTTTGTGCACTCCAGGCTACAAAAGGGAGGATAACTTACCGAAGATGAAAGCTCTTGCCACATGACTAGGCCTCGTTGCAGTATTTCATTCTTACAATGATTAACGATGCAAATTGGAAAAGGGGTGGGAGGAGAAAAACGAAAACATTAAATTGTTGTGAAAGGTGGGGGTTTTCTTTTTCTTCCTTTCTGGCTCCATCATTTTATTCCTTTGAAGATTTTTCGCCGTGGCAAAGATTCGATAACATTGTAAACGAGATCGGAATTCGATCGTTTTCTACACTCGAATACATGGCGTCTTCCTTTCGTCACTTGCGTCAATAAAGGAATATTTATTTCTCAGTAGAAAAAAGTAGAGCCAGTCTAGCTTTCCTATTATGATTCAGTCCTTTCGAATCAAATAAATACCACGCTATCATTCTTTGAAAGGACATCAAAAATACAATTTTAATTCAGCTCAGTGGAAAATTTAGCCTCTAGAAAAAAATTCATTCGATAGAACAGAATGTATTTATAATAAATATTTCAACACTTAAGCATATAATCAAATTATGATGCCCAATTTCAGGGAAGTTTTTAACTCGAACTTTAAGCAATAATTATAGTAGTTCTCGAATAAATTTTATGATAATAAATCAAAAATATGAGACATCATTAAAGCAATTTTCCTTTTACTTACACTTTTACGAAAACATTTACTTATCGTAAAGTGTTGTATTTTATTTTTTGTTACTAGTAAAGTAATTAAATAATGCATAAAAACTAATATAATATGGAGAATAAAATTTTTATTGATAGGTAAATTAAATAGCTTTAATAAACCTTGCATTTCATTACATTATTACTACAAAGCTATCTCTTTCAGATTGTTAGTTTTTACCTGTAAGTGAAAAGAATAATGTTTCATATTTTCATAAAAGAATGATGAAGATTTTCAGATATTGTTATTTATGATTTTTAATTTTATTTTAACAAAAAGTTAGGGAATATTCAAATATTCATCAAAAAAAATTCATTTGTAGGCTATAATTCGAAAACAGTTATGCATGTTAAAAATTCGTGACTTCGGTACTTCGCCAATTATTTTTTTCCAATGGTCGGGGCATATCGGGATGTATTGTCTCCTTATACCCAAGGAACCGGCCAGAAATAGCGATTTCTTTGCCGCCGAGGTGTTGCTCCGGGTGCACCACAGGGGGTGGGCCACCATCGCTTCCTCACACATGCCATATGTGGCCCGTTTATAGGGTAGGCATCATTCATACTTCAGTCACACACACAAGGAAAGGACAAAGACAGGATAGAAAGAGAGAGAGAGAAAGTACATTCATGCTTAAACCGGGATTCAAACCCAAAACTCCATTATCCGTAGTCAGGCACTCTGACCACTAGACAAGTTGGCCGGCTACTTCGCCAATTATCAAAGTTTGATTATTCATTTTTAATTTCGATTTTATCACTTTCTACATCCCACATCAAATGAAGAATAATAAATTAACAGGAAAAAGTTCAAATATTTGTCTACAGCTAAAATTTATTTCCTTAAATTCATGAATTACTTTAACAACTCCTTTGATAGTAATCTAACTTCACCTATTATTATACATAATAAAACTATTCAAAATTATTTAATAACTTGTAAAGTTATGATATATTTAATATAATTATTTATTAACGAAATGTATTTCAGAATAATAAAAATATTCGATCTTCGTTTGTTGGTTGTCTCAATTTTATCAACAATATTTTCTCTAACAAAGAACCAATGAATTTATCTAAGTGCGCTTGAATCAAGAAATAAACCAACCAGTTATTTTTAAGTGACATAATTGATGAAAAAAGTGTTTCTTTGTAAATTAATATCAACTTAAATGTATTGGTCAATTTTGTTAATTCTTTTATGATAGAGCTTGAAAATCTAATTCCAATTTAAAATTAATTCATAAATTCTAAAATGCTAAAGCAATCTTTTGTTGATAAAAGATCACATTTTTATATTCAATATCTAAGAATATTTAATAAATATTTTTTATCAAAAATCTATATTTTATTTGTTATAACACGAATAAATTGATATCATTTCTTTTAACTGCAATACCTTTCCTAAATAACATATACATAATTTCAACCAAAATATACTTGGCTGATTACTGAATGTTAAAAATTTATGCTTGATAAAAACAAAAGAAAAGAATTTTGAAGTATTTATTCCAAACAAAATGAATGAAAAAGTATAAGCAAAGAAATCAATACAATTATGGTTCATCTCATTATAATAAAATGTTTTCCAATATTTTTATTACTGCAACTACGAACACTGGGCACTAGGATAGAAAATAAAAATAATTAACCTCGGCTAAAAAAATTTTCGTAAATTTAAAAATAGCATAAACTATTTATAGGCAAAAAACTTATTTAGGCTTTAATAGGTTTTCTAAAGGTTTATCGATTAGAAACTTATAATATTTTTCTCAATCCAAGTTCATAATTAATTTCGCTAATTAATTTTTTTTTATTCTGAAGTAGGAAACCTAAACATATATTCATTCAAATAGATTTATCATTCGAATAAATTTATTATTTTTTTTCAAAAATAAAGATATTACTTTGAATTATAGCAAATAAAGCAAAATTATTTTTGATAATATTATTTAATTAAATAATACATATTGAAACATATATTATTGTAACAAAATTATATCTAACATAAAAAATTATATCTTAAAAAGAAATTTCTACATTTTTATGATTTTATCGTAAGGGTATTTATATATATATATATATATAATGCTGCAAGATTTACCTTATGAGTATCTTAAGAGAAAATTGAAAAATACAAGAATAGATATAGAATTGAAAAGTACAAGAATAGATAAAAATATTTATGTTTAGCAATACATTCAGCGCAAAAGCAGCTAAAATAGAATTACTAAAATATAATTAATATTATATTTTATAAAATTAATAATCAAATATTAGATGGAGAATAATACATTTAAAATACAATGAAAAATACCAATTGGAGAATAATAATATATTCATAAATATTAGATGAAGAACAATATTAGATGAAGAATATTAGATGGAGATAAATAATATAGAATATAGAATACCAGATAAATATTAGATGGAGAATAATACATTGAAAATACCAAATGGAGAAAAATACGTTAAAAATACGAAATATAATAAATAGCTGGAAAAATGCTTAATACAAATATGCCTAGACATAGTCTTAAGGACTATGTCTAGCCATATTTGTATTATTTGCATATTTATATCCAGAGGCTGGTGACCGAAAGGCCCTGGGGTGCGAAGCATACGTCTCGGTTAGGTGGTCAGCCTTGTGCGAAACCCCACAGTGCATAGTTCCCAAGCATGCTTGGTACTCAGTTTCTCGACCCACGGAAGGGATGAAAGGCTGAATTGACCTTGCCCATCCAGAGGATCGAACCTCGGACCTGTGACTTGGGAGTGTGAAACACTAACACTAAGCCACCGTGCTTACATATATATATATATATATATATATATATATATATATATATATATATATATATATATATATATATATATATATATATATATATATATATATATATATATATATATATATATATATATATATATATATATATATATATATATATATATATATATATATATATATATATATATATATATATATATATATATATATATATATATATATATATATATATATATATATATATATATATATATATATATATATATATATATATATATATATATATATATATATATATAATGGTATATATAATACGTTCTTTAATAAATTACTTTTTGACTTGCTCATGAACTAAACCATCTATTTAGAATATGTCTATTGAAACCATAGCACTAAACTGAATATAGATTAAAATTGTCATATAGCGCTAAGTATTGTCTTTGCATTAGATAATTGATTAGTATTTTCTTCATTCAAACCAAATAATAGCCGAACAATTAGAAATTCTGAAATATTCAATAAACATACTGTGACATCTCCTGAATCTTGATATTACTCTGAAACAATTAAAGCATTTATTTCTCACTGATAAATATCTAGTTATTCCTATTACCTTTATCAGAATGAAAGTCAAATGGATGATATAAAAAAATTACTGGCCATCCATTATGGCTGGGCAATTTAAAAAAAAAAAAAGAATGCTAATTATTTTCTTTTATATTCACATCAAATTTTTTACTTAGAAAAATTTAGAGACCTTTCTTTAGATTGTTTGAATTATTAACCATTATCAATGGTTTATATGAAAAACTTAAATTTTGTCCTATTACAGATGACCACCTTAAAAAGAGACGTTTTCGATGGATTGGACATGTCTTGAGACCCCACAAGAATGTCACTTACGTCGGCACCTGATGGAAAAGAGACCGACCTAAAATAACTTTTAGGCGGATAATCATAAAGGAAAAAAAATTGAGGAGCAGCTGGGGATTGACCATAGAAGCTGTCCTGAACCAGAAAGAATGGGAAAAACTTGTAACTTCGTGCACCATGAAGGAGTAAGGAGTTAAAGGCAAAGTCAAGAGATGCCATTAATTGTGTTTAAAATATTTTATCTTTACATTTTTTACTATTTCTTTTATGTGTAGTGGCTTTTAATATACATTTTGCATGGTTAAAATCTTATTATATATAACTAATTGATTTAATTATCCATGAAATAATTAAATGCAATCGTAAAAAAATACAACAAAAGAAGTTAAATAAATAATTTCTTTCTCGAGTGATCGAAAAGTATGTTCACATTTATCTTATATATTAGAATATAAAATATCAATTAAAGGATGGTAAAATTAAATTTACAAGGTTTTTTTTTTTTTTTTTTTTTTTTTTTTTTTTTTTACAATCCTGTTTTGCGAATCTTACACAATGTTTAAATATGTCAATAATAATGTCAAACTCTGATATGTATATACAAACTGCACATCATGTACATGATTGATTAAAATTCTTTGGACAAATGGTAATAATTGTCAATTAATTGTTTTGCAGCACAATAGGTGAATTTATTACTGGTGTGATACTGATTTTTATTCGCCAAATTCATAACTAAACATGTCAAATTAATTTTAGCTCTGAAGTTCTGAAACAATACAAAGTTAGACTCACAATTTCAGTAACTTCGAAGGCATTTAATTAAGATAGGAATGAAACAAATTACTTAATGAAAGAGAACGATAGGTTAATTATGAACTAAGTAACGCTCAAATAACAATTCATTTTAACGGCATTGCCTTGTTATACATTATTTCTTGATTAGCAGTTACGGTGGACCAATTAGTACATTCTACATTTGGAAACACACGTAGGAATGATATTGAAAGAAACGAGAAAAAAAAATACTTGTAACAATCAAAGTAAGTTGCTTTTTTGGGCTCAACAACTGAAGCATATTTTCCAAATCTTAGACTATGATAAGGAAAAGAAATCGATGCATAGAAGAAAATACGTGTTTGCAGGATGGGGTTCTCTTATCGACTACTCCCATTCTTATCCTGTCTCGAGTCTTTTCCGATACTCCTTGTCTGAGTATTCAAACTACAAACCGTTCGAAATAATCGATAAATCACAAACTTATCCATATCAGAGGCTTCTTTTGCTATCATGATATGGAAAGTCTTTTCATTTTATGCATGCAATCCAATTTTTGATAAACAGCCTTGTTATATGCAGAAAATGTATCCTTCTAATATTCAATAATATTTTCAATATAAAAATTCTATTTTTCCTTTTAAAAAGTAATTTTAGAATGTCTTAACAATGTACAGATTAAAAAATACTTTCCATTGAAGGAGATATAGTATATTATTCTTAAAACATATATTTCCCATGTAACAAAATTTATTTTTTAATTGTTAGACATAATAACTTATGTGTATGAATATATAATAATGAAAAGATATTAAAACAAAACGCACTGATGAAGGTAAACTTTTAGTAAAAAATGTATACTTTTCATAAAGAATATTTGAATATTGTAAACATAACATAGTTCCGAAAAATGTTTGAACACACAATGCCTTTAAGACTATTACATTGACATAGTTATTCCTTACTGTGAGTTGTAAACATTAAAAGCAATTAATAGCATATAGTACGATGATGCACTTATTCCAGATTGTTGTATTCACTGGTTGAATAATTTTTATAAATTAACCCCTTGACTGACGAATTAAATGGAATTTGATGCGACAAAAAAAAACTATTTAATTTCGCTTAATTGAACTACACCATCAATTTACACCATCATCCCCACTTTCATATAATGCATCCGGCTTATACATGTTACGGGGATTATTTATAATCTTTACTAAACTCAAATATTGGCTAGTATAACATTCACCGTGCGAGACTTCTGCTAAACTGAACTCTTACTTTCAGTGTGCTTTTTTAAATGAGAATCGTCGAACGAGTGAAGCAACTATGTAATCTAATTGTAACTTGCACGGCGTCCGCCGAAAGAAGCGCTTGACGAGTCTGACTCGTCAAAGTCTGTGATGGCCCAGGAAATCAATGACGAGTCAGACTCGTCAAAGTCAGTCAAGGGGTTAATTAAATTACCCATTTTTTTTTCCTGGATGGAAGTTCTTTCTTTTATTTAACTCGATTCCCCATCCCCCATTTTGACAAAGTGGGATGCCCTAACTTAGGACTGATTATTCCCTAACGTAGGAAAACCGGTTCCCTAACGTAGGAAACCGGATTTTCAGGGAGAGAGAGGGAAGGAGGAAGAAGGAGTTACAAGAAAAAGGCTGAAATACACGCCACTAAAAAAAAGCACCGTGTTGGTTATTCAAGTCTGATGTTCTACTGGAATCCATGAACAGTAAAGTCGAAAATTCGAGGTAATCAAATCCTATGAGTTTTTAGACGGGAGAAGAAAAGATATACTTCTGTAATACAAGTCTAAATGAAGGAAGCCACGCTGAATAAATGATCTTTCAGGTTTTCGAAGCCCTCAAAATAGGCCGGCCTAGTTCCAAAACTTTCCCTCTTAAGTCAATGTCTTTTTTTAGTTTATTTTACTAACCAGTTGTTCTTTTTAGTGTAGTACCACCTATTTTATAACTTTAAACTAGGATTATGATATCTAAGGAACTCCACATGAGTGCTTGAGCATATTGTTAGTAAAATTCAAATATTTTAAATAATATAAGTAACTGTGATTTTGTATGTGTGAAGTAGATTTGTAATTTTCTTATTGAATTAAAGGAAATGTTTAATTACAAAAACAAAGCCAGTTTCTGCTTCTATTTTTCAGGTTTGAATCTGGGAAGAAAACAAAAAAATAACAAGTACACAACGCAATGTTTAAAATTTTTTTTTCCAATGTCAGATTGTAGACAGTTACAACTGCAACAGAATCCATTAATCTATTGTTCCCTGATACCAAGGAACCGGCCAGACACAGCGACCTCTTAGTCGCCGAGGCGTTGCCCCGGGTGCACCACAGGGAGTGGGCTATCATCGTACCCTAACACATGACATAGGGACCCGTTTATAGGGCAGGCATCATTCATACTTCATTCACACACAAGGAAAAGACAAAGACAGGATAGAGAGAGAAAAAGTACATGCAAGCCTGAACTGGGATTCGAACCCAGGACTTCCCTATTCTTAGTCAGGCACTCTGACCACTAAACAAATTGGCGGCAGTTTAAAGATTATACATTATTTAAATTTAAAATATTATTTGTATTAGCTACATAATAATGGTAATTAAAATATACAACAAGGGGCAGGATACCAATTTTCCTTCATAAAAATAAAAACATTACATCTATTTTATTACTAAAGGTTGTTGTCCTACATCATAATTCATCGTCTGGACGAAATATATCATTGTACACTATATGCACAGTTAAAGGTTTTTAATTTAAAAATTAAAATTTCTTTTGAAGATTTAAATGACCGAAACTATCAAGATTTTATTGGTTTATCTCATGTCTAGACAGTTACTTAACGTCCTGAAAAAAAAAAAAAACATGATGTTTCTACCTGAAAATATAATAATATATAGCTGCGTTAGTAATGACCAATATGTAAACTTACAATTCCTTTTTTTAATCTAATTTAGGAAATGTTTTCTACCTAAATGTTAAGAAAACATTAAAAAGTTAAACATCAAATATGCATTTATAGTTTCTTCATATTTATTGAAACAATATAACGAATATTTATCATTATGTTTTACATTTTAACAGGAAAGTACTAATTTTAATAGAGTTAAAGTTTTCATCTTAAGTTCATTTGTGATTTTGCTTTGTAAGAACTAAAACCTTTAATTAAAATTAATCATCAAGAAACATTTTAATTAAGAAAAATTATGATGATGAAATTTATAATTAAGTCTTAAGATTGATATCTTACTATATATATTTATATAATCGGAAAGTGTAAGAACATAGAATATTTCTAAAGTAGAAGAAACACAAGATCTTTATATTAAATTATTTTTATAAATGGTCGTTTCCCTGTAAATAATTGTTAAAGGTTCTATTTTTCTAATTGAAACTTTCCTTGTAGAAATGATAAACAATAGTAAATTTTTTAAATGACAGTCAGTAGAAGAATATCATAATTATCTACCATTAAATTTGAATCAATATTTGGCTAAAAATAATTACTAACACAATCTCAAGCAATAGCATGCCTAGTTTTCTAATTTTTAAATAAGTTTGTGAAATATATTTACACATTTTCTGATGGCTTTGCCACTAGCTTAGACTAAAATTTAGTTTTCCATTTGCATTTTCAATTTGATTAAAATGAAAACAGGATAAAATAATTAATGTTTTGTATAGCTATATTTTGACATTTTGCAGCTACTTTTGTAACTGTACATTCATTGTGTTGCTTAAAGAAAATTACTGTAATGAACACTACTTCAACTGTTCAAAGACTTCACATGCATTAAACAACTTCATCTTATTAAACAGCAGCTATATAAATATACGTATGGAAATAAGTAAAAAAAATGGCTAGGATCTAACCTGATTATCTAAACTGAAGTCTGTAAAGTTAATCATTCATCAATAGTTTAATTTTAATTTACTATATTTTTATATTAATCAGTTAACTTGTATGCTACATAAATACATAAATTTTTAATCATTATTTGCATTCATATATCATTCTGATATCTGATAATTTTGTTTATAAAAATTTTTGTAACATATTATTACAAAATTTTATAACTTTACAAATTTCAAAAGTTATGCTATTCGAAAATCAAATAGCATAACTTTTGAAATTTGTAAAATTATAAAATTTTGTATTATTTAAAAAAAAGTTATTTTATGCAAAAAAAGGTAATTTTTTTACAATAAGAAAAAGGAAATATTTTCTAAAGTGAATAAAGAAATTTAATTTGCATTTCTTTTACTCTGAATACTACATGTGCATAAATCATTGAGACAAATTAGTTAAATATTTATTATAAGAATGTTCTTAGTAACATTTATATAGAGTGAAACTCAAAGAGGAGAGATTCTTAAATAATACAGTTGCTAAAATAAAATAAAATTTAGTTTTCTTGTTAAAATCTGATCATTATATTTAAACTATTAAGAAGATATATTGAAAATGCTGTACGAATATTATAATATATTATTTAAATTTGAAGTTTTAAAGAAATACTGGTAGCATAAAATATATATCCAATCTTTCTTTATCTTTAAACATTTCTCCTCTTTTTTTTGTGTTTCTTATTAAGATAATTAATTTTGGACTGAAAATTCCCTTTCCACTGTAGGAAAATTGCATTCAAGAAATTTATGTTCTATAGATTATTTTATCTCAATATTTTATGCATTTTAATAAGAAATAAAAACATGTATGTATTTAAATAAGAAACATTTTATGACTTTAAATAAGAAACATGAAAAGGAATTTTAATTAATCTTATTTTTTGGGCATTGAAATGAAATATACGAATTATTCGAATTTTATTAGTGATATCAAAAATCCCATATTAATAATCATTACAAATAGTAGCCTCCCAACTTGTCCAGTGATCCTCCCAACTTGTCCAGCCTGACTGCGGATATGGGAGTCCTGTGTTCGAATCCCTGTTTGGGCATGGATGTACTTCCTCTATCTGTACTGTTTTTGTTCTTTGCTTGTATCAATGGATTGTGAATGTTCACCTACCCTATAAACGTTTTCCTATGGCATGTGTGTACTGAGGAAGTCGGACTCCACACCAAAATATGCTTTAATTGGAAAAGTGAAGCAGCGTACCCCATAATGCCAGCTTAGCTTACACAAGACAACAACATACAAATGGTAAATCAGCAGTTTTTTCTTTCCGATGTAAATAAGATTCATGTTGAGACCACCACAAACAAATGAAAAGATAAAAATAAAACCAAAGCCTAATTTGACTTGTTGAATTGTACTAAATAATATCCAAAAATAATAAATTAAATCGCTCACTATAAAGTAAAGTAAAAAAAAATACATTACATTAATATCTTCAGTATAAATCAATCAGATATTTGAGAATATCGGTAATACCTTCAAATATATTTTTGTAGATATATTTAACACTTTCAAAAATTATTATTTCAAATTATTCTTTTTAATGTCCATCACAAAACAAAATCAATCAATAATTTGTTGAATGGATTTGAAAGAATTGCAGGTGAATAAATTATACAATTAAAACAATTATTGCACTCCAGAAACTAAAATGTATATAATAATTTGGTTTGTGCTTGTAGAGATTTTTATTAGGAATTATATTAGTTAAGTACATCTTGGAATAAATTAGTTAAAAAATTTTCTGAAATAAAGAAGAAAATTATAAACATAATGTCTATTAAAAAATACAATAGAAATAAAATATTTTTATTATCTATCAATAAAATCAGTTTTTTAAAAAATCTTGTGCCATTATTCGTGGTTTTCTGAAGTCAGAAAACACAGCGTAAGAATTTTGTTCTCGACGATGCAGAAAAAATTAAAAAAAATTGTGACTAATATTTATAAACAATAAAAGATGATGATGAATAATAATTTTAATTACAAAATGATTTCGTATAGAAAACAGTTATAAAAACTTTTCTTTCAACGTATTTGTATTAGTTTATTTGATTAAACATCTTTCACCAAAAGTGGAAGTCAATTTTCTTCTCGTGAGAATCGCATACACTAATCAATACATCCGAAATTTATATTTTAATTCTAAATAATTCTTTGGAATAAAATTACTTTTTAAAAAATGTTAAATTGTGTTAGCGAGAAAATTAATTTTATTGAGATAGTGAAGGACAAAAAATATGCACATCAATAACAGTAACATGTTATAATTTAACCGACCCTTGTTTGTAATTAGTTTTATTTAATTTAAATCCCAGCTGATGAGATCTTTAGCTTTCAATATAATTGTTCTTAAGTTTACCACTCAACTCTACATAAGATTTTGGAAAATCATCCATTATATTTTAAGCTTAGTTCAAGTATTCCATTATTTTCATTATTCTATTTCTATTTCTACCTAAGAGTTACCTCTTTTTTCAATAATTGAAAACAATATGGATTATAATGTTGCATATTTTCTTAGGTTCATTCTATTCGTTTGATAGTGTAAAGTAAAATGTAAAAGTATTTGATCCCGGCTTTATTTATGTATCAAAGAATGCATTTGTGTATACTTCACAGAAAATTAAAATTTCATACCGAACTCAATGCAGTTTTTCATATTTGACTTCCGTAATGAAACGAAAATTACGATCTACCTAAAATTTAGGAAAGTCAACCCTTTATCTTAAAGCAGAGTTTGTATGCTTTTTAATTTGTGTAACATTATGTTCATTTTTGCTGACTGGTAGTCGCAAAAAATTGCCAAGCCTTTTATAATTTTGTTGCATGTCAAATACTTAAATAACACCTTTCTAAATTTCAATATCACAATAAATAAATGATTAGACCTATAACAAATTAATTGTGAAAGAATCAAATCTTTACAACCGTCTTTGAGAAGGGCAAAAGCAACAAATCAACTTAGATCTTAGTAATAATGATTAAAATCTAAATGATTACTTGCAAATTGATGGAAGGAGATTCAAAGATATTTTACAGTTTTAAAATATGACAATGATGACAGCATACAACAATAAACATATTTTACTTTTTTACATACGTGAAAGCAGACTATCATTTTATAAAATTTGAATAAATAAAATGGAAAGTTTTATTTGTTTTTTCATTGTTATTTTTTCTTTTTATAAAGATCAGATAGGCTACAGCCAGGTAGAATGATTAGGTAGAATACCAAGGAAAAGAAAGATGATTGGGAAAGCAAATGAAGAAGAATTCCTTGATAGAGTGAGATATTATATGTGTTAATTAAATATAATATATTAATTAATTATTACAGAGGAAATAAAAGATTTAACTCTTGTAGCTAATTAATATTTTAAAAACATTTACGAATTAATGAATATTATTCAGCTTATTATTATCAGCTTATTAATATTATTCAGCTTTTCATATTTCTTCAAAGACGGTGATGAAACAAAGGAAAATGACAAGTTCATTCAAGGAAAATTCGATTTGATTCAAAAATAGTTGCATGTGCTGAGAAAAAAGTATAAATAAATGCCAAAGATCCAATACGATTTTAATTATTTTATCATTTACTTATCTATAGTTTTTATATATACATGTATTAATGTTTGTCAATTAGCTTATTTTTACAAATATTTATGTATTAATATAATAATAAACTTCTTTCTAATTTTTAACATTTAAAAATTTCACAAAATTCTCTTACAATTACATAGCTGTTAAGAACAATGCATGGAATACATTTAGAGTAAATACGGTAATAGGATAATTACATTTAGAATAAAGTTATTTCAATTCAACAATGAATTTTATAAACAATCAAAAAATTGAGCTGAATCGATCAAGTTAAGTTAAAGTAACTCAAATGAAAATAAGCTGATAAATAAGAAACCAGCTATTAAGACGGCATCCGTTTTTAAGAGGCCAACGTCTTTTCTACTTGTAAATACAAAAATGGTATTAGCTCATCTCAAATGGTACAATCAAGCATTCGTAACTCATGATCTTTTAAACATAAATATTTACTTTTGAAAATGGTTCATCTTTTGATGCAAATCAATCGCAAAATTTTAAAACAAAAGTAATTTACAAAAACACATGATTAATTTAATTTAAAGTAAACTTATGTCTCTAATTTTTATTTAATTTATACTAAACCTGCAAGTTAATTTTAATTAAGCACAGCTAGGGTCAACAATTTCGTGGTATTTTCAATCTTTTAGAATTAATTTCAACCAAGGAGGTCAATGAGCGTGAAAGCATACTTGAGGATTTTTTTCCCCCCAAAATGAAAATATATGAGAGCTCCAAGATCAGCAAATATTTATACTAAAAATCTTGAACCAAAGGGAAAATGTAAAGTATGTTTTGGAATTTCATGCCGGATTTAGCAAGTTGATATTAAGAAACAAGATGAATAAGAATACAATGTTTTCATATTTCTGGGCGAAGAAAAAAAATTTCCCTAAACAAATTTCGTCTTGACTGCGGTGTTTGCGATTGTTATATGATGTCATACGGCTTCTAACGTACGATAACGATGATGTATGATGTCACATTGTCCCGAATGTTTTGTCTAGTCTTTTTCGTTTTGCTTTTTCTGCTTTCTATTATCTTCATGTATTAATGGCTTGAATAAAAAACAAACGGCTTCTCTTGCTTTGGCCCTTTAGATTTTTGGGTCTTTATAAAAGAAATCGTTTTATTAACAAAATGAACTTGGACGATTTCCTCAATTAGGCGATGGTGAACTTCGCTTTGCTTGCTGATGATTGAAGAATATGATTTGAAGGCAGGGAGCAAATTCGTCAACAAGTCAGATTTACAACTTCGTCTCAATACGATGTAATTGTATTGAGTATGGTATTGTATGGGTATTTTAAACATGTGAGAATCGTAATAAAATGGTGTACTTAAGATCTCTACTGTAATGAAAGAAACAACCGCTTTAAAATTTAAACTATAAAGAAGAAGAAAAAAACTCACCTATGATGTTATTATTATGATGTTTGCCATAAAATAGTGTCAATTATGATGCTAAAAGATGAATTTAATGTGAATTATTTAAGTAACGAAACCCGTTGAGGTAATAGCTCTACGTTCTCCCAAGATACATCTCCAAGTTTCGATTCTCGGGTTGGGTAAATCGACTTAACCTTTCATCCCTTCATTGGGTTGATAAAACTGCGTACCAAGCTTGCCTGGGACTCAACACTGGAGGTTTTGCGTTAAGCCTAACCGGAACATATACTTCGCACCTCAAGGCCCTCGTTATAAAAACAAATATGAACACTGTAAACTTTGGTCCCATAAGGGTTATCGTGCCACTGATTTGGCTTATATAACTAACTGGAATTGTATATAGCAATAAAATAAAAATGTTTCAAGAATAGTTAATAATCAAATAAATGATATACAAAATAGAACTTAACTAATGCATGATTAATTAATAAATATATATTAGTTTAATTTGCGTTAAATCAAAATATTTAACTACATTTCCAATTTGATCAAATAAATAAAAATTTACCGAGAATGTAAACTTTTCAGAAAAGGTACTTGAAGTGAGTATCTGAACTAAATGAAAGTCGTTATACTAGGATTTCCGTTTGCAAAGAATAAAAAAGTCCCTAATAAAACGTTAGAATATAACAAATGATAAACTGAATTATAGCTGTTAACTGGAGTCATTACTTAAAAGATAATGATATTATACTCATGTCTTATAATCTCTGGGGCGTAATTTTTGCTTTCGAGAGTTTTTTTTTTTCTTTTCTCCCGCAACTTTTTTTGCTTTTGGCAAATTCAAACTATCATAAAAAAATCTACTACTTTCTATTTTGGATACTCGTAGTTAGTATTATTTCATAATACTTTCGAACGCATCATTTCAATTAACTCTCCTTTTTTTTTTTTTTTTTTTACCTATATTATTTCATGTGTTATTCAAATATCAACACAACTGAATATTCATCTTCAAAAAAGCATTGTTAGTTGTTCTCCTTTTTGTTAATTCATTTTTCGTTTCATTGTAATTTCTATATATATTGTATTCTTTTTATACTTAATAACTATTTGTTCTTACCGTTCCTCTCTTGTTTTGAAATATCAAGAAGTTCTTTCTTTAAGTTTTTGGGGGAAATATAAAATTCTTGATACGCATTGGGAATTTAATAATTTCTTATTTTTAAAAGAATAGGGCACGTGAAGAAAAGGCAACTGAATTTTTTTTTATTTTTTTTTTAAATTTTGTACATAAAATTGGTCGTTTAAAACGGAACTATTGTACACCTAGTGGTTTAATAAAACTTATTACTAAGAAAAACTGTTCATTCGATTGTATTTTTTACTAAATGTAGCATTTTTATTTTAGATTATAAATATTTTTTTAATTATAAATCTAAATTAGATTAGATAACAAAGTTATCGTTTAAATAAATTGATTGTTAGACATTGCGATATAATATTTTAAATTTTTACCACCATTTATTTTGTTTTTATTTTTTGCATGCCCATTTGATTTTTTGTGCTCTTTTCTTTTACTTAAAAATAATAATATTTTTTACTAATAAGTTTTTTTTTATTTGAAAGTCTATGTTAATTTTCGAAAGTCATAAATATTTATTATCACTTAAAATAAATGCTTATCATTTAGGAATTTTTAAGTGAATTTTATTTTATTTCTTTAATTTATAAATTTTAATATATTATTTATAGTTTCATCTTTGATCTTCTATCATCTGTTTATTTTTGCCTTATAGTCTCTTTTAAAAGCATTTGAAATTTATTTTGAAAGATTACACTATAAATTTCTACTGTTTTTGAAAAAGGCCATAAATAAGCAATGGGTCTTTTTTTATTAATACTTTTGCGGCCAACTTATACAATATCAAATGGATTATATGACAGCAGTCCAATGAGTTTGATTCATTTTTAAGTATTGTTAAATGCACTGGCTGGATATTTTTTGGTAAATTACCCAGTTTTTCCCTGATTGAAAAGTCTTTTTTAATATTTCACTCTCCCTAATATTCTATCCTCCATCAACCCCCAATTCCATTGTAGAAACCGGATCTAGAGAACATAAGAACAGGATTGAAGATAATCGGCGGCTCTAGAAAGAAGAGACTGTCTCAGAATATGCAGTTATGATGGTCTGAAGAAGGAAATGAAAGGGAATATGAAACAGATTGCTCAAAATTCAAGCCGGATTTGGATCTATTGAATTTTTAAGACTGCAAAATCACAAAGCTGAATTAATCAATTCCAAGAGTGCTTAGACTAGAACAGATGATATATACTTCTAATAAGATTCAACGATATTATGGAAATAACTCTAAGGAATAAACGAAACATTTTTTTCAGTATCATCAAAGTCTTGAGACACGTCTTCCGTAAGTCGATGATTTTCATATAAATTGTTTTTCCATCCTGTATATTTTTCATACTGGCACCACTTATTTTATGACCTTAATTAATTTATGTATAAAGTATGAATACAAAAACAAAGACTGCTTTGCTCAAAAACAAAGACTTTTCTATATCATTTTTAGGTTGGAATATCCAGAACAAAATAATATATTATTTATAGATACAACATACGCTAAATTGAAACAATAATAAATTCAAAAGATTATTTGTAAGCACTATATGATAAATCTATCTAACATTATAACATTATTCTATAAAGTAGATCAAATGCATACAGCTGTAATTGCCTGTTCTTACTAACGAAGAGTGCAAAAGTTTTGTTTAAAATAAATTTATCGGCATTCTTATATTTTTAAACTAACATGAGAAAGATTATGTTTGTGTATGCTGTTTTAATAAATAAAAAATAATAATGATTTATATATGATAAAGGGATATTGTTGCCTATCAAATGCTCGCAAAAATTGATAACTGAGCACTGAAACAAAAAAAAATTATATAGTATTTTATTTTCTCAGAATAATAGGCAGATAATTGAAAATTTGTGAAATTAATTTATCACTTGAAATTCAGCGAATTATCTTATCAGCAACAATAGAATTATTCTTCAATTCTTATATATATCATGTATAGAAACTGCATAAAATACATTACGTCAATGTGTGCATTTTCAGTTCCAAATTCACAATACTATCAGGTTACAAGAAAAATATCTTATTTCCCAATTTTCGATAAATGAAATAATTTTTTGTTATTTTTTGTTCTTCATTTTAAACTAGTAATGTTCAAGATAACAGAAAGAAGAGAACGCCAATTAGAATAAAATTTTCAGTTTTAATTATTTTTTCATCGAATCACTTCCTTGTCTTTATTTTCAAGGTATTACTTTTTTTTTTCAAAATATGCAAAGATAATTTTAAAAACTATTATGATTATGCAACAGATTATGGAGCCAATGTGGTGAAAAATTAACATAAGCGATAACCTTGATTGTCATTTAGCGATATTTCGCTCTCGGTGTAATTCTGCAGACTAAAAAAAACGGCCAAAAGATTCCCTTGTTATCAAGCTATGTTTTCGTTTTTGTTTTTTGCTTTGTTCATTAATTGTACATTAAAAATGTTTATTTCATACTTAATTTTTCAGTTTATTCTCTTCATTATAGGACATTCATTTTGCCTCTAATAATAAATTTCGTACGTTCACCACGTGAACAACAGTTCAAATAAATTTGATGTGTGTACAAAACACTCAAGGCATCTTAACTCCACCCTGATAAAATAATATTAAACTCCTTTTTTATAATGAATTTCAATTTTCTTTAACTCTGATATAATCCGCATGAAAATTTTTATTTAGTACGCTAAAGTTACAAAAATTTGCAATGAATGTCAAAGGCTTTAACTATGGAGCCTATGTACACATGTGATATTTTAGAAAAGGAAAAGAGATACAAAAGAGGTATTAAAGAAAAATTTTGCACAAATGTATTATAGCAATCACATTTGTAATTTTTATTTTATACGCTAAATTAACAATTAGATAATTTTTTATGCAAAAAAACGACATAAAAGATGTCAATCTCAACGCCAAACCATCTCTCTTTACATTCATCACTATTTAGATTTTAACAATGAAAAGAAAAAAGTATTAATTTTGAAATCACAAGAGCATCGAAATAAAATTACAAGATTTAAATAATGAAACTTTTAATAAAATGAAGACTTTAAGATCCGTAAGTCAGACACTGACTCACGCAAGCTTTTTAACTAACCCACGATTTCTAGGTAATCATTTGTTCGTTTAGGCGGATTTATTTAGATTTCTAATTAAAATTTGTGTATATATGATTTACATACAAATAGACAATTTATATTCTCTTTATATTGTTTCCAGCATTGTATTGAGACAAAAATAATTTAATTGCTGTTTTTAATCTTCAGTTCGATCATTACAGTTCTAAAGTTGCTCAAATGACGACAAATGTGTTTGTAGTATTTGAAATAAGGCAATTGTAATAATAGTATTTATAAAATGTATAAAATAATTGTATTTATAAAATGTTAAATGAAGTGTATAATTTTACTCAAATTTTATTTGAGGAAAAAAGATCTACAAACAAATGCAAATAACCATATTTAAAGCAATTTCTTCAAATAGAATGTACTTTTGTAAGGATATATTCAGTTATGTTTGTAGAAAGAGACTTCCGTAGCACTTTTGTGAAATGTATTCAATTGATTTAAATGAGAGTAATGATATAAATGATTATGCAAATTAGCAATTTTTGCTAATTTGCAAGCCAAAAAAATAATGAAAAAATAGTTAATAAAACAAATAAAAAATAAAATCTACCAGGCTTAATATTTTTAAACAATTTGATATTGCATTAAAAGAAATGGATATTGATCTTCAGAAAATAGTTTCTATACCAGCAGATAATGTACCAAGTATGGTACAGAAAAAACATTGGATTTATTCTGTATCTTAAACAAAGTATTTCACATTCTGTGATTGAATTTCATTATATAATACACCACAAAGTTTTATATGCAAAGAATGGATTATAAACATTTTCCAGCATAATGTCAGTTACAATAAAAATAATCAACTTCATAAATGCAAGAGTTCTCGATAAACGGCAATTTGCAAAATTTTTAGAGAAAGTTGAATGCCAATATTCAGAGATTTTGAAATGTAACAACGTGTGATGGTTTAGTTTTGGTCAAGTTCTTAATCGCTTTGTAACGCTATTAGATTAAATCAAACTCTTTTTAATTGAAAAAGATAATAGTTTCGGAGAATTATCTAATATACATTGGTAAAATGATTTAATTTTTTATGTGACATCTCCCAGCATTTTAATGAACTGAATAAAAGAGCTTCAAAGGCAAGGACTAACTGTTTTAACGATATTTAAAAATATGAAAATATTTTTAACAAAACTTAAACAAGTTTTCTTAGGAAAGATTCTTAATCAATTTTTAAAAAAAGTTTGGAAAATACATTTCACTGCACTTGATACCCATACAAAACAGAATTTGAAACAATAAAGTTAACCGAATTTATATAACTGGTTATCCTTAATTTAAATATGGAATTATCTAGATTTTGAAGCAGTGTAGTGTGGAAAATAAAATTTGCAGACTTGATTTCTGAAATAAAAGAAAAACTGAGAGATAATATTGAAGGAAGTAGTACAGATAATATTATTTAATATAATATCAATATTATATTAAATAATATCAATGGGATGGGATTATTTACCAAATAATTTTATATCAATAAGAAAACTGATTAATATTCTTTTAAATGTGTTTGGGGACACATATTAATATGAACATTTTTTTCTTTAATGGACTTTGTGTTATTGTTGTTACTTATGACACTTGGACAAGCCAAGCTTGCTATTCCGTTAGCTATGCAAATTTAAGTCAGCTGGGTGAGGCTTTATATTAACGATAGCACCACGAAGATGAAAGTAAGACTTCGCTTTAAACTCCTTCGATAGATGGCACCAGCAGAAAATCCATCCCCTCAATTTTGACATTGATCTAGAGGAAGAGGAAATTTTCTCCACACCATTACATTCCACAGATTTAAAGATCACGAATTTCGCATGCACTCCGTTGGCCTTTGGTGTCATTGGGAAATCGAACCCCGCCCTTCCGGACTGTAGGCCGATGCCCTAACCACTAGGCTACCACGGCCATCATGAACTTTGCAAAATCTTCTAATAAAAACAGACAATAGGCTTGAAATGGAATGCTAACTGCCGAAATGCAACAAACTAATATATATGTGTGTGTGTGTGTGTGTGTGTGTGTGTGTGTGTGTGTGTGTGTGTGTGTGTGTGTGTGTGTGTGTGTGTGTGTGTGTGTGTGTGTGTGTGTAATATTATAATATATATTGTATATAATTTCCGTTACTTCTTCTTCATTCCTTTATTGCCATTTGTACAAAATATTTAAAAAATTAATTTTAACCCCATTAAAAATGTTTAAATCATCTAACCACGTTCATTTCTACCCATTGAACCAACTGAATTTTTAAGATGCTTAATTTTAAAAATGTTTAGTTACAAATAATTTTTAAACTTAATGCTGATGTAAATGGGCACTAATGGCCTAATAGCTATTATTAAAAAAAAATAGGAACAAAATTAATCCATGTCTTTAAAAAGTTCGCCATCCCTGCCCTAGAGTATTTATAATTGTTTTTCTTTCAACTACTCAAGTTTTCGAAGCGCAGTTTCTACATTCACTAATGTTCATTTTATAACTACCTAAGCTATTAAGGATCTGCCGATTTTTTAATACATTACATTAATGCATAGCACACATTTAATATGACGAAAAACAGGGAGATGTGAACAATGTTGAATATCACATCTTTAGTGAATTGATATAATTGAATTTCTGAATCATTATCCAAAATTAAATACATCTGAGTATTAATTAATATATTTTGCCAAAAAGATGCTTAGTTAGGAATTTTGGAGCCCATCATTATTTTAGTATTCAAAAATACAATGTTTGATTCTAGTTCTCTTAAAATGGCGTATGGTATGTATAAATCAACTTTCATAAACCAAAGTGAAAATAACCTAAATTTGACGAAAGAATGTTTTAAAGTAAAATCGAATCAATTCGATTTATATCATGCATTCAAAACATTTTGCGAATTTTAGTATCGTTAAAGGTTTTTAAAACTTATAATTTTGTAGAAAATTTACTTAGTTCTATTTCAAATGATTTATTTTTCATTTTTATCCAATAAAGAACCGAACCCTGAACATTTGTCCGTATCGATTTTTTATGGTCGACAATAGCTCTTGAGGAAGTTAATTAAAATAATGAAAAATCAGCAATATAGTTTGCCATGTAAAGGAATATTAATTAATTACAGAACCACATTAATAACAATAATCACAATATTCATCAAAAAAGATCATATCACAAAGATAACAGGCAAAAGGATCACAAATGACATACTAAAGATTTTGGAATAAAAACTTCCATAATACATTTCTCATGGTATTTTTAAGGAAGCGCAGTTTCTATAAATAAATTAAAATCTATCGATATACCAATCTATATAAGAAATATTGTTTCCGTTTTCATCGTACTTACTACAATATGTATGTCTGCATACAACTTAAAGTGCAACATTCGTTTCAAATATTAAAATTAATTCCTTTTATTATTATGGCTGCGAAGTAAATTCAAAAATACCATATCTTAAATTATGTTACTTTAAGTAAAAAAAAAAAATAACAATAAATAACAAGCAAGTTCGTGAATATTGAATAATTAATTCTCTCCTTTGAGACGAAAAAACGCGTTAACGCAAATTTCAACGAAAATAAAATACGTCTGCCTGCTTAACAAAAAGTATCAGTTTCTGTGAAACATAGAATGATCAAATCACGTCTTACATGAATCATGAAATGAAAAAATGTAAATAGCAGGTTTAAATAACTATAAAAAAAAATTTATTACACTTTATTCGATATCAGAAAGAAACAAAATACTAATGGATAAGAACATAAATTTATCAGATAGCAAATGGATAGGTACTTGCTAAATATACTAAAACAAAAGCCCAATTCATAAAAATAATTGCATTAAAGCTGTACTATAATCATCGTCATTACTGATAATGAATCTTTCCTCCTTCACTTTATTCCGTTTTGCTTTATAATTCCTCTCCTGAGATTAGGAAAAATTACCTATTTGACTAGAAACATTAATTCCGCAGACATCGCTTTTTTCGTATTTTTTTTTAAAATTTCTTTATGCTTATACAAACTATAAAATTACTAACATTGTTAAAATTTTAACTTCGCTTTCTATTAAAAAAATTTAACTTTAAAATATGATAAAGGGTACCTTTGGTATAAGCATTTCTTCTGTATATATTTGCTTATAAGATTACGTGTTTATTACTATCTAATAGTCTGGAAGATACTGAAATATTTTTTCGTTGAAAGATAGTTTTATGTGTTATATTACAATTGTTGTTTTTCCTTTAATAAACGAATATATTAATATATTAATTTAATTTGTAAACATTAACTTATGTAAAGTTCGGGGAAAATATTCTTTAGAATGCCCATTGGCAAAAATTGCCGATATTTTCCCAAGCTTGTTTTCTAGCATGTTTGAAAAAATAAGATGGCGCTGAAAACACGATAGACCAATCTGAAATAAATCAAAATCACTAACAATATGGTGACAAATTCGCGAGAAATTGAGGGGCTCCCTAAAGTAAAGGACACCCATAAAATTCAAAGTATACGCTGCATGAAAAAATTAGAAGTACACTGAGGTATTTCAAAAAGTGAAGAGCTTTAAATTTTTACAAAATAATTTTATTACAGCAGTTATAAAAATTTATTTACATTCAGATAACTAGATATGTAACAGATAACAGATCTGTAACATAAAATGAAAAACTTCTTGCTTATTATAATTAAAAATTACTTTTAACCATGTCATACTGTGTGAAAAAAGTAGGACAGTTGTAGATAGTGAAAATAAATATCTAAAATTAATGAATTTTTCTGTCATATGCTTTAATTACTTTCAAAGACTCCACTTGACATTGAATCATATAAGTCTTGAATTTCTGTTTGACAAAAAATTTTCCAAATACAGTTTAAAGATTCTCAAAGTTCAATCAAGGATTCATATTGCTTGCCCCCCCCTACGTAAACATGCTGAACAATTACTGACTATATATTTTCAACAGTATTGAGGTCTGAACTTTTAGCATGCCATGGCAAAACTCGAACATTATTTGCTTCAAACCAATTATTAATGCCATCATGTGAATTGATGTTCCATCTTGCTGAAGAATTCAACTTTCTCCCCCTTTCTCAGCGCCACAGAGAAAAAGATCTGAACTTAAAATTTGAATGTAATCTGTATATTTCTATGGAAGGCACATATGACCTTATATAGTCATTCGGAATGAATGGCGATACGGAATTCTCTGCTCATTGTATGATTTTGGCTTTCGTGGTAATCTTCCGATATTCCTACAAAAATTTTTAAGCTTCCGTGTATTTATACTTCGTATTAGAATTTTTTTCCAATAATTTTATTCAAACCGAGGGTCTACCCTAAGGTCCTATTTTAAGTCTCACTAGTTTCAGCCTTTTCATATAAGTAGCATTCTCTATCAAATATCATCTCCTGTATATGGCACACTTTATGTTGAGGACGTTGTTGTGGACTTGTAAATATCATGTGAGGAATCTAACATGCGTTTAATTGAGAGACAATTAATTACCAACATCTGTTCTTAAATTTGTTGCGTGGTATGTTGAGAATGGTAACTGGCTCAACCTCGTTGACACCAGACCAAGTGATATTTGGCGGAACGGTATCAACAAATTGGTTGAGAGGTGGGAAGAGGTTGTAAATAGCAACGGCGAATATATAATTGATTAACTTATTGATGTGATTATTGTTTTTTGCATAAATAAAAGTCTTTGGTAAAAGCGTTACGAACTTATACCTAAAACAATAAGAGGGATTTTTTTCATTTAAATATGTATTGTTGCATCTTATATGAATAAAATAATTGTCACGCTTAAAATGGATTATTTTGAATTCCATTTTGAAAATAAACACAAGGGACAAATTTGTTATTCTTTTAAGCAACATCTAAATAATTTAGCAAAATTTACAAATTAAATGATGAATATCAGATTATGTTGAAATTAACCTTTAAAAAGAAAGGGAAATAAAGTAAAAATAAAATAAATATTTACTACTTACCAATTGTGACCACAAATGAATGAAAAAATGCCTCTTAAAACGCTATTTAAATTGACCAATCTGATCAATGCCATACTCAAACACTCATATTACCCAACACCATGGAAAACAGCATCAGTAATTCCCATTCCAAAGCCTAAGCTTGATCATCACATACCAACAAATTATCGGCCAATTAGCCTTCTACCTACTCTTAGTAAAATTACTGAAGCCATAATTCTTAAGAGATTGGCTACCCATGTAGAAAATAATAACATCATAATTCCACAGCAGTATGGATTTCGAATGAAACTTCCACCACAGATCAACTTTTAAGAGTAGGTGAAATAATCACAAAAAATTTCGTTAAAAAATGTAACACAACTGGTGCTGTATCACTCGACATACCTAAAGCTTTCGATAGAGTTGGATAGAGGGACTCATTTACAAATTAATTAAGATCGGTCTTCTAGACCCCCTAATTAAACTACTACTTTCGAACCTAACTGGTCGCAGCTTCAGAGCGGCAATCAACCACACATACTCCACAAAAAAACAGATGAAAGCAGATGTTCCCCAGGGAACAAAACTGGGTCCTAGACTTTTCTTAATTTACATGAATGATAATCCCCACTCGAAGCTTACATCTCTACACTTATTTGCAGACGACATATTCATTTTAGCAGAACGTCCGCAAATAACACAAATAATTAAAGCATTAAACACACATCTAAAAGAGTTAGAGCTGTGGTTCAAAAAATGGAAAATTCTAATCAATAACGACAAAAGTACAGCTATTACACTACCGGCCGTTAAAATTGCTACACCAGGAAGAAATGCAGATAACAAAATGATATTTATTGGACAAATATATTATACTAGAAATAACAAGTGATTATATTTTCAACGGAGGTGACAGGACTAACCTTGGTTTATCTTGACATGCCCAATTAGTGTTGCAAGGATGGGAAAAAACCTTGTTTATTCCCGGGAATAAACCGAGTTTTTTCCCAAATTTTTCAAAATCGTGGAAAAATTTGAATTTTTTTAAAAATTAAAAAATTTTATCTATTAAAACCATATAATGTATTTAAAACCATATAAGATATATTTTAATATTTCTACTTTTATTTTTATGGGGCAATAGAAATTTCTCAAAACATTTGGAAAAAGATGACAGCCATTTCTAAAGATTGGAAGGTTTCATGTTGTGTTCATTGCAATTGTTATTCGTAATGTTTATTATTTAAATCAATATTTATTAAATTTTTGGGCAGAGAAATCGTTTAGATATACTGTCTTTCACATTTATATTCCTCGAAAAATATTAAACTAATATGTATAAACTTCAATCTTTCAATACAGATTTCTTGAAAATATTATTCTACTATTTATAAACTTAATGTTAAATAAAACCCTGTAGATTAGATTGTTAACTCATTCTAAAATTGCATACGAAAAATTTTTATAATGTCAATTGTTAGTGTATATAGATATTCATTTTGTTCTTCATTAGATATCTGGAGTTACTTTTGATAAATTTAAATAAAAGTAATAGTCTGGATGTACATCTATTGTTTGTAACAATCATTAAATAAAACCACAATAGTTAAAAAGTAATTTTTAACTATTGTGGTTTTATTTTCTGTGGTTAAGTCAGATGTTTAAATATCTGTTTATCGAATCAGATTTTGTCCGTATTGTATACAAAAAGACAATCATTTTTTCTTGATCATCAAAAGTAATGACGTGAAATATACTGATAATTTTATTTGGCACTCTCTTGACATGTCAGACTTTTTTTTCTTTTGCAAGTTTTTTTATACATAGATATACTTCATAAAAGCTTATATAATATATCTATTTTATTGTGCAGATTTCTAAATGCATCTGTACAATTTTTAAAGTCCTTTCTGAACAAATTGTTTAGTGTTACTTCAAGTTTTTGAATTGGAAATATACAATTCACAAAATTACAGATATGACAATTGTCCTAAAATTTTTGTAATATGTACAAATTTTAATCTTGTGTGTGTAAAAATTCAAGTTGAACTAACTCTTAAAAAATAAAAGTTTTTTAAAGTTTTTATAACAAGATTATAGGAAAATAATATACCGATTTTCTTATATAAAACCTGCATTGATATTTTCAGAGCTAGTATTTTAACCAAAATTCTTCTTTTGAAAAGAATTAGCCTTTTTTTATGAAAAGCAAGATGCATTGAATTGAAAAATAATTTTAATTTATATCAAGATTACGTGAGTGCAAATTCACCCACATTTTCTGTCTTATCATTTAGAAATGATGAACAATGGTTTAAAGAGATTTTGATTCTACCTTACTGTTTTGAAATCACTTTTAATGTTGTAAAAACTTGTTTTCAAAAACTCGATGAATGAATCAACTGCAGATATATTGTAATTGTGTAAATTAATGTATCAAATCCTTGTGCAAAAGAAATAAAAATAGTTTTATTTAAAGTCTGCATTATATATTATATTTAAAAATTGTTAATTAATCTTAAAATATAAAAGAAAATTATTTTAAATATTTTAACTATAATAAAAGAGAAAGTATTTTTAGTCATGATCACATTTGTGGATAAATATTTTTTTATATAAATTTATTATTTTTTTTTTGTGTCTTAAATATTAAATAGATTTTGCAAATTTAAGTAGCTACAAATGTGACTTTTTAGTAAATTGTTAATAATTCAAATATTGAGTTTATCAATTTAAATAGTATAAGTTACTATTAAGAAACTGTTAATAATGCTACAGTATTTTGATGATAATATTTCCCTCTACAGATAAAGATATTTATAATTGGATTGGAATAACATTTGCAGTTTCAATGCAATTCAAAATTACAATTTACAAATTGTAATTTACAAATTACAATTTACAAATTACATGCAAATTGTAATATTGTTTTAACGCTAGCTTATTTCATAGGATTTTTGTCACATTAATTCCTATAAGATATGATTTAAATGATAATTCGCTGGAAGAGCTCTTTTTTGTTCACAACTTACATGTCACCTCACCACATACTTCCATTTATATATTGGTTAAATTTGTATACCATTTAGACATTATCAGTTGAGAATCAGTACATGAAACAGTATATTTTTGTATCATTGATAAATTAAAAATTTGTCAATTAGAAGTAAAAACAAAAGTGAAAGCAATTTGCTCGGCATTATTTATTTTCAAATCCCAATTTTCAGTTTATTACACAGACTGAAAAAAATCAAGTATTATCTTACTTTTTTCAAATAATTTGTTTTTAAGAAATATAATACATTAAAATTAAAGTAAAATCATTTTTTTAATGAAGCAATTTCGAATACATAAGAAACAAATCTACTGTATAAAGAATGATTGCAAAAAATAATAAATCTCTTACAACCTAAAAGAGCTGAAAATGGAAAAATAGAAATGAAGAAAAGAATCACTATTTGTGTTACAGTGAAGCAACATTATTTTTATCAAATAATAATTTTCAGTTAATTTTCATAGTTTCATTAAATATATATTTATGAGAAACATTAGCTTCCTAGCGACAGATCTCGCCATACACCGATATAAAAATATCCCATAATGATGAAATATTTCAATACTATAGCTTTTACAATTTTCATATTCATATTGTATGCTTTTCACTGCTTTTATGAATGATTATTGTAAAAAATAAAATTTCACTTTGTTTAAAAATTATTTAAAGATGCCAAATTCTACTTCACATCGCTTCATATATAAGCGGAAAAAAAATCCCTAAAATGAAATATGATTGGTTGAGTTTATTCCCTCAAAATTCCCAGTTTTTTCCCAAAATTCCCGAGTAAATTCCCAAGCTTCAAAATCCCCGGGAATTTTACATTTCTATGCCCAATATTCGGGAAAATTTGGCTCCCATTATAGGGTTTATCTTAGCATGTTGTATATTGGTGAAAACTTGACGTCCATTATTGGGATTACCTTGTCAAAATTGCTAACATTAGGCCAAACTATTTTGCTACTTGCGATGATCTTACATATCAAATAATTTATACAGAATTGCGTGAAAATATTTAATTCTATTTTGAACTTAATTTGTTGTTGATCCATAATCACATTAACCATATCCGTAAAACAAATTGTCACCAAATTTTTTAGTTTAGTATTCATCTATATTTATTTAAGCTTCATTTTATATTTTTTGATTTTAACGACTGTAAACTTTAAAGTTTTCATAAATATCTTAATTTGAAATTATTTAAAATGTGATTTGATTCAAAATAATCATATATTTAACTATTAGAAGACTCAGTTTTTAACTTCTAAAATTCTGTAATAATACTGTTGAATTAAACATTAATGAAATATCATTTAGTACTAAAAATGATTCTAATTCACTTTAAAAAGCTATATAACTTAATTGACGTTAATTCATTTTTTCATTCCCTTCTTAAATTCGATGAATAAAAAAATAATTAGTACTTTAATGTGTTTGTGAGAAACCATTATGATAAAGTCTGTCTATAAAGTCACAAACAATAAATTGGTAATTACGGGACGCATTTCTGATACAAGAAAATCAACCTAAAAATTATCTCAGAAAAATCTCAACTCTACCTAAGAAAAAAAATTAGCAGAACCCGGAAAAACGCAACTTAAACATCCATGGCTCCTCCCTTACTACATCTAATAAATTTCTCTCTTGACAGCAATAGCTCCGCTTACAACTATTCGTCACTCAGTAGGGTGATGAGACTGTCTTGTTAGTTAAGTCACCATGACTTTTATCCCTTCAATCTGGTAAAGAAAGAAACAGAATGTAGCGTTTGACGAAGCAGCCACGAATATCCGAATGCTTGAAGATAAAATTGATGGGAGACTTAGGTATTTTTTTAGATTGAAGCTCCTAATTGTCTGAAATATTGATTAAATTTGCTAGCCTCAACTTTCATCTCATAGATCTGGATAACACTGAATACAGTTACTGCTAACGTTTCAGCAACGACTTCAGTAATACTCTCAGCTACATATTAAGCCTAAGTCAGTAAAAACATTTTATGTCGCAATATTAAGAATGAAACATCTCAACTCATTGTATATGTATACTACTACTTCTACGAGAGTTTAGTAGAATTTATAGTGAGATGATTGGTGTCTTTTTATATTTTAAAAATCATAAAAATTATAATCAAAAGATTTCCAAACTTGAGAAAAAATGAATACGACTGAAGCATCAAAAATTAATCTTGCTGCTATACGAAAAGTTGATTCCTGCATATCATCTATCGTTGACAGTGCTAATCAAGTAGCATTATATAAGTACATTTCTGCCGAAAGTAAATGGGTTAGTACATGTTAACCTTTGTTTATGTGTTCATAATTGTCTCTAATAACGTGGACGTTTCGAAACCTTTATATTTGTGTTTCTTTTATTTGCCATATTATAGATTTGTTTTTGTTGCCCTATTAAAAATGAGTAAATCGAATATGACTTATCTGTTGAATACAATCCTAACTTAATTATTTTCATTTCAAAATATATTATAAAAAACTGTTTACTTTGGAAAAATTTATAAAATTTGCTTGCATTTATGACAAATGATTTGTTAAATGCGTATGATATGTGAAGATTTCCATTTTTTTTTTAAATGTGTTACAAATTATATATTTTATAAGAGTGTTTAATTATTAGAATAGATATAAAGAATGATGAAAGGACTAGGTAAAACTGAGTATTACGGTCACACTTTGGCGAAATTGGCGAAAAATTTTTTCGCCAAGTGGGTGAGGTAGTCGTTGCCGTTAGTGATTGGCAACCCGAAGAATGCGCCAATTGGAGAGATACTCAACAGAAAAACGGCGGGAGGTGAAACTAATGAAAACGCGCGAAACGAGGATATTTGCATAAACGGAGGGAGGTCCTCCCAAATTAAATTTACTACAATGAGAAAACATATATAACAATCATTACAAGCATTCAATTAAAATTACTAAGCGAAACATTACATTAAAATAGTATTCGTCTTTTAAATAGATTGATACCAAACAATATTACATAAAACTTAACACTTTACGATTTCACTACTTAACTTTATACACTATAATTTAAATTCTAAATTAATAAATATATATAGGGGAAAACATTATTGATAAATCCACTGATTTTAAATAGAATGATACAAATCATTAAAAATTTTACAAATTAAACAAACACAGATCTGAAGTAAATTAAAACGTTTAATGCAAAAAATAATTCTTTAAAATTAAAAATTTTATATATTAAACAAACAGATCTGAAGTAAATTAAAACGTATAACGCAAAAAATAATTCTTTAAAATTAAAAATTTTACAAATTAAACAAACAGATCTGAAGTAAATTAAAACGTTTAATGCAAAAAATAATTCTTTAAAATTAAAAATTTTATATATTAAACAAACAGATCTGAAGTAAATTAAAACGTATAACGCAAAAAATAATTCATGAAAATTAAAAATTTTACAAATTAAACAAACAAATCTGAAATAAATAGCATTACGTAAAAAATAATTGGACCTAAATCTTACCTTCATGTTTCTTCCAATTCGGCATCATTTTGTGGCGGATCCTTATTCAAAGGTTTGTAGACATTTATGACTGCCTCAATGAAATCTTTAAAAATATCGGTGGACGCAGAGTGCTTTTTACGCCATATATACTCAGCAAGATAGGAATCGAATTGATCTCCTACCTGCCGAGTTCCTTTAAGGCTTCTTTTTATAGCACTCCACGTCCCTTCTATTGTATTCGTGTGCTCGCCTGATTCGGGGTCCTTGAAATGCAAACTATGATTTACTTTAATATGCTGGAAGCCTTCGTCTGATAAACAATCGTAAGCCTTCCAGCAATCTGATATTATTATACTTCCAGGCACAACATTCTCTTTCAAAATTCCTAGCAATACATCTTTCGACCTGCTCGCTACCACTTTCATAAAACACCTTCCAGATTCTTTTTCGATCCCTCCAAACACCCACCTTCCATCAACTTTCTTTCCTCTATTATACTTTCTCTTTCCAAATTTACTTTCATCTATTTCAACAATCACACCAGGTCCTCCCACCATTTCATTCATTTTCAGACACACTTCAACACACACCTCACGACAAAAACTCTTCCAATCAACCACCGCATGACTAGATACTTTCAACTCATCACATATATTTTTATTTGCAAAATCTTTCACCCACATATACATCATTTGCAACAACACACTCACAGGCAATCGTCCATGAGAAAACCATGAACCCTTTCGTACGCTTCTTTTCACATCATGCTTATCCTTACCTCTCACACTACATCTCCATTCACACTTATCACTCACATCCATTCTATCAACAAGTTTCATTTCCTCACCACATTTACAACATAAATAATTTTTCGAAATTAAACCAACATTCATACACCACATAATCACTTCTTTCTCACCCTTTACACTCAAAAGAAATAATTCTTTCAAATTCATAGCCTGCATCTCAAAGCGCTATTGATTATTATCAGGAGAAACAGCGAGAAGTAACTGATTCACAGCCTTGCTAAATGAAAATGGCTAAAACAAGCAAGTTTTTCCCAGGTTTGGAGTTGACAATTGATGGATAACATCCTGCTTTTCCAAGAAATTGGGGTGACAAGTGACGGATGGCATCCTCCGAGACATTATGGGGAGACACCATGAAATTCCGGTGAAACATTCATGGAGAAACATTTGGCCGTTAATCACTTTTGGCGATTAAACTTGGCGATGTAAACAAGAACTAGATCTGGCGACTTTTCGCGTCACCGGACATCGAACATTGGCGAGATCTCGCGTACCGCGAGGCGTGACCGTAATACTCAGTTTAGCCAATATTTTTAATTGTTAATAACGTGGCATAAAATAATATTTGAAAAATTATAATACAAAAAAATGTATAATTTTGCTGCAAATATAAGAATTGCCAAATAAAACAGATGCAAAAAAAATTCCTTAAAGAATATTAAAGTTTTTAATAATCGAAAGAAAATATGCTATTGTTTATTGTAATGGTAAAGCGGGTTATATAGACTTATCTCTTAAAAAATATGCACAGAACATGCAATTATTAATCAAAATAATGATCAATGTTTTTATTTTATAAAATTCAATGGTTAATTTTTTCTATTTAGCAACTTAATTTGGTCTGAGTTGTATTTTAAAAATGATTTAAATGGTTGCATCAGATTTTGATTTTTTATTGATTGCAAATGAAATTGTACTGGAAGTATTATATGCTATTAGTTCCTTAAATAGAAGAGCTGTATTCTACCCATCAATTTGTGGATTGTCTCCTATCTCAAGTGGCTTAATGAGCAAACTGTCCAAATTGACTTTCATCTAAAAAGTAATATATTGAATAAACTTTTTTAGATATCAAACCAATCCTGGTTTTAATGTATGGAAAAAAGCACGAGTTCTAAGATGTGTTCTAAAGAGGAAATAAAATAAAAGTTTTTGTTAAATCAAAAATTAAAATCAATCATTTAGATAATCTATATGTAAGTCATCTTATAGAATATGAAATTAAAAATTCTTTTTCAGTATATCGAATGGTAACACTTGATCATTCATAGCAACATTTCATCATTATATTACAGTTATATAAGAAAAGCATTATGACTCAACTGTACAAAGAAAACTAATATGATATTCAAATAATATTTTTAGAATAATTTCATTGTTATTTTATTTTTAATAAATTTGGTATTTTTACAATTAAATATATGGGTTATTTTTATAAAAATCTTATTTTTAGTTCCATTGTTTTGCTATAATGTTCTTAGAAATGATCATAAGTTTATTAACAATAATTTACACAGTTGTTCATGGCATAAATCAGGATTCTTTTTAATAAGAAAAGTACTTTCATATTAAAGTTGTTTTCTAAGTCCTTTCATTGATTTATTTATTTTTAAATCTATAAATGTTGTTAATTCATGTAGGTGTATCTTTTTAACCTAAAATTTTGAGAAATATTGCTGATTTTTGTATATCACTTACTGTATTGAAGATATTTGATGTATGCTAAATATAAACTGTTTCATCATGCTTTCTTATTTTTCAAATCCCACTTAATTTTAATAATATTTATATAATATTATTAAAATTTTATATAATTTATAGAATTATTTTATTAAGCTTAATTTTATATGTTTAAACATTTATTATCATACCTTTTGTTTATGTGATAAAAGCTATATTTTATAAATCTTGCATTGTAATGTGATGTGAAATTGTTTAAGTTATAAAACTTATTTGTGTCCCAAAATCTTTACTTTAAAAATTTGCTATTTTAATATAAAATGTCTATTAGCATCATGCTATTTTTTAACTTCAAATTTAATTTTAAAAGCAAGCATGTGTGTGTGCCATTGGTTTTCTTCATTTTCCACAATATTTTCTTGTTCTTCTATATCTTATATTCCAAAATAAAATTATGTGTACTTTTTAAGAAGTTTTGAATAAGTTTAAAATTCTGCACATTAAAATTCACTGTGTGAATTTTTTTAAGACAGAACTGGATATTACCTTTGCCATTTTTCAAGTTGCAATTTAATGTAAAATAGAAATCAATTTTGAATGATAATAAGAGTCTCAAATTTATAAGCCTTTTTATTAAAAATATTTGGAAGAAGTAAAATTATTAATTTTTTTACTATAATGCCACCAAGACTTAAGAGTAGTATGTGAAGTCTAGTTTTACTAGTTGAGCTGTAAAGATGCATATTTGTCAAGCAACATGTTTTCTATTCATTATGGATATTACAACTTCCAGTTTTAAATATGTCATCTAGTGCTTAAATAAAATGAAAATTATCTTAAAATCATTCATTTAATGATAAATTTGAAATATTTGTATAAATGTAGTTACTTCTTTTAATTAATGATAAAATCTAATTTTGCAGGAAAAAACAGATATAGAAGGAACACTTTTCGTATATATGAGGTAATTTTCTGTATCTTTTTACAATTCTTAAAATTTTATTTCAATTGTTAATAATTATATGTCACATTTTACAAATGTTTAAAACATTCCATTAGAAATAAGTTGCTTTAATATTTTACTTAAAATTTTAAAGATAATCTAAATCAAAAGTACCAACATTTCTAAGGTATTAAATAGTGGAGTAAAATTTCTTTAAATATTGTTTAAGGATTTTTATACCATAAATGAATAATTTAGAGTATTGAAATAAAAAGTTAAATTATTTAATTTAAAAAAATAAAATTTTTATAATGATTTAAATTTCTTTGTGTTACAAGAAGTTCATAAATCATTTTATTTGACAATATTCTACTAAATCTTTTTTAACTTCCAAATGTAGAACTAAATTTTCATTAAATATTTATTCATATATAATTTTAACTGATATGCCCCAGAAAATATTTAAACTGATCAATAACCATAAATTTTATTGTATTTATATGTATATATACACACTGTGCTTATAGGTATAGAGTGAAATTTGACAACCCTATCTATTTTTATAAATATTAAGCCACAAATAATTATTTTTCAAAATTTAATGAAGGAGTATTCATGAATTTGTCTATTTATTTAAAAGCTTTCTGTATATGAAGGGAATTTAATTTACTAACAAATAATATGTAAAATGTGCTTTGGCTTTTTAAGTAAAGTTTAATTGGTTGACTAGTGTTGGATTTTCTCTTCTTTTGTATCTTTTAGCAATATATTTCTGTTTATAATTTTTTAAGAATATATATGTCAGTTGTTATTCTTGTTTTTTATTCCCTTATGAACTAATTATTGGTAAAATAATAGTGTTTTCCAAATAGCATGATATACTTACTTTATATCGCATATATACTTATTTTCTGTAGTAATAATTTGATGGTAGAAAATTTTAAATTGATTGTGGCTATGTTTGTCATTCAAATCATGTATGAAATTAAGAAATATTATCAATAAAATAGTTGTTGAAGACTAACTTAGTTCCATTGTGGTTTCAAGTAAAATCATAATTTATGTTTAGATTAACAAAAACAGAAAATTCATTACATAATAGTGAAGAAATTCAAAATATTTGCATGGGGATATAAATGAGCATTAAAAATCTGTGATGTATTATGTCTAAATTAAAAGAAGTGTTAATTAAATAGTTAAACACATACAAAGTTGATGTTAAGAGAAGCAAATATTTCTGTTGGTTATGAAAATATAATTTTTACTGAAAATTAAATAATCATATGTAATGGTGAAATAATTTTTAAATGGTTCTGAAAATAAAAAGTAAAACTAATATATTAAAAACTTAGAAAAATGATTTAAATTTGAACTTTAATTTAAATTTTTCGTTTGATAATTTTAGATTTAAATTTTAATAATTGCTTAGTTTTCCTTTTTATTACCTCTCAATTTTATTTAAATGTTCTGAATTTAAAATAAATTCATTTAACAAAAGTTTTACTATGACAATTTATAGAAAAGGGTAAATAAACAAAGTTAAAAATAGAGAATATTCATGTAAGCACTGAAATTATTTCATTTAATTATTTAAAAGAATTGTTAATTTTAAATAAAAAAAATTAATATTAATTATATTCACCATCATTATTCAAGAATGTTATTGAAAATCAAAATCTCATTTATATTTGACCGGAAATAATAAGTAGAATAATATTAATTCAATGTGTAAATGTTTGTATCTTTTGAATTTTTTTTTTTTTTTTAGTTTTTACTTTAAAATTTTCAAACTTAGTGATTTGAAAAATTTAAACTTAGTGAAAACACTTTAAAACTGCTAAAGTTGTTTTCTCTAGACTTTGTGAAACCTAAATAAAAATCCTTTTTCAAACATTATTTATTAACATTAGTTAAATCGTTTTCCATATTTTAAATGAATCCTACATTTTTATCAAATTTCACTTTAAGGAAATTTTTTGTAACTTAGATAATATTACATTTTAATTATGTTTCTTAATGAATTAATAGAGATTTACTCATTTTAATGTAGATAATGAATGTTCACCCCCCACTCACATGCTTATTTTCTTTTATTGTGTCTTTATCATTTAAAAATTGCTTTCAGTTGAAAGAAAAATTATGTATTTCATTACAAAGCTTACAATTGCACTTCCAAATGTCAAAAAATAAGTAAATGATTTCTAATGATGATTTTCTTGAAATGTGTCTTCCTCATTTAAAATGGGAAAGATTATATTTTCTATGGTTCATTGCAATCATTTTTTATAATAATTATTGTGTGTATGTGTGGTATATTTGTATACATTTAAATTGACCAAAACAAAGGTGGTTCAACTGTTTGAACTCTGATTTTATTATTAAAATAAAAATTAATTCAATTAGGTCTGGCCAAGAAGAGAACAACCTGGTTTAATTTTTTTAAATAAAGGCCAAAACCCACAATGGGCTGTCAAACAAGTTATAATATAAATTTAAACTGATTACTTGTTACATTTCTTACCAACCATTAAAATATATTATCTCTTATTAGAAAGATATTTATCTTCAATTATTCATCTTGTGTCTTTCTGCCAGATAATGAAATAAAATTTTGAGAATTAACCAAATTATTTGTAATGTGTTTATTATAACATAATTCCTAATGAGTCTAAAAATTATGATTTATTTAATGAATGAAGTTTTGTAGAGAGAAAGGTGCTTAAATGTGTTTTAAATTATTATTTTGTGTATTAAGTATATTTTTATATTCTTGTGTGATTGAGGAATTTAACTTGTTGGAAAAAAATGATACATTTTAAAACTTTATTTTCTGTTAAATATGTGATTTTTGAAGAAAGAAAGAAAAAAAAAAAAGACTTTCTTGGATTTAAAATCTATTGCTTCATGAAGTTATTTCAACATATATATTTGTCTAATATTTTTGTTTTAAATATTTAGGTCTCAAAAACCTCAACATTGTCTCATCATCATGAATAGACTTAGCACAACAAATTTGATTGAACCTATAACAGAGAAATTAGAATTTCAAGACCAAACTCCATTTCTTTTATATCGCAATGGCAAAGGTAAAATATTTAGTTATAAATATGTAAATATTTTTAAGCAAACTGTTATTAATTTATACACTATATATTATTCTGTATATTTAAAGTATAATATGAAGGATTTTAAAAACTGCTTTTCATTATTTATTGCAATTATAAGAAATTGAATCTCTTTCTTTTAAAAAAAATAAATCCTGGAATAATAAATTAATTGCCTATTATGCTATAATGTGTTCTTTCCTATAATTTCTTTTTAACAAAGTCAATTTTTATGCTTAAAACAGCAGATTTTTATCAAATCTCTGACAGCATCTGCCTTTTTTAATCATTACCAGCTTTATTTTGTATACTTATCTCTCCTAACTTTAATAAATAGTTTTATTATTAATACTAATAAAAATTATTATAAGAGTTAACTCATGATTTTCACCATAGATAAAGCGAATTTTATTTAATGCAATTTGGGGGAAAAAAAAGCTTGAAGTTTATTCCTGTAATCTGCTGAATAAATTTCCAAAAACTTAAAAAACATATTAACACGTAAAAATACAGAAAAAGATAAATAAATAGCAAAGAAGCTTTTTATAACTAACTTGTGGAAAAATATATGAAAAATCAATACAATAAGCAAAGCAGGCATTCTCTTAAAATAATAAAATTGCCCTTGTTAATTCAATCTTTTTCAAATCCATTGTTTAATTTGTACAAATGACAGTGAAAGATATTTTTAGAACCAATATTCAGATTTTTAATTTAATTTTTAATAAATTATTTTAATTAATATTCATTGTGTATCTAGCTTATATCTATCTTTACAACACCATCAGAAATTGATAATTTTCTCTTAACCCCATAACTGTGGATTATAAAATTAATCTGCTCCATTGTTGGCCTTTGGCAATTGTTAGTTAATGCTTGTTCTGATTTTTTTAAAATTCTATAATCTTCATGGGTGTCAATTATTTCTGTTGGTCAGCAAGACAGCTCTTAAGAAACATAATGTTACCATTAACAAGTAAAAGGTGAGAAATGATTTTGCTGTTTTATGTTATACATACAATTGATATTATCTAAATTTTAAAATTCTTGATTTGAAAAAAAAATAAGAATAATATGTAATAAATTTTGCGTTATAAAAACCAAGCTTTAAGAGCTGGACGTTTTATATCTTCCATATTAAAAAAATCCTCAAATGCTTAAAATTATTTTACCATAATTAATTTGATATCAATTTTAACTATCGCTTACATTATTTCACGAATAAATTTCTTAAGAACCAAAATGGTAATAAAAAAGAAAGAAAATTGATTCAATTATTGTTTTTGATGCATTAATTTTAAAATGTTTTAGTTATGAATTTGAATTCAGAAGCATATAAATCTTTTCTAAGAGTTAATTTAAAGAAACAATCCTCGTTTTAATGAAGAAAACAAAAGTGTTTTATATTTTCTTTATAGAAATAAGAAATTATTAAAAATTGACTTGCCGCCTTTGGCTTATGAGTGAATCAATCATAAATAATTCCAAATATTTTGTAGTATGTTTGCAAAATTAATTACAGAAAAATCATTGTATCCTTTTTATGTGAATTTTAATGTATCTGTTTCTCACTTATTTTTGTTCTTATTATTTGTATTCACATTAACTGTATTAAAAAATAATTTCAGATGATATTTATGGCATTTGGTTTTATGAAAAAAAAATGTGTGCAAAAATTTTCAAACTTTTATCGAGGTATGTTCTAATTTTCAATTATTTATTTTATGTGTAATTAAAAAAAAAACTCGGGTTAATAAAATATTTTATTAAAAGTGTGCTTTAATTAACCATTTTTGTGAAAACTACCATTTTTCTTATTAATTGCCTTTTGAATAAAAACTATATCTCGTTAATTTCATCAACCATCTTGCTTAACTGTCACTTCTATTTTCTTTATGAATTGTTAACTAAAGCATTTAGAATCAGCCTAATATTAATCATAAAAAAGATTTTTTGTCAAAGTAATTATAACTTATCTCATAACCAAATTTAATCTATGATATTCTTGAAATATAATTTAACTAAAATATGGCTTATACAAATTTTTTATTTGTGCAGGTATAATCTTGTAATTTTTAGTGAAAAAGTATTTTTTGAGTGGTAAATCAATAATTTAAGCTTTTTTTTGTGTTGTTTAAATAAGTTATGAGTAATATTATGATTTTCCTTTGTACATCTAACTTTTACAATAATTTATATTTCAGCTTATTACAATTAGTATCTACAAAATGTGACAAGTCAAGTAGTGTTAGACAACGTTCTTATTCTGAAAGTAACCAAAAACATCAGAACCATGAAAGTGCTCAAACTGATATCATATCTCTTCTCACTCGTGCTCAAGACGAATATGATAAAGTATGTTTTTAAAAGGCATAATTTCTCTGCTTATTTATTGAAATATTTAAATGTTTCTGCATATTTTAAAGCTTTTATTGCTATCGACTTTTCTTATATAAAAAAGGACAAAATTTAAATTTCTATTAGTAATTCTAATTAAATTTTGGGGTAAAATAGGTTGTAGTAATGCTATTTAGTAAGTACCTTAAAGTCTAAAAAAAGGCCACTGTTGCCCCATTGAACTCTTCCAGTATATAAAATGTGAAAGATATTTATTTAATCAAGAAATATTTTATTTTTTTAAAGATCTTTAACCTAGATTTTTATATTGATTGTTGATGTGTTTTTATTAATTTTATTTGATTGAATTTTGATTGTTTTTATTAATTTTATTTAATTTTATTTGTTTTTATTAATTTTATTTAATAGCTATTGTAAACGTGTAGCATAATTATGTGCAGGTGTCTTATTTTTATGATAAAATGATTGAAATATTTCAATAGGTTGCCATTAAGTTTTATTGTGTATTGCAAAAATTTTCCTTATTAGTATTACTAATTTTTAGAAAGCTCAAATGGTTGTGTTTCATAAATTATAATTCTATGAATTTAATACAGCTGAAGGTAAAATTTTAATTAATAATTTTTTTAGATTAAATTCTTAAAATCTATGTTTTAATTAAATGTAGTTAAGTAAATGACTTAGATAATTAAATAGAGGAAATATATATGACATTATATTTTTAATTAGAGAAAAGCTTAAAGCACTATTCTGAAAGTTGGCTGATATGTGTAGGGAAAATATAATATGGACAACCTCAAGCGGGTGCAATAAATTATGGCTAAAAATGGCAGATGTGCTGAAGAAAAACTGTTGTCTTCCACATCAGTTCTGTGGAAGAAAATCCAGTTGTAAGTTGGAATGTTAATGAGATCTACCGAAAATATCTTGATACTGCTCGTAATCGATTTGGTAATCACTGATTTGGATTGATTCATGGATAAAAGGATCTACAAAGGTTAACCAATATGAGATCCAAGTTTTTTCTCCTAATATTTAGTAAATTGACTTATAATATATGACATTATATTTTTAATTAGAGAAAAGCTTAAAGCACTATTCATTGGCCTGATATGTGTACTGAAATATAATATGCACAATATATTTTTGAACTCTTTAATATTAAGTAATGAGTTCAAAGATTTTTTTACTAGCTATATATGAAAATAATACCTTTGTTGATATTAAAAATTTCATTTTAATGTTAAATACAATTTGATGTTTATAACAGTACTATACCATGGATAATATTGTTGATTTATTAGATAATTGTATCACTAAGAATATTTTTTAAATATCTCTTTTCAAAATGTATTATCCTCCTGTTAAAAAAATGAAAAGGGAACATCCTAATAAAAAAGATCTAAAATTTGATGCCAATCACCAGCTATTCTTATTTATTTTTAGAAGTCAGCAGCAAAAGATTTGTCTTCAAAACCTTCAAAATCCAGCCATCGTTCACCAAATGGAGATATGGTAAAACCAACTCCAGTTCGTATGAATGGAGAAACTATAATGCCCAAAGATTCTGCTCCTCTCACATTGGGGATGTTGTTTGCTCAAGCAGGTGGCATTGAGAAGCAACCGAATGAGGATCCAAAAGATTTTGATACTCGTGTACGTTCATTTACTGCCAATGGTTGTAATAACCTATCTGGTGACTCCAGAATGAGTACTGAAGTAATTCTTCAAAATCTTCTATCTAATTCTGCGCACACACTTCATCATATAGATAGAAAACAAGTGCTGAAGAACTCTGAAAATATAACTGAACAAGTGTCAGAAACAAGGCCTCTATCAGCTGGAGAAACTGTTCTTACCGCTGAATCTCTTGAAAAAGATTTAAAAGAAAAACTTAATATATTGCCCAAGGAGGATTCTGAGATCAAAGACAGTGAAACAGGCATTACTGTATTGTCAAAGGAACCTGCCAAAAGTAAGCCTATTGATATACCAATTATCACTCCGGCCATGTTAGAATCATCATTATATTCATCTGTCCCATCTGGGAATATTGCATCTCTTACAGAAAAATCTGAAAGGTTTTGTGAAAATTATAGCCCTTCATTTGCAGGAGTAAGTATATGTCAACTATTCTTTAACTTAAGAATATATCTTCTTTCTGAAGATGTGTCTTGTGCATATAAAAGTACTCCATTGAATTTTACATTATCTAGTGCCTTGTGCATATAAAAGTACTCCATTGAATTTTACATTATCTAGCAAAAAAGGAAAAATACTGGAAGTTCATTTCTTTTATATAATCAATATTATTATTTTTCCAGTTCAATATTCAAAAGAACAAAAAAAAATAATTTAAGTAAAATCATTATATTTATTAATTGAAGAAATAACTAACAATCTCATTAATCATTTCAATCTGTATTTCCTTCAATTTTTTTATATAATCATTATATCCACTAATTGCTAATAAAACATCTGGATAAAAATAAAACATAATTGAATTTATAGAATTCTAGTTCAAAAGAAATTGGCATTTAAGCCCAATAAAATCCCTCTATCATTCAATATATTATTATAATGTTATTTAAGTTATGTTCTTTAAAAAATTTGCATGTTTAAAACTTTATTAATGAATTACATGCACTTCAGTTTATTATATGGCCAGAACATCATGTATAAATGTTATGCCATTAACATCATTAGGTTCAGAATAGCGAGAAACAATAAATACATAGCACAAGTTATTTCTCTAAACTTCACTGTAGGTTTCTGATTTATTCACTCATCATTCAAAGATTGCTGATTTATTTAACAAATGCAGAAAAATATCCTAATCTGCTATTTTGGTATTACGCTAATAAATGAATGCTGTTGTGAATGGGCCTTTGGAGGAACCATCTCACATATGTCTGCCTTCCACCTGTATGGAGGTGGTGTCTGTTAAACACCCTTTAATTTCTTATTCACCACATGTATGACTGCAAATGACAACAAAGACTTCAGAGATTGGTTTCACTTTTTATGTTAACCCATCACCAGGAGAGTTTTGATAAAAACTTGAACACTCGCTTAAGGTGTCAAAATAAACAAAAGGAGTAGATTGAGACTGCACAATAGGTGGGAGAACCAAAAGACTAGGTTTGAGGTTTCAACCTCATCTCCTAGTAGTATTTCTAATAAGAAATCAATAGTTTACCATCTACCTAGGACATTTCCCATGGCTACTAAAGGGCTTCCTTTTTATAGAACTGAAGAAAACACAAGATCCCTGTAAGAGACAATCTACTGAAGGAACATATCTTCAGTTTAATATAAAAAGTATTGATCCTCTTATGTGATGATCTTGAAATCATGGGGTGAATAAAAGTAATGTACCACATTAAGAAGCCTGTATTCAGGAGTGTACCAGTCTTGAATGAACACTTATATCAGAAATTTTGCTATCCTACTGAAATCCATGAATTCTTTCCTTAGTTTATTTGGTCCAGAGTTGAGGTTTTCAGCGTGGCACTTTATGCCGAAATCTATTGGCATATTTCATTAAATTGTTTTTGCAGCTCTCATATTAATCTCAAAGATCAATCTGGTGAAATCAAAGGTCATTGCTTGGCTTGGACAAGAGATGCGAGTTAAAATTCTCCATGACCTAAACCTTAAGGTTAAAAACTCTGAAGAGATGGAAATTGACAGAAGATCAGGTAACTTTATTTCAAGCAAAGTAATCCTCCCCTACTGAGAGCAAATTACCTAACAATGAAGAACTTAAATAAGAAACTGTTTCTGATTAATCCCCACAGCCAATCTAGTTCTCCTATGCCTAAGAGCAAGTTAGGGGAAACTGTAGAAAATTTGAATAAGTGATTCTCCTACTTGAGTGGCTTTGCAGGATATTTAAGAAAAGTGAAATAATGCTCCCTCTTATCTTTGATTGCCATAACAGCAAGCATTTACATAGCACAAATCAACTTTCTCTTTATTTGATCAATTTTCTTTGTATTTGCAGGAATTCTTAATAAGATGAGACTAGGTGAGATGGACATTGCATTAATTCAGTAGTCATGGACTAACTATGGTTCTACTTTTGATCTACAATTTCATTGTTAAAACATTTTTTATAAATATTCTTTTACCAAATAATTTTTGCCAGTCAGCAACAGGCTAAATATGCGTATTTTAGTACCTTACTTAGATGAGAATAATGTTTCTGTAAAAATATCTTGTTTATTGCTAGGAGTCACAAGGATGAAATCCTCTTTATATTCAAAAGTAATTGTATAACTTACTTTTGAAGATAAAGACCAATTCATTAAGGTTATAGGCCATCTCATGAGTGTTCTGCGAGTGTATAGGTCATGCTTAGCACTGATATAACTGAGTTGTGCATTCTCTGGTTCAACTTAGTAGTGTTGTCAGATCCTGAATATTCCATTCATAATCTTGAATTGTGTCTCAATTCTTTTCTCCCATGGAAGTAGGTCTCCTTATTAAAGACAAAATTCTATGTGATAAAACAAAGGGTACTTTTGATACAAGAAGTGTAGGCATAATCATTGAAGTAAGTTTTTGTAAAATGTATTCTGGTTGCATATTGATAGAAGTTGCTTAATATACTTATGCTGTCTAATTTAGAGGTGTTTGTCTCATAAAAATCATAAATATTACTTTCTTTCATGCTCCTCAAATACTTTTCTTGTCATATGATCTAAGCTAAAGATTTCAATAATATGCCAAAGAAAAAGATCTTTAAAAATTTAAAAGATCAAAAGGTCTATGTTGCAAAGTTCATCATTTTAGAACGAGGTCGAAAGTTTATCATCAGTAATGAACTCCCTAGCTATTAAGATGCCAGATCTGTGACAGCACATTAAAGCTTTGTATATGGAATTACCCTATCAGCTATTCATTCTAAATATTTTGTGATATTCATATCAGAGATCACTCCAAAGCATCTTACAAAAGCAAACTAATTTGGCTTGTTGCACAACAGTTATCTATTAGAGTAACTTGTATTACAAAATATAGGTGATAACTTAAAGGCTGACCCTCTTTCTTACAATCAAAGTTGTTCTATTTGGCTATTGCAAATAGTGATCACAACACTAAAGTAAAGACTAAGTGTTCTTATCTTGAGGCAAGATGTGATATTGCTTATGCATCTCAAACAGGAGTTCCCTTGTCAAATGCCACTAACCAAACAGCTCAATCACAAACTGGCATTTTTTTCACTTCTACCCCCCCAATTAAAATACCTCTTATTTCTCTTACTGGAACTCTTCTGTTGGAATCTAAAGCCATGAGCCTTAAAATTAGTCATCCAAGGAAAATTCTTGCAAATCTTACTTCTCCACACCTACGGTTGTATTTTCCCTGGAGTCTGGCTCATTTGCTTTACTTCCTTCAAATAACATCACTTGAGCAATCATCAGATTTCTTTACCTTCCAAAGGAGTCGCAACTATAATTTCCTTTTTTTTAAGAACTGTTGTGGTTTGCAATTGCATTTTGATGACATCATGTCCATCATTTATCCTATTGCCTATGTATTGCAGTTCAGAAAGTCTTTTTGAAATTAGCATCAGAATTCAAAGATTTAAATGCTTTAAAAAAGATGGTGTTAAGGGTGCAGTGTCGGGAGGTGTTTATATATAAGCGTCAGATACTTATCTGCACTATTCCCCCACTTAATATTTTACACATTCTAGATATACAATACACATCACACATTCTATATTTGTCATTGTATGTCATCTAACAAGAGAAATTCCATGTATCAGTTATCAGCTGCCATCTAATTTTTGTTATTTGGTAATCTTACTTCTTTAATAGCCATAGTTCTTTGTGAAGAAATTGCAATCAACAAATTGTTCATATTTTTTTCCTGCTGAAAGTAGTATCTGTCAACACCCATTTACATTTGTTCCTGTGGATTCCATCAATTCCCAAATTTTTATTTTGAAGAAATTAATTCTAATGTATTTAGTCATCCTTTCATAGATGTGCCTACTAACTACTTGGTTAAGTGTTTTTGACAAACATAAAAAAAATATATATATATATTCCAAGTAGAAGTCTGCAATTCTAATGTGCAGTAGAACTTTCTTGGACAGAGGTTAGTTTCGTTGGATAATATTAATTTGTTCTGATAGTCAAGCTTTTTACTGGCATTGCAGAAGTCTAATTAAAATCCTATTTTTATTTAGAAATGCTATGCTTAGAAATGCTTACTCTGTGCAAATTAGGTAATGATAATTCATTTACCTTAATGTGGCTATTTGGTCCACTTTGGTGTCTTTGTTAATGAAATAACTAATAAACTGATGAGGATGGGAACAAAAACTCATTTTGTTGCTTCTAAACCAGTATTGGTTATTTCAAAGGACATTCTCAAAGACATTATTATTTATCTCTTTGGAAAACAATTCTTGAGTTGATGTAATACTAGAGCGATGCTGTTGCTTGTATTGATGCTCTTTAAAATAGCATTAAAAATGTTTTGAGTGCTTTTAAGATAATACAAAATTTAAAGTACCATTTATATAATGTATACCAGGAACAAGATTGGTAACAAAGAAGGAATTTTCAAAGAAAAATTAATCAAACATTGAAAATAGAAAAATGAAGAATTAGCACTAACATTAATCAAGTGATATACAAGAATTTGGTTCTAATTTCTAAGAAAAAAGGTATCAAAATATATCTGAAACCAATATGTAAATAGAGTGCAGATTAATGTTCACCACCACCAATGTCAAGCATTTTGGATGTAAGTTTAGTGATCTGTATTCAATTTAAATCTCACCATAATTCAAAATTAACTAAATAATCAGTTTTAGCAATAAATGAAAATATTGAAAGTCAATTTTCATTACATGATAATTTAAAAAGAAGTCAATAGTATTAAAAAATATTCTTTAATATTTTTTTAGAAATTTAAATTATGGGAAATACCATTAAAGGATTTAAAAACATGAAAAATAAACCTGAATTTGTAAATATGATTTTGTTACTTAAATTCAGAAAAATTCAAAATATAGCTTAACTGCTATTATACAATTAAAATAAAATAATTTATTATGAAATACTTTCTTTGATTTTTTATAAATACCTTTGATTGCTGATTTTATCAGTTTTTAGAAAAATTACTTAAAAGTAAAGATTTGACTTTAACAGAAAGGTCATTAAAATATAATAAAGTTAAATATAAAGTTAAAATATAATAAGTAAATTCTTCCACTTAATATCTACCCTGAAAATTTCTTTCTTTATGTGCAGTATAAATGATTGTACTAAAAGAGGAAAATAACATCATTCTAATTATATATGAGAATGCATTTACTTTGAATAATGTTATTTCTGAAACATTATAACAAATAATAAACATTAATAAAAAGAAAAATTATAATTTGTTACTTACATACTAGTATCACAGCAGCTAGTTTTGAGCCATAATTTAAGTAGAATTAGCACTTTACCTATATTTAGAAAATTTCTTTTTTATTTATAAGGAAATTTTTTATAGTCTTTCTACTTTAAAAGTTGTAGTGTCACTAATACATATGTACCTAAAATTCTATTAACCTTTATCAGAGTGTGCCAAATATTTCTACCAAATCTATAGATGATTTACATACTAGATTTAAAGAGATAAACAAATGTGGAAGCTACATCTCAGTAACAAAATGAATCAAATAATATAGACTGAGTATTAAATAAGAATAAATAAGTATTAATACTTACTCCACTAATAGATGCAACAAACATAATTATATTTTGCAATAAAGGAAAACTTATCTTCTCAAAAAGCGTTGAAAGGCAATAAATATTATAGATCAACTAGAGATGAGGTATCCATCACCTACAAATAATGATCACAATGAGGTATCGCTAAACAAATTGTCTGGTAATAACAATGAAAATTGTGACACTCGTACTCATAATTTAGCTAAACAAATACCAGAAAAAATTTAGAACTTAAATATATAATCTTAAAGAAAATTACAATTTTTATATACCAAATATTATATATTACCAATATCTAATACCTTACAGACAAGTTTTACAATCTAGATCCTCAATAATGATTGTAAAAGATACTAAATTCCAAGTTTTTGAAAATTGAATCTTATTAAGAAAAACATCCTGAATAATTATTTGCCTTTTCTGCATAATTGATTTTTGTGAAATATATTTTTCATTTCATTTTTAAAGATGACAAATAACATTCTTATTTTCTTGTATTTCAAAAAAAAAAAAAAAAAAAAAAACCATTTCAAAGTTTCAGTTACACTTGAAATGGTTTTATGCTACGAAGGCTGTACAGATTTCATTTATTTAGACAACTTTTCTGCATTCATCATCTGCTTATCCAAACAATTTAGCCATTCCTCATAAATGCTTGATAAGATTTTCAATTAAGAGTTTTTTTTATAAGTGACTGATAAATCTTTGATACTATTAAGACATCTCAATTTTTTTGATTTGCCAAAGACTCATCTTTATTTAAAATATTGTCTATAGTTTTACGTAATGTACTTTGGTTTTTCTTTCCATTCTTCAGCTGTTATTTTGATGACAGTGACACTTTCTCTGCAAAGCTTCCAAAATGAAAGACCTAACTTTAAACTTTTGCAGCCACCTGTCTAATGCTTTGAATGCCATTTTGGCAATATCCGCTTTGCACTTAATAAATTTCTGTCTATTGGAATATTTTTTATAGACTTATTTTTAGCCATTTGTATAATCCATTTTCAAATTTCTGAAATTTTCCTTCATGAGATCAATTTCTACACCCAATGGTTTATGAATAATTTAGCATCCTATTATTATGTTTTCAAAATGGAATATTCATTGTTAATTATGCCAAATAATGTGCTTTTAGAGATTTTAAACAACCTTACATCTTTCTTTCATCACTTTTTATCACCTGTTTTAAAATTTTTACTTTAGTTTCTAGTTATAATGCATTGCATTTGTTTGAAGCTGCCATCTTTTACGGTGGGAAGATGCAATTTTTGTTTGAAAGTTTGATTTGTACCGAGAAAAAATCAAAATATTCACACTTTTTTTTTCATCAGAAGTCAGACAGCCCCTGTCCTCAGCAAGTTGCCATTTGTACTTGGGTGACAATAAATAATCTTAAACATATATGATCAAGATTTCTTTGAACTTTTCAAGTAGAGAGAATATTACTTTTTACCAATCCTCCTATTTTGTAGAATGGTATTGTTGGCTTGGTACTTCCAACATCAAAGCCCCTATCTATCAAAGTTAAACCGAAACACTTACTCTTCATCTACAATTCTTAGCAATACCATAAAATTTACCTTCTGTTATAGACTTTGAAGTAAATTTTTTTAGAAATATACTGGAATATTTGCTGAATTTGGTCATAGTATTGGTAATAGACAATACTAGATGGTCATAATGTTGTTGGAAGCTAAACAATTTAGAGTGAATGGAAGAAAATTCGGTATTTTTATCATTGGTCGTTTCAATGAAAAGGTTTTAATAATGTGACGTAATTATAATGAGCTTCATTGTCTTTTTACGTACAGAATGGAAAAATTCTCAATAGTTAAAAGATGTCATCAATATCAGGACTAACATCATACACGCATTATTGTCTTTGTAAAAATAATTATTGCTGCAGCTTTGCAAGAAATCAACTAACTTGCAATTGTACTGCTCATAAAATTAAATGCATAAACTATTCATAAAATAACAGAAAAATTTAAATACGGCGCTAACAGTAAACTGTTTAAACAAAAGATATCCTTATGAAAAATTTATATAAATGATAGCTAATTTTAATTAAAAAAAATAGCAAAGCTTAGTATACAGAACCTTAACATAATTTAAATAAATCTATAACAAAGTAAATTCATAACCAGCCAATTAAGCTATTTTCTAAATAATTATTTTTAAATAGTTTTCTATGAAAACCCTAATCAGTTAAAGGCAAATAGTGAGGAACAAATTTAACCTAAAGAGTTTATTACTGTTTGATATAAGGAAACCTGAGCAGCAATAATAAATACTCTAATAAATTCAATATTGTCTTTAAAAATGAAGACAAGCAAAGGTAGTAAATAGTACCTGTTCCAATAAATGATAAAAAGGATTATTGAAACTGGGTAGAAGTTTTAGGAAAGTAGTACAACATCTTACATAATATTGTCATATAATGGGGGTATATTATTATCCTATTTGCAGAGGTTTACATATGAAGTGAATTTATTACATATTTTATGTGTATTATTTTTTCTACTTATTCATTTGAATACCAGAGTCAATTTTTAACTGAATCATGTATACTGCAAGATATTGCTGTACCTTGCTTTAGCGGTTTATCTTAAATAAGAGACTTCTTTAGAGTGCAGTCTGATAGACCATTGGTCGCAGTAATAACTTGCCATGGAACTATCTACCTTTAAGTCTAATTTTATCATATTAGCGTATTTATTAATATTTAGTGATTACCAAGCTGTCTTAAAGACTTCAATTAGTCTTCTTTTTTTTTTTAAAAGAAAAAAAAAGATTTTTTTTAAAAGAAAAAAAAAAGATTTTTTTTAAGCATTTGTTAAACCTTTCGTGAAAAATTGTAAAAAGTGACATAATTTTACCATCTTAGCACTGATATGTAATTGATTTTTAAGTTAAACTTCATAGTCTTCTCTAAATCTTAAAAATATTTGTGTATTATGATTGTTAATACATAATTCAAACAAATCTCTATAATTATGTGCAAAAATAAGATATTTTATAGAGATACACTTTTTTCTATTTAAATTAATCTTGTGTTAAGGGATTTAGAAAAATTGGTTATATAGAATTTTTCTTATGTGCTTTTTAGCTGTTGTTGAATTTTCCAATTTTTCAATCATTAAGATAGATTATTTATTCTTATTCGAGAAGAGTCTCACTGCTGCTATTTTTCTCAAGCTGATTTGAATAATTCCCAATTATGATTGTCAAATATTTTTGCGAAAATTTAATCAATAAACTTTCTAAGTCTATGTTTATAATCATATACTTTTGAACTGTACTAATTTTCTCTGGAAAAAACCATTGTCAAGGGGTTGTATTTTTTTAAACATTTTCTTCAAAAGACTTTATCTATTAGCAATTTTATGACTTTTTATAATTCCATATTTTAATAACATTGAAATGCAAATTTTGTTTTTGACTATTTCAAAACAGATAACTAGTTTAAAAATCATGTATAAAAGGAAACAATTGTCTTGTTATATGTATTCTTTGCAAATTTGAAAATTAATTTAAATATATATGTAATGGCAAATGAAAATAAAAAGAAATAACTATACAATTCTCTTATTAATTATCTAATTCACTAATAAACTTATTATTGTTCATTTTAATTTAATTTTGTGTTTAAGCTAATTTACTATTGTTAGTATATTAACCAAATAGATTTTATTTACTTTTTAAGACAAAGAATTGAAAAATTGTGATCATTTGACTAGACGACAATCCAGGGTGGGCCAGTACCTTCCTCTGAATTTTGTTTGATTTTTTACTTCTTACACTTCTGAGCCAGTTTCTTTCTTTAATGGCTGGAAGTCTTGTCTCCACTAACTCCAACAGACTCATTTTGGTCTACCCTTTTTCCTGCTTTTAGGATTTATGCATAATATATATATTTTAATTTTGAATCATCATCCACTCTAAATATATGAGACACTCAGTTTGACCAATTTATTATGATTTTTATAATATTTGACTCTCTGTATTTTTTATATAATTCAAAGTTATATTTTCATCTCTAAAAATTGTTGGGTTCTGTCCCACCAAGAATGGTTTGCAAGATTTTTCAAAAATGGATTTGTAAAAAAACAATCTTAATGTTAATTAAAAATAACTTGTGATAGTCACAGATAAAATTTTACATTTATATTCACTGTGACTGAAAAAAAAGCTTTATTAAGTGCAAGAAGAGTGTGATATTTGTTAAAATATTAAACAATTTTAGTACAATCTTAATTAAAATAATTTGACTCTAATTTACATTGCCAATTGTAATAATATCTGCATTCTTATAAAATGATGTCTCTAATAATTATCTTCATTTATTTTTCAGGTTAAAGAATCACAGTCATATTCTGCAAACCAGTTATTGTCACCAATGGACTTTACCATTCCTTGTCGCAAAAAGAGTCTTCAGCCATCCCAGCTTTCATCATCATATTCTCCTGAGCCTGCTGTAAATGTTAAGAATGGTAATATATTTTTTTATTATTTGTAGTATATTAAAAAAAAAAAACAGAAGTTTTAGAAAAAGGATTATTAATTTTTCACTTGTGAATTTATTTAAATTATTTCATTTACATTTAATAGATAACTTTATTGAAAATAAATTTTGTTCAATGTATAAAGAATATTCAAGGCTTTTGAAATAAAATATAATTTGAATCTTAATGAATTATTTTTCGTTATTACAAGTTGATGGTTTTTAAGAACTTTTAGAGACCGGTAAAAAACATTTTGTAAATAAAAAAATAAGGAAATAAATTATATTGAGATCTGATTATTTTTCCAAACTAATTTATTCTTCATAAATAAAGTCCTATTATAAAAAAATTTTCTAGAATGCATTATAAGAAGCACATGCAAGTTAAGATTCATTTAAAAGAATACTTTAACTTTATTGATGTAATCAGACAAACTAATTATTTATCTTGTGTCTAAAAGATACATTTTTTTTTAAAAAAAAAAATTTCTTAAATGTATAAAAGCTTTTTGCTTCCCCCCCCCCCATTTAAAAATCTTAGTACTGTTAGCTGTTCATGTGCTTGTTTTGCAGGCAGTTTTTTCACAACATTATTTTCTTGTTTGATATCTTAAAGCTTTTTTTTTGTTTCTTTCATTATGTTCTCAATAATTTCATCATCTCTATTTCTATCATACATATTATATGTTAGTTTAAATTCAAGAATTCTTGAAAGAAATTTCACACAGCAAAGGATTTTTTTGTCAAACTTCGTGCCTATGTGATTCATCTTCGCTCAATTCATTTGATAAGTTACATTGGCTTTCTTCAGTTGTGGTGGTTTATTTTATAAAGCATGCATTGCATTGACAAATTCATTGTTCCAGAATTCTCTCAATCCAACTTCAACCGTATAATCACAATTTGCAATTGTACTCTATGATATTTGCTTTTGAAGCTGTTGACTATGCTAATCCATGGGCAATTAGACATAAATTAATTAGGTGGGTGAAACTCCATGCCCATCGGTTCAAGATCCTAGTCTTCCACTTAAGACGAGCAGTTATTCACAATTAGGAGATGTTTATGGTTCTCCGATAAAAAAATCTAAGTTTCAACCTATTTTTGTAAAGGCTTTCGGTCCTCCACACTTCATTGTTAACGTGATTTGTAACTGGTAATTATTGAAATATTTTTTAAACATCTAAGCTCAATATATTTCACTTTGAAAAACCGGCAATCTTTCTGTTCCATTCATTTTGGCTACAAGCAACACAGTAATTTTTTTATTCACTTATTTTACCTTCATTACATCTATCACCTTTAAAGTTGTGTTCTTTTTAGTAAGATCTTAAAAATAAACCTGTCCCATCAGTATTCTTTTGAATCATTCTCAGTAAATAGTGATTTCAATGCTCCTTCTTTCCAATCAATTTTCGAAAATTTATTCACAGTTCCATTTTTAGCTCAGAATTTTCTAAAGCATAGACCATGTGGTTTAAAATTTTTGAAGCCAATCATCTGATACTTTGAAATTTTTATATTCAAACTCATAGCACAGCAGTTGAATTTTCCTTTTATAACATTGTTATCAACAGAGATATTCATTCTTCTCTTCCCCCCCCCCTTCCAGTTTTAAACACATTACTTATTATCTACAATATTTTTAAGAATTAACTTTTGCTTTTTTCAAGTTTGAGTCTTCGAAATTGCCACAAGGCTATTTATTGCAATTCAGTATTTTTTGCCAGTTTTGGTCTTATTTAATACTTTTTTCATCTAATTAAAAAAAAAATTTTTTTTTACTTCACCTAATGAATGACAGTGATAGGCTGGTTTGTTAGCAAAGCGTTTTTACAAGTTCATAAATTCAATTATTCAAATAAAGCAAAAACCAACTATACAACATAGCTTAAACTTTTAAAAAGTTTTTTTCCCTTGCTCTTTTATATGGGAAGAACAGAAATCTAATTTGACATCACAATTCTCTCTTATCAAATGTCTATTCCCAATGTATCTAAAAATGGTTTTTTTTTTTTTTTTTTTAAACTAATCAGGAGTTCTCAGGCTCACTATAAAAATTTTTTTAAAAGAAAAAAAAATCACATCTTGTAGAAAAAAAAAGAAAGAAAAAAAAAAACACTATTTGTCAAAAGCAAAAGTTTATAAAAAAGAGATTTTTCAAAATTTTAACTCATAAACAGGAGTTAAAATTATCATTGTGTTTATGTTGTCAGTATAAAGACCAGCCACTAGTTTGTAAATTAGAGGGTCCTAAAAACGAGCGTCTACTGTGCAAGCAAAATAGGATCTAAAATATTATCAGTTGTTTCTTCCAATTTTGGATAAAAATGGTTTAAAATATTAACTGCTAAATGCTGAAGTTAATTTTGAAAATGTAAATACAATTTGGCATAAAAGTTATAGTTATCTGAATTTGTTAAATGGTACTAAAACTGTTGTAGGGGGAAAAAAAAAACAAGTTGATGACATTTTTAAGTGGATGGAACATGAAAAATGCACCCAATGAAATACATGGTTAAATTGACATAAAATGTTATATATTAAGAAATTGTTAAATGTTCGAAATATTTTTGCTCTTTCAAATGAAAGGTTTAGGAAATAAACTATAAGACTTACAAATTGATTTTCAGAATATCTTTCAGTGAGAACATTTACTTATAAATGAAATTATATGTTTATTATGTATTTATTTTTTTCTGTCTTACAGGTTTTGGAAATGGAAGTGAAGACTTGCTTCATCCTCAAGCATTGATAAATGGTCCGATGCTGTCACGTTCAATGTCCTCTGGGAAAGCTTCTTCAAGTGTGACACCTTTGAATAAGGAACAGTTTAGAGAAGCATTGGTTTATATGCTTCAGGTTTGTTATTAGCTTTGTTATTTATTCTAATGAAAAATAGAGTCAACTCTCCAAACTTTGGAGAAATGAAATTTATTTGCTTCTCCCTTTCTCTCGATATTTTTCTAATATTTCATCTATTTTCTCCCTAAGATGTCAATGGGTTAAATGAAACGTTGTGTGTTTTTTTATTTCGTACGTTACTCAATGCCGATATTAGCATATTTAAAATGTTAGTCAAACCAAATACAAGACAATCAGGAAATAATATGCTTACTGCAAAAGGGAAAGTCAGTACTTTTTTTAATTCTTCAAAATCTTATGTTATTAATTTCAGTTTTTGATTGTCTTTCTTTGGCCACTTCTGATGTGTCATGCCAACACCTCCTAGAGTAAAACACCATTGCAGTGAAAGAATGAGTCATGTTCTGGAGGCCAACCCGAAATTCCCTTACTCTTTATCAAGGAGTTTTTCATTCACTTTAGATGGGAAACACCTTAGGTCTTAAAAAGATTTTCACTTCGTTTTAATTAAAAACACAGTGAAGGAGGGAAATTATTTTTTATGAATTTACTATTTAAAAGACATTAAGAAATTATTTTCAAAATGAGACTATTGTACTATAATAATGTTATCCTTTTTACATAAAATCATTAATTTAAAGATATTAAATTTATGATTAATATTTACATTTTTCATCCCTGTCAATTTTAGAATTTCACAAGAATTTATATAAATTTTTTTTGACATTTTTTTGTATAGTTAACATTTCAATATTTTTACATAATTTTAAAATTTAACATTCTGAAAATGATTTTTAGAATTTTATAAACTCATTAATTTACTAATTAAGAAAATATATTAATATGCCCAAAGATTTTTATTCTCTAAATTTCAATTTCATAAAATAAATATTTGTAGCAATTGAAAATAATTTGTACATGGAAATTTCTATTAGTTGATAAGCTGTTTAACATTTAATGAGCACGTTTAAAAAATGTGAATTTTAATGTATGAATAGAAATTTATAGATAAGTATACATTTTTGTCACAAACAATTTTTGAGGGTTTAAAACTAAGATATATAATTCATATTTTGGTAAATTATTTCTTAAATTTATGTATCACCTTAACATATCTTAAAAATATTTTATAATGTAAACAACATGAGATTTTATTTAATTTTTTACACATTAGATAAACAAGCAAGTATATGGGGAAAAATATTTATTGAAAACAATAAATTATACGATATTTCAAATATATAGCACAAAATCATTTTCTAAATATTTCTAATTTTCTGTTCTTTTTTGCATTATTACATTTCTTTTTTATCAGATCATCATTAACTTTCTTACAGTAATCTTTTAGTAAAGTATTTGTTAAAGCATACACAATAAGTTTCCTGATATTATACACATCATGTTTATTACAATCAAACTGAAAATAAATTTCTAATAATCTAAGATTATATAATGTTATGTTGCATGCAAGGGACCTCTGATTTTTACATTGCATAAATTGCTTTTCAAATTATTGTGACAATAGTTTAACAATTACACAATAGTTAATTTTTATTGTTTCATTGATAGGAAACTTCATTCGCCCTGTATTCATACTTTGAATTAAAATATCACTACAACATCGCTTAATTCATCATATTCTTTAATTAGGAAATTGTTACATGTTTCACACTTAATTTTTTTAAACAAACATGAGTGCTATATCGTTTATTATTTCATTTCTATCTAAAATATTTATGTGTTATGAATTTCATCATCAAAGTTTTCGACAAAGGTATTTCCTTGTGTATGAGATTTTAGTGTCAAGGAAAATAAACTTTGAACTCTTAATTTATTTTCTGTTTCATAAATCTGGGTAAGCGATACATTGTATTGAGAACCAGCTAATTGTGTGCCTATAAAGTCCACATCATTCTTCTAAAGAATCGGTTTGCAACTTTCCAATGAATAGAAAATTCATATTTAATTCTTTTGCACAATAATTAACAATTTCAATAATAGCATTGGTGGTGTGAGTTGAAGCTTAACCTTCCTGTGTCTAAAGAAAAATGTTTTCATTTCTTGAGCCACAAGGAAAAATTTTGCAAAAATATTAATCTAACATCTGATAGTAAATTAGTGAATAGCTTTTGATACTTATTATTATTATTATTATTATTATTTTTGTGCTGCAATTCCTTTATATAATGTTCTCACATTAAAAATATCCCTTCAAATTGAGATCAGTTTGATAAATGTTGCTGTTCCTTCATAATTTGATAAATCATAAATGGGACCTGCAACTTTTAGTTCTTCTGAACAATGTTTATTAAAAACTTGCAAAACTAATTTCACATTTTGTCTTTCCAAATTTGAAGGGCATAAAGATTTTGTTGTTACTGTGTGACAATACCTGACTATATTTGTAGATTCAATTTCATGTAGTTTTCTTAGAGTATTAAAAGAAGCAGTATTTAATTTTTCGTCTGAAACTTGGTTATAAAAATTAGGAAAATAAAAACTTTATCTGAATTTTTTTGGCTAAGCCAATTATTTCTTATATTTTTAAGTAAATGCACAGTATCAATAACAAAAAATAAAGGCCTGTTATTATCAACGGGATGATTATAATTAATTTTTAGTTTAGGGGGATTTGAAAACTGGGACATTGCCTTTCTATTAAGGGTATTATTATCACTACAAACACACATTATTTTAAAGCCTATATTTTCTAATCCATCTGTTATTTTTCATATGAATCCATGCAACAAATTTCCAGAAATAGTCTTTACAGGATATATATGTACCACATCTTTATACATTGATTGAATGCTTTGAAGTGTAAAGACATAAGAAGTTGTAGCAACATCATTTGAATTTGCAGCAAAACAAATAACATTACCACCTTTATACTCTACCGCAGCTTTTAGATAAATTTCATCCATGCATGTATTTATCCTTAATGTAAGTTAAAAAAAAAAAAAAAAAAAATTATCAGAACTTAGTTCTTTTAAGGGATTTGCTGCATAGTTAATAAATAAACATTTTAATATAGCAAGATGAGGCAATATAATAAAAGAACTATTACGTAAAAATTTATAAGAATGATGTGATATGGAATATAGCAAAGCACAAAGGATTAAAAAATCAGGAATGTCTCATGATGTTTTGAACTTTGTAATATTAAAATTTGTTCCTTGTTAAAATCCAGTAAATTATTGCTATCAATGTAGACATTTTTTAATTTATCAATGGTATGTACAAGTAAATTAAGTAAATTATCTTTTCCTTTATTATCAACAATACATTTTTGAATAGATTTTAAAATATCAAATATAACATTAATATTCTTGGTAGTCATTGGAAAAATGTAATTTTCTAAGTTGTCAAGTTTAACCCTTTTATTGTACTTACCACATATAAAGATTTGTCAATGGTTACAGCAGTTTCTAATACTGGACATGAAGCAGATGTTACAAATAAAAATATAACAAAATTATCATTTTTTATGGTATTCCAGTTAGAATTAATGACAACATTTTATAAGCAGTTCTTTAGTTCATCAAAAGAATTGAAACCAAATATTTTTTCATACAACTCTTTAGTCTTAAGACTTTATTGATTAGCAGCATATAAGTGCTTATTTTCCAGCCTCAATTTCTTAAAATTGCACTCATCTCTATGGCTTTTTACTGCAGAAAAATAAGCACAGCAATTTGGAAACTTGGATTGATCAGCATGGGTTTTTAATTTGGGATGAGGTAGAGGAACACTGATTTTTCCCCAGATTTTTCATCATGTACTTCTGAAAGCCTCTGAATGTCTGTTTCCATTGAAATGAGCTTCACAAATCTATGGAACAAGAAATAAGGTATTGATAAAAATATCCAAAATTTGTAATTGCATTCATTTACAAGAGAAGCTAATACAGTATTTCAATTAGAAAATGTTGTTTAACAAATTATTTTTTACTTAAATAATTTGAAAAATCATTAAATTTTAATTAAATTAATAAAATTTATTAGTTTATTAAATTTTTATTTAAGTGAATTCAGTTTAAGAATGTAAAGCGTATTTTCTCAAATAATATCGTTAATTTTTTTAGTGATATAAAGTAAGTAATACACATTGCAGATTGATAATTCTAAGTGAAATCATTTAAAAAAAATATTACAATTTTAATATTACATATTATATAACTTAATGCTTTAAAAAAATTTGCATAGCTATTTCTTATAAACTGATGACAGGTGAATATTTTCACTTATGTAGTTATTAACTATTTAAAATAAAATAGAAATATTTAATCATTTGACACAAAACTATGTTTTTAAAAAATAAGACCACAATTATAAAATTCTGATGCTGTTAAACAGACCATGAGGGTATCAAATTATTCAGATATCTGGATTAATAATATTAATTTCAATTTTTATTTTAAAATATAATTCATTTTCATAATTTAATGAAAGATACGACTTTAATATTAAAATAGCATTGAAACTAGAGAAATATAACATTACTACATGATAAATAAGCATATTTTAACTGTTTTGTTTGTATATATGGCATTTATTTAAAACAAATTTTACTTTTAAAACACTTCGATATATTAAAGTTATACATGAATAATTATTACTATTTAAGATTAGAATATTATAACTATTTAGTATAAGCAAAAAACTTGCCCTGGAATTTTTAGTAACATTCAAGTTTTCTTGAGGGATGACTTTAAGCCATTTGTTGAACATTTCTTTAGGAAATCAAAAAACACTTATTTTTTCAGTTTTGTCATAATTACCATGACAGTTAACCACGGAACATTTGTGTAGGGCATGATGACAATAATATCACTTGAAACTAAAAGAAATATATTAAAGACTTCAGCAACCAACAAATCAGACTTTAGCAACCATTTAAATCCACATGCAAAATAGCGACACTAGAATTGAAACGGTTTCAACAGCTTCGCCTCCAGATCATAAGTCATACAGGACAAGAAATAGTGGTGCTTCAGCTTTCACTGTAGGAAGTGTTGGTCATGTTCAATTATACATTGGTATAAGTCACCTGCTATTTTTTTAATCAATTTTGGATTTCAACATAATTTGTTTAAATGTTTTCCAGTTTTTATGTTGTGTTCCAGTTATAAACAATATAAGCTATTAAAAAGTTGGTATTTGACTATGCCAATGTTTTATTTATTTTTTTAAACATCAACATTTTTTATTAAATTATATACAGAAGAATTTTATTATTATTGTAAGATCAAGAACTAATTTTGCTCTCTGCATGCTGCAGAATTTTCAATTTTGCATATAGGTAAATATACTATGAAGCATAATAAGATAAAGCAAAAGTATTTGTCAGTAAAAATGCTGAGATGAGAATTTTTCAAACATATTACCAATCTGTTTTCATTAAGCAGATATTAAAATCCATTGATGTGATAGTGGAATTTATTGCTTTTATTTTTCTAAGGAGAAATTTAAAATTGCAGTGTTAATGGCTACAAATGGCTCTTTGATAGTTTCATGAAGTCTTAAATTCTCCATTGTCTATAAAGACTTCAAATGTTTTGAAAAGATCCTGATTCTACAAATCCCAAACTTCTTACAGTGAATAATGTTGAATATGTCGTAAATTTAAATATTATATCAAAGGAGGAAATACATTTATTTTTGTTTGTTTTTCTTATTGGTATTGATTTAAATAACTGCATTAAATTAATTTTATATTTCAAGAGGCAAATTTTAAAATTTACAAAAAGATCTCTTTAGAAAATTGTTCACAAAAATGTTCAAATTAACTGTTTCTACCTCAAGTTAGATCCAATTTTTGCTTGCTTATTTCTGGTGTAAAATATCATATTTTATTTAGTTGCAGGTTATTCAACATCTAAAATTAGAGTTCCGATGAAAAAGATGTTTGAAATTTCAAGCCAATCTCATAATAATATTGAGGGATATAATATTCCATTAGAACACAAAATCTCATTCTAAGTTAAGATCGTTTTTAAGTCAAACTTACACTAATAGTTGAATCAAAATTGAAAGGCTCTTGGGTTCACTATTTTGTTCTTTTTTTAGAAGAGCAAATCCTACAACTTTTTCAATTTTGGAAATAAGTAAAGCATCTTTGCCTTTTTTTTTAAATTTTAATTTTAAAATTTGATTACTTCTAGGCATATTTTCTTTATATTGCATCATAATACTTTTATTTAAACATATGGGGGAAAAATTGGAGAGATAAAGACATCTGATTAGTTGAGCTGTATTCATTTTAATGTATGTAATAATTTCTATGCAATTATAATTCATGTTTATGTAAATTTTTTAAAAGCATAATATCCTTTTTGTATGAATTCGGAAATTACCTACATTTATGAGAAGGTGTAGCTGGACAATACTTGAGAACTCTCAGTAATTCTGCTGATCAGTTTTATTGAGCCCATTATAGCAATTATGTGAAACAAGAACTGAAAAGGAGAGTGTGACCTTATTATACCTGATGGCATCACAAGTGTAATGCATCACTTGGATATTGATTAAATCATCCATTCAATGCTAGTTTAATATAAAATGAAATTATATCTAGAAAAGGCAATTTTAATGCTAGGAAAATGTTAACAGTATGCATGTTAGAAGTGTGCCATAAAATTTTCTGTCGTTTATAGTCAGTAGCAGAAGAAAACTTGTCATGAAAAATTTCAACAAGTGGACTTTCTATTGGTCTTGATAACACTAATCTTTGAGATAATGATTCTGAGTAGCATTCAGTTTATGGCTTGAATTCTCTCCTTGGCTTTGTAATGGTTCAAAATATCTTACACTGTAGATCCTAGTCTTATTACCCCTCATCTGCAATAATACATATTTAGTGATGGATAAAACAAATCTAAGCAGCATCATGGATTCCTCAAAATGTTCATTAATCAGGTGGTGATGCTGCTTTATTTTTCTTATGTCTGATAATTAGCTGAATTGCTGTACAAATTTGTAATGATATTAGTATCAGCACATAATTTATTTGTATAGCTCATTTTCAAACTGGTTGTGATTTGAATAGAAATCTGTCTTGTAGGTGCTGCATTATATAATTTTTCATAGCATAAATTTTGGATATATAATTTTATATAATTTTTCATAGCATAAAGTGTAGCCTATATTTACATAAATTTAATAAATGCAATACTTAATAAGATTTTAGTTAACAGCTTATATCGCAGTATTAAAATATTAAATTCTGCTAGAAATTCAATCAAAATGTTTCTGGTTTTTTCTTGAGATTCTCAAGTCTGCTTCATTAAAATTCAATAGTCAGTTGTCAAGATTTGATTTCTTTATAATCTATCCAAATATGTTAAAATAGATATTATTGTTATGCATCAAAAGTCTTTGTTACCTTTTAAGCAAAGAGAAAAGCAAAGTAAAAATTTAACAAAGATCAAAGCAGTCATGGTTATCATATAAATTGCATTTCAGAAAAATAATTTAAAAAATGTGTTGTTCCATAAATTCTGTGAAAGGTTAAATATTATTATAAACTGCAATATATATATATAATTGGTAATGAATTTGTAATTGAATGAATAGTGTGACTTCAATCACTTTAAATGTTTCATGCTGAAACGAGGGAAACTGAGGTTGGGAACCACTCATGCCTTAATTAAATCCCTACATGATAGAAGGAAAAGTATATTCTCCATCTTATTTTTGATATTTATGAAATTTTGAAATAATTATTTCAGAAAGTTTAATTCTTAAATCAATTTCTCTGAAAAGGTATTTTAACTTTCTTGTCTCATTATGGAAGAACCTGAAATGATGTCCCTGTTACCTAGCTGATTGTGTCAGAATGTAGTTTTGAATCGGGCTCAGTTCCATTATGGAATTTGTCATTGAATCTAGTACAGATTACAAGAATTTATCTGCTTTATACACAATTTAGATTTTGTACTTACAGACCTATATCAAAAGAATCTTTGATAAATTACATTACATTGGAGTGTTTACTAATTGATTTGTGGACATAAAGTATCGACAAGGAAGAAAATAGAAAGTTGCTCATTTTGACTTCAGCTAAAGTAATAAATGCATTGTTTTATTTTGGTTTGAAATCATGTGTTTATTGTGTAAATTTAAATAATACAACAAAGTGCAAAAGATAGTGAGTGCAAAAGATAGTGAGTGTTCTTAAAGCAACTTGTATAATTTATAATGAAACACTCTTAGACATATTTGAATGTTGTTGACAACCTTGAATTTATAATGTTTTACATTATTTTGTTTTCATGTATTAGTTACATTTCTTTAAAAGGTTATAACTGTCTCATATATTTGTGCCAAATAATATGAACGTCTATATTGCATGTTTTATTGTGCTTTCCTTTTAATTTGCCCCTTCTGATTTTGAATAAAATCAATAATTTAAATACACTGGATGAAAGGGAAAAAAATTTAAATTGTAGTTCTATAAATGATAAAATATAGAATAGAATGTTTAATTTTATGGCTAAAATATTTAACTCTTTAAAAATTTAGTCTTTATTAAAAATAATAATATCTATTTAATATATTGTTTATGTGAAGATTAGATATTTGCTCATTGTAAAAATTAAACTTGGAATTTGATTTGTTATTATAGCTCAGATATTTTCGTATTTACTTATCTACAGATTTGATCAATTTTCATTTAAGTTTAAAGCCTGGTGAAAATAGCAATATATTTTTTCATATTTTGGAAAAAGTGTGAAATGAACAAAAATGATATGATTTGTAATATGAAAATTATCCTAATGCAAAAATAAATTTCATACAGCTATTAATATATTAATCATATTGTATTACATTTCTTTTCCTATGCTTTATTAACAATGACTAAGAAATTATATGTGATTTATATGAAATTATATGTTATAAAATTGTATGGGACTTCATTGCTAGAATGTTTTCAAACCACCAGTAACTTAATCCAACTTCCTTAATGTGGTTTTTAGTTAATCATAATATTCCTTCAGTTGGAACAAAACACATTTCTAATTTATCCCATTTATTATATCTAAATTTTTTATTGGAAAATGAACTTAAATCATATTAAATATAGGTTTTATAATTTATGTTATAGAGTGATGAAGATTTTGTGATACAATTGCACGAGTGCTATCTCAAAAGTTTAAAGAGTCAACTGAACGTAATGAAATTCAGCTGACAAGTTTCTGAGCTTCATATGTGATTTGTACAAAATGAGAAGTTACAATCGTCGGAGATAATTTGTTCCTAAAACACCAACTTTTGGTGGGTTATTTTTGCCTTTTACTTTTGTTGATGTATGGACTTCTCAAAAACTTTTGTTTTTGGAAGTATTCATTGTATATTAATTTTCAAAACTTTACAATTTGGAGGTTATTATATTTTTACATCAATAATTTAGTTGTATTTAAGGTATACAATTTTTTTTTTCAATTTAATTTTAGTTATAAAATTTTTTGCTTACTGAAACTGCATTATTAATGCATTTATTCTATTGGATTTTGGATTGTTTCCAATTAAATTACTTTTTTTCACACAAATAATTTATTGAATGTACTTGTTCGTAAATATTTTGCTTCTTACAAAGTGTATATAATAAATTTAACTAAACACTGTTTCTCACATTTTGTTGTGTGATAATTGTATTGCTTATTAATATTTTATTTTAGAATTGAAGAGTATTATTCACATTCTGAAATTGAATACATTTTAATGTATTAAAATGTCATGTAATGTCATTTTATATGATATACATTTTACTTTACAAAATGAGATATTTTTTTTAGTTTACTTCAATGTTGTTGAATTTTAAAATATATTTTAAAAGTTTTATTTGATTTATTCACTGTTTTATGAATAAAAGTTTTTAAATAATGATTTATTGTTGTCATCTGTACTGTAACTTGTAAATCTAGATGTGTGAAAAGTGAACAGCATTTTCTTTTCTTTTACATATTTCTCAGAATGTTTTATGAATAAGATGAATGTCACTAATTTGTAGATGTTTAGATTGTATTCTGAATTTAAAATTTATTATTTTTTTCATATTACAAGAATATGAATATACTTATATTTAGTTTCTTATGAGTGACATTTACACATCTTTTGTCCTTTTATCATTTTTAAAAGAAATGTTGATTAATGTACATATTTATTCAATTTTTATGTTGGCTGAGAAATACTAGACTTCTTATCCACTTAAGAAGCAAATCTTTCAGTCATTGTGTTGAATCAATGAATTATTTTATGTCTATTTTATTGATATCAGCTTATAATGCTTAAAACTTTCAACAGATATTTAATGGAAAGTATTATGTGAAGTTACTAGAACTATTTCTAGTCTTTTTCTTCCAGTTTGTTAATTTTCATGAAATTTTCATCAATATTTTTTTAATTATGTGGAACTTACTTAAAAATTTGCATATTTTACATCTTTGATTATTTTTAATTTAAAGTTACTAATTATTATAACATTTATTTGTAAACATTTTTATGAGTGCGTAGATATGTGTAATTTATTTAATGTGCTTTGTAAAAGCACTGTTTATTTCCCCCTAAAATTAAGCATGTTAATTATATTGCAAATAATTGCAAAACATTGTTTTCCCCCGCTCTTAAAAGTTGAATTGCAATATTTTTTTTAATGATAATTCTTGCTTATTACTAGACTTAATAATTCTCACACAAAAATATAATTTAAAGTTTTTATATTCATTCAATATGATGTCAATCATCCAAGCACTTATTATTTAAATCATTTCATAGAAACTGATTATTTATTAATTTTTTATTTTTCTCGAATGAATGATTTTATTTTATGAAATACAAGAATTGAATACATTTCATGGTTTATGCATATCTTAAAATCCAATTACTTGTGCTAAATAATGTAATAAATAATAAGTGCTTGTATATGTATGTGGTTATCACAAAATGAAATTTTGTAAAGAGAGCAGTATTCATTATTGCTAACCATATATATAATTGTGATTATTTTTATATGGAAATTTATTTTTATTGAATTAGTTAGCTGAGACATTTTATGAGTGTATTTTCCTCTATACCTATTTTCCCAAAGAAGTTGTGTTTTATTGATGATTAACTATTATAACTGCTAAAGGGGGGTAATATAATTAGCTAAATGTTTTAAAAATAAACTTAATTTTAGTAATTTTTTTTATTTTACATTAAATATAAATTTCTCCCTTTTTATTTAAAATGTAGGCTTATTCTTATTTTATAAACAAATGTTTAGTGTACCTTTTAAATATACTTTCAACAGATTTTTCCATCAATATAGTTGATGTGCCACCATTCTGTAGATATATATAATATAGAAAACATATTTGTATATCTGTAGCTGATTTCTTATTTTTTATAAGTGTCAGCTTAAGTTATACTATATATATATATAGAGAGAGAGAGAGAGAGTTCATTGAAGATGTTAACATTATTATTTTTAAACTTCTTTTTCATTGTATTTTTATATAAATATAATTCCATTAGAAATTTTGGTTTCATGGTCTTCTTTATTTTCCAATACTATGTTTACTAAAGAACATCTCTTTATTTTATAAATTTTTAAATATTATGAATCAAAATTATCATAATTCCTTCTTTATAAATTTAATATTGAGTTTTTGTATCTTATTTCCCTCATAATATAATCACTATTCTTATTTAATTTGTTTCTTGTATGCACTCAGCCTTTCAATATATTTTCATGTCTGTTTCTTAGAAATATTTGACAATATCAAAATCCTGCCATCCATAGATGGCATAATTCTTTAGAATAATTGTATTTTGGATGTTTTGTTTTAAATATTATTGTGAATATCTTGACAATAATCCAAAATAATTTATTTGTATATGCATATTTGTAATGCAGTTATCCTTGAATTCCATTAATTGATTTTACTTACAAATGCTTATATTTATCTTAAGGTATTCATGAAGTATCATATCTGGCAAGACATTCTAATTTAAAAGAAAAATTAATTTACTATGTCAGTTACAATCAGATAAGTGCTTACTTTCTTTTTGAATTTCCCTAGAAATATGCTTTTATAAAAGTAAAGTTTTGTTTATAAGTGTATACAAACGAAAAAAGCATTTGTTTAATTTTTGAGCTTTATATATCCAAAATAGAATTTTGTACATTTTTAAAGGGGGGGGGAACAACTAAATAATTGCAACATAAAAATATGCATTTCGCAGTACTTAATATTGTGTTTGAATTTTATTTATTAATGTTAATATTCTTATAATCTAATATCTTCATTGCTTATGCTAAATTTTAAACATTAATTTTCTTTTATAGCTATAAATATTAACTATAAAAATTATAGCATTTAGTTTCAGTTTATTATATTACAATTGCTTAAATATGAACATTTTGCATATTTAGCTTCAAAAGAAAAATAAGTTTTTATGATATTACGATCAAGTAATTGGATCATAACACAATATTTGAGAAATAAGATCACAGTTGTGTCTACTTATTTAATTTTTATTTTATTTCAACTTGTGTGTTTCAGAATGAAAATTATACACTTATGCAATTTTTTATTGATATATTAAAACAATTTATCTTCTCACAAACATATAATTATATATTTATTTTCTGTGTCCTATTATAACTTTAAAAGTTTTGTAATAAATTTTAGTGAAATTAATCCTGGTGTCATATCAATTGTTCTCAAATAAAGTATTCAATTTTTTAAAACTAGGGGAAAAAAAAAACCTGGTGCTTATGTGTTATTTAAAAATAATCTAAATAAATTTTTTTGTTTTAAAATGCATATTTTATTTTAGTGTTGTTATAAATACCTACTAATATCATTTATAGTTATTTATATATTTTTCCATTTTTATTTTTCAATTAAGAAAATGTAATTATTAACATAAAAAATGGGCTTATTGCACAAAAATTTGCTATATTTATACCTTATGTTGTAATATAAAAAATTATTCAAAAGTTTAGTATAGTCTGTGAGTACAACAGTCTTTCATTTGAGTTGTGCCATGAAGCATTTTCTATTGCTTATCCATGCTGCGAGCATGTGTATTTTGATTACAATATACAAATTTCAGTCAAGTTCTTATATTGCCTAAATTTATAATGAAATTGCATTCTAACTGTTTTCTTAAAATTTAGCTAAAGAATTTTTTTCTTGCAGAAACAGGCCCTATAATCGCATATATTTTACTATGGTGGTAGTAAAAAGATCTGAATTTGCTAGATGAAAGTCAAATTTTTAATATGTTTGGTTCTGCTCTTTGCTTGTTGAATTCTTATGCATATTGATTAATTAAATCTATTTCATAATTGTTGCCTTTCTGTATGGGGTGAAGATCTGGGTTTTAATCCTGAATTTCGTGTGTTATGTGTTATACTTTCATTCATTCTTAATTTTTCTTTTTATTAATATATATAATCATTTTCCTTATGGCTGTAATGAATATTCATAATCATTGTCTGATACAAAAATTTAGATCCCTTCAAGCATCTGTTTAAAGTTGTTTTACTTTGAATCTTTTTATCTCCAATAAAATATAATAAAAAAAAAATAGAAATTTATATGCATAGTCCAAGCATCAATATGCAATCTGCAAAATTTCATAATTTTCTTAAATTAACATATTGTTAGATGTAAACTTATCTTTTTAGAATGTTGAAGGCTCTATTCAATATACATATATCTACAATATGCTAAATATAAATATATTTTTTGAAACTTGTATTGGCTGTCAAACGTTTTAAAATTTTCTATTTTTAAGACTATTTAATTTCCTTTGGAAATTAACTTAAATATCATGTATAATTTTCTTATTCCAAAATTTGTGTTTATATTTTGTGCAATAATTTTATAATGTCATAAATCGTACACATTGATTTAATATATATAAAAAAATGTTTTCCCTTGCTAGTAAAAAGATAAGTTTCTTTTCATGTAAAGTATATCTGTAAAATGTTTTTAACAGCATTTTTAATTAAATAAAAAAATTAAGTTTGTATTAATACATTATTATGTATTTTCTAAATACAATGGTAAATGTGATATTCATAAATTAAAGATGTATCTTTCATTTATTGTATTAATTTTTTACTAATAAAATGTAATGATTTTTAATTGAAATCACTATATTTTATTAGTTAACTTAGATATCATATAATTGCAGCTATTTTACTAGAATTCAGAACTTAATTTATATTTACCGCAATTTAAATTTATAATTACAGCATTGTTAAACTTTCAAATATTTGTTTCACTGACAAAAAAAAATGTATTTCAGAAAATACATTTTTTTTAAACATACTGAAAATTTATAAATAATACATTTGAAACTATTACTATTTATTGTCAAAAATATCTTAATTTACTTGATGTTATTTTTATTTTATTCTTTTTATAAAAACCTTCAAAACTATTGATGTTGAGATTTTTCTCAAGAGAATTATTTTGCTTCGTATTCTTTTAAATTTATTGAATTCAACTTATTAAAATTTTTTATTTCATGCTGTTGTCGCAACGATGTTTCGGGTATACCAAAATGAACTGTAGATGTATTCTGTAAGATAAGTTTTAATGTAATTATTAAGTTATCAATTTAATTCTGGCAAGTAGAATGTGTTTTTTGTTACCTATATAATTGAAAATTTGTAACATGTTTCAATTTATTTTTGCTTTCTATAGATTTTATATTGTAACTATTTTAATCTTATTTTTACAAAACAATTTGTTCAATTTGTTATAAATATTAAAAATGAATTAATAGTATTAATTGATTTAATTCTGTGTTATCTGGCCTATTTTATAAAAGAAAAGTACAATTTATGTTATAATTTTCTGTCTTTTATCGTAGTGACAATAAAATATTTTTTACTGAATTTCAGTGTTATGTAAATATGCATTTATTAAATCATGCAAATAGTATTTAGTCTTTTATTATTCCTGTGAGATGATATTAATATTTATTTAAATAAAACTAGAATCTTTTTAATGCATAAAACATATTTGTTAAAATTTGAGTAATGCACTGGTTTATTGTAAGTAATTATTTATCCTTCAGAAAAATTATTTAGCCTTAAGTACAAATTGTTCTGTAGAATGCATTGTGCTTAAAATAAATTATTCAATAATTTTTCAGTAAACACAGCTCAAATAATTTTTAGCATTTTATATTTAATAAATTACTGATACCTTGTTTTAGTAACAAAAGTTCAAAGTTGTTCCTTAATTATTGCTTTTTTACTCTAGCAATTAAAATTGCTGTGGTAGACACTGGATTTTTTTATCTGTGCTCATCTTTATATTAATATATATCCATAATTTAATCTTTAAAAAACATTGATTTGACCTTAAAATTCACCCATTTTAATAAGCTTTTTTTTTTTTTTTTTTTTTTTTTAACTGAATTTTAGTTAGGCGTATCATGTAATATGTTTCAAATATTGGATAAATATAGTTAAAAAGTAGTTGTCAGACAATCCTGATGAGTTTTATTAATATTTTACTGTTAATAAATGGTGTTATATAGTTAAATATGCCTAAGAGCAATAGTTTTGAGTTTCATGCATTGTAATAAATTTTTAAATAATGCAATACATTTCTTTTGCATAATTATTAACAAAAAATAAAGCCAAAGGTATTAAATATTAAAATTTCAGCTCTTTTTGATGTTATATAAATTTATATGTATTCAAGACAGTTATATCAACATATGAAAGAGATAGAAAAAATGAATTTATTTTTATAGCAATATCATTTATGAAGAAATAAGTTTATTAAAAAATATGAAATATATATATTTCCTTTGACTATCTTCATTCTAAACGTGCACCGTATCTATTTGATTGCCACTTTCACTTTTTGGAAATTTTCGAGCAAATTTGATCTCATTTTTGTCCTAAAACAGTGATGTATAAATCTTATTTTTCAAAACAAAATTCATGATATTTGAAATTTAGTGAATACAGATAATTTAAAAATAATTTAGTTCAAAATTTAGCTCAAGACCATTGTTCAACCAATATAATATTCATTATTAATTCAACAAACAGCTCTAGTAAGCTATCGTGATTATTGAGTGAATAATTACCCTTTGAAATTAACATGTCTGCTATTTCTTTTAGCAGCTTCTTAAATGAGATCAACGATTTCCTGAAATATGAGTTGAAATTGAGATTAAAAACTGTAACTTTATTTCTCTCAATTTTATGTAGATTTGAATCAGAATTAAACTAACAAAGGATGTAATATTTTAAGAATTAATTGAAAATATTAAACTTATAATTTAACATTTTTATGAACATTAAATGGTTTGTATTAAAAGAAAAAAAATGAAATAATCGTCCATGTAGTATGTGATGTAAAAATGCAGTTTACGTGTGTATAATTATAAAAGTTTAGGAAAAGTGATTAGGATAGCAAAGCATATAAAATGTATTTGAACCCATTCTTTTAAAGTAATAGCATTTTAATGGTTATTAGAAAAATTTTCCTGTTTGAGTAAAAAAAAAAAAAGACCTAAATTGAAATAATCGTTGGTTCGTAATTTTTTGCTTTAACAATAATTGATGATTGCTTGTGTATGTGCAAATGTTTCAATATTGAAAAATCTCTAAAATATATTCTTCTACCTGGTATAGTGACATCCGTGCAAGTAAACCTTTAAACACCATTTATAAAAATAGTCAATCCATTTTTATTAAACTTGTAAAAGTAATAATTTGCTTGTGAAATGTCTATAACGTCATACACCAAAAAATTCTAATTTATGTTGATTTTTTAAAATATAAAAATATTCAGGAAAATTTTAATAATCTTTGAATAGCTTTCTCAAACTTCAAAATTTAGAAATGGAATATGCTCACCATAGAGAATTAAAAATAAAGTAGATAAAAATTAAAGTTTATTTATTTTTTATATTGGAAATTGTTATACTATTTATCAGCATACCTTTAAGTAAATAATAGTACATGGCATGCTTCACAGAAGCCATTAGTTGCGATAAAATGTTTTTACTTATATTTAAGTAAAATTTAATCCCAAGTCTTTAATACATATTAAAATCTTTAATATTTTTCTAAATTTACTTTTGGTGTTTTAACAAATTTTGAATATAAGTTGTTTGCATGAAGCATTTTTTATAAATAAGTAAATTTTTTTTTAATGGAAGTAACCAATAAAAATTTATTTAAAAAAAAAAAAAAAAAAAAAAAAAAAACTGAACAACTGTGTTGATTCTGTTTTGCTAGTAATTTTATTTTACAATATGTCTTAATGTCTGATAGTAAACATATACCTATGTAGAAAGTCAGTGTTGTGACTAATAATAATCCCAGAAGTCTGAACTAAATATTTCTGACAAATTTATTTTTATGAAAGTACCTATAATGTGTATGTTTATACTTTAAGTAACCAATAAGTGTAACTTCTCTATATTTTAAATATGTTTTCAAATCATAAAATTTTTAAATTTTATCCGTTCAATAAAATGTTTGTTAAAATAATCTTTAGAAAAAAGGAATTTCTTCCATAGATTGTTAATAAGAGTGTTTAAATTATTTGTTTACAATTTAATAGATATTTGTTTTTAATCATTGGTTTCCAATTTACAGAAAGTGAATATTTATTGGAAAATAAAATTGTTTTATTTATGTGTGTTTTTTCTTTTTCCACATCATTTGTCCACGTTGTAAAAATTTTGTATTTCCGAATAAAAAAGTTTAATTACATGAATAATCTTATAAAATGTTTACATTTATTTAAGAAAAATTTGATTAATTTAATATTAGTTGTATGAACAAATAGTTCCTTATTTTTATTAAATGCGGTTTCACACAATTCTTGAAAACTTTTACAATCCTGGAAACAGAAAATGTTTTCTAGTTCTGGAAACTCCTGTAATTTATTTAAACTTGATGATAGATAATAACTCTTGGAAATCTTTAATTTCTTTAGACATTAGTATTTTTAATGATTGTCAAAAAATAATAAAATTGATATATTTTTCAAAACTATATAACATAATACAAACAGACCTTGACCTAGGATTTGAAGATGTACTGTCGCGAACGTTTGGCATTTGATATTAAACGCTTGTGCCCATGTGTTAAAGTCATACAAATTCATGGTAAAATCGAATTACTGTTAAAATATAAGCGCGCTTCCTTTAGCTTTATTGGTTAGCGACAGTAAGATGTATACTACGTATAAAACTTTTTGGAAGAAATTTTGTCTGAGTCCATTTATTTCTTATAAATAATCGGTATCTTGCCTTAAATTATACAGATTTCTGCGATCTTTTGAAATTTATTTCCCTCTTGTTTAATTCAATTTATGATGGCTGTTGAACAAGGTGTAATAATTATTAATAAGAAAATATTTATAAAATAAATATATAAAATTTTTAAAATATACAAGTTGCTATATGATAGTTGGAAACGCAATCCATACCCATCCGTACTATTTTTATTCCTAATGTTTTGTTTCTCGGAATAATTATCCAACTAACAATTTTAAGTGAAAATTAGACTGTTTTTCTTATGTGGAATCTATTAAATGAGTTGCAGTCGATTGGTTGTAATTTGCGAGTTTCATTTAAAAACATGTTGCATGATTATCAAACACCTAAAATCTTGCAATTATTTGCATTACAGTTATATTAAATAAATTGGTATACACATTTTGCAAAAAATAATAAAATTCTAATTTTTTTTTAATATTTATTTAATTTTAAGTTATTTAATTTTAATGAATCTAAAAATTGATAATTCAGAAATAATGAATATTTAATCTCAACTTAGCTAAGGAAATTCCCCCACCCTCCATCTGCCATAGTTTAATTAGACCAACTAAAATAATCGTTTACAGAATTAAATAAGAATTCAGTGTTTTTCCTTAATATCTGAGTAGTTTACACAAATTTTTTAATGATACTTAGAAAGGTACTTTAGGTACGTGTTTCTAAGGAAATACCATAAACATTTTTACTGTTTTCTATTTCTATCTCTTGTCCTATTTATTATTAAAATTGTATGTAATACTGTATTTCTTAATTTGTAGTACATTTTTCTCATTGTCTTATATTTATTAATTGGTTAAAAGATAATAATTTAAATCTATGTAAGTTAATTTACATAATATTTATCAAAAATTATGTAACGAATGGATTTCTCGCTAAATGTCTCGTGCGTTAATATGAGAGCTTTTAAAAGTGTGTGCAGATATGAAAAGGGAATTTATTTAAATGTTAAAAATTTTAAAAGAAAAAATATTTAAATGAATCTGAAATTAATACATCTTAATATTATTTTGTAGCCTTACATGGGTGAATCGTAGAATGATTTAGTTCATTAATTTAAAATTTAGATTCATAGAATTATCAATTAGCTTTCAAAATTTTATCAAAGCCTATTTCAATCTTATTAAATACAGAACCAAATTTTTTTTAATTTTAATTTGCTGTCAAACAAAATTATTGTAGCTTTTGGGGTTTTAATCAATTTTTTTATTATCTTATAGTGAACCTTTCTAAAATAACAGACATTCTATAAGCAGATTCTCTCAAGAAAAATTTGTTGATTGAAAATTTAAATTTTTCACTCAATTCACATAGAGAATGTATGAAATGTCAATAGTATTATAATTAGCAAAGATACCCTTAATTATGCAACCTAAGCAAATGTTTTAAATTATTTTTATAGATGAATAAAAACAGAAAAAAGATTTTATGTTGGAAAAGAGAGAGAAGAAAACTGTTTAATAAAATTGAAAAATCTAGATTCTTTTAAGGAAATTGAAAGAGCAGACAAATTAGCATTAATTGCGATATTAACAGGTGTGGATCTTCAGAAAATCAAATATTAATAATAAATGTATTAAAGTTTACAAATCTGATGAATATAAATAAAGGTATTAGTTTGCAATGTGCATATGTAATGTTTCAGATAGTTTAATAAAATTTTTGAAAATAAGCAGTTTTTTAGAGTTATCTGTGTGGGGAAAAAAACATTCTCAAGTTGAAACTGTGCAAGTCACTTTAGATTATATTTATTTTTGTCATTGCAATTCTGTCAAATGTTCTGATTTTAACGCAAATTGATTTTAATCCAATTTAAAAATCACAATAAATTAAGTGAAACACAAAATTCTAATAATATCCGTTATATATATATATAAAATCTTTAAATACTGTAAAAAATACTTATACAGGACATAGTTTCCATGGTAACTATGGGCTTTAATGCATTAAAATCATCGTTAATTTAATTCATAATTTATATTAGTTTTCGTATATCTATCGCTGTCATCGTTAGAAAATGTTATTGAAAAATATTATATGTGCATAATTACAGATGCATTTGACCAAAATTAATTGTCTTAAAGCATTATTTATTATATGTGAATGTCGATGCTCCTGGGAAAAAATTTGTTTGATTCCTGAAAAACTGGAATTTGCCTTTTGAGAATTTGTTCGAACTCAAAAAGACTCGCGCGATATCCTCTGCATAAATTTACTTAAAATAACTTCTTTAACTCTTTCAAATAACATTGAATGTATTATTGATTATATATTTTCGCGATTGTTTATCAATCAATGCTTGCGTTTTGTTTTATCGAACTTTAATCAATTTGATTTTAAAGTTTCGTTCACGGTATTTTATAAATAATATAAAGATGATGTATTGTGTTAAAATTTTTTCATTTTTTTAGATTTAAATTTATTGGAATATAAGGAAGTATTGCCCTACGCGTAAATTGTTATTTATATTTCTAACCTAAAAATGCAATAAAAACAAATATTTACCATCAAAGTTGGTTTCATTTTTTTTTTTTTTTTTTTTTTTATCAAAATATACTCCGATTTACTTACTTATGTTTGAATTAATTCTAGAAGCATTTTTTACACTAATATATCTCCAAAATAGGCATTTTGAATGTATCAATCGGTTTTTCTTTCGGCATCGATCAACTTTTTTTTAAATAACGGTGGTAAATAACTTTTCACCATATCAAGGCCGGAAGCTGCTCAGAGGGTTTACCTTTAGGTAAACATGGGTGTCACAATCCTGAGGTACCCTAGTGATCTGTTCTCTTCTTTATTTTCTTCTCTTCCCTACTTTTCTGCTTTTCTTCCTCGTTGTAGTTGCCTCGAAAGAGATTGAGGGCTTCCCTTGAGTAGCTTTCGCCGCTCTGTTGCTATCAGCTACTCTTGCGGACTAAAGCACCCACGTGTTTGCCGTTCGTGGAGATCTCAATTACCAGGACACTCCTTGAAAAGGAGGGTCCTGGTAATTGAGGTTCCCAGAGACCAACTTATTACTTTAGTCTCTGCTTCAGGTAAACAGGAGGTGTGTTGTGGTCCTCAGCATATCAATCGGCTTTATAGATCAAGCAATCGGTACATCTGGGTGCTACGTTAAGGGTGGAAGCCACATCAGGGATGTACTGTGAGCATGTAGGACCTGGCTAGCACTGGTGCAGTTGGTCTGCATCCCCTTGGTGGTAGGTGGTGCAGTCAGGTCCCGAAATTTTAAATATCTTAAATGGAGAACAAAAATAAATCTTTTCTCCCTCGGGAGCAGCAATTGCAAAATATGAATTGTAACTATTTTATTATAAAAAGAAAGAAGGGAAATTTTGAAATAGTATCCCTCTTTCTTATTGAAAAGGAAATATCGACTTTTGTCGGGGAAGTGAAAAATATCCGAAAAGTACGATCTGGTGATCTGCAAGTTAAGGTTGCTAATGCTACTCAGGTAGGCAATATAATTAAGATGACATTACTATCTAATTTTGAGGTAACTGTGTCGCCTCATGCTGGTTTGAATTTTTGTCGTGGTACGCAAGAGATTTGCTGTTCACTCCGATGGATGAGATTCTTGAGAATTTGCAAGAACAGAAGGTCTGTGCTGTAGAACGCATTACAGTCAGAAGAGCTGGCAAGTACATGAATAGTAAGCATCTCATTCTGACTTTTGCGACGCCAGACCTTCCGCAGCATGTCAAAGCTGCATATTTGAATTTACCCGTTCGGCCCTACATTCCAAATCCCTTGCGTTGTTTTCAGTGCCAACGTTTCGGACACTCGAGGAACGCTTGCAGAGGCCAACTAACCTGCGCACGTTGCGCAGTGGTTGGCCATGATAGCTCTAACTGCACAGAGAAAGAGAGGTGTGTCAACTGTCATGGTGACATCCCTCCTATTCTCGTAGTTTTCCTATAGGGGCACTTTAAAAGGAGATAACTACACTTAAGATTACCACCAATTGTTCATACCTTGAGGCTTGACGACAGGTTACCTCTCGTTGCCCAAAAGCTTGAGTAAGCTATGCAACCGCAGCCAAAAAAGCCACCAAATCAATTAGTACACAAACAGAATCGGTTTTCCTTTCCCTGATCAGATTACCCTAGACAACAACAGTAAAGACAAAATCAACGTCAAATTCTGTAATTAAAAAAAAAGCTTCTTTGACAAGAAAAAAAGTCACGCTAAGGCTTATAAAATAAAATCTGCAAAGGAGGGCTCAATATCCACCCGTAAAGCCTTGTCCCTGGAGGCTGACGCTGTATCTTTACATCCCTCAGACGTGGACTTATCGTTCGAGGAGATGTCAGATGACACGCTTTCCAGCTCCAGGAGAAGAGCTTTTCAAACTATATTATAACTTCCTTTGTTGCTCGGAACTGCCATGGTTCGCGTTCTCATCATGATGACATCAAGTCTATAATTTCAGCCTATAACCCCACGTGTGTTGCACTTCAGGAAACTTTCCCGAAGTCAAGTAATAGATTTTCGATACGTGGGTTTAAAAGCTTTAGAAAAAACTGGTGACGATGGCGCAGTGTCTGGAGGTGTATGTATATTAATATCTAATACTTTTCCCAGCACTGTCCATCCATTGAATACTACTCTACAGGCTGTTGCGGTAAGAACTCCTACTTCATGTATAAAAACAGTCTAGTTTATATTTACCTCCACATGATGTCATCCGCCAAGAGGAACTCGATGCTAAATAGATCAGCTGCCAACACCATTTCTACTGTTAGGTGACTTTAACGGCCACAGTTCTTTGTGGGGAAATGATAATGTTAACTTACGCGGTCGGCAGATAGAGCGGTTTATTTCAGACAACAGTCTCTGCTTAATACCGACAAGAAGACATATTTCCATTTACCAACCAGAACATTTGATTCTTTCTATCTGGCCATTTGTTTCACTCATCTCTTCTGCCATTGTTAAATTTAACTGTAGGAAATGCTGCACAACAGCGATCATCTTCCTCTCGTCATCTCTCAGACTGGAGGTAGTAGTGTCGGACAACGTCTACCTACTTACGTGTACAGTCAGGTAGATTGGACGTTATTTACACAACTGGCAGTTATTGATAGCGAAATGGTTAAGATCGATAATATTTATGATGCCATAAGTAAAGTTACCGAAACAATTATTAATGTAGCTGATGCATCAATACCTAAAAGTTCCTTTATACAACACAGGCGTTGCAAACTTTGGTGGAATGATGAATGTCAAAAAACCTATAAGAAACAGAGGAAGTTATGGGGATTATTTAGAAGGTACCCCACAACGGAGAATCTTATTACCTATAAGAGAGAAAAATCATTAGCTCGCAGAACTCGTCGTCGAAGTGAGAAGGAATCCTGGTCTCGCTATGTGTCCTTTATTACTTCCTCCACATCCAGTAAACAGTTGTGGAGAAGAGTGAAAGCAGCTTATGGAATATATAGACAATTTTCCATTTCTATTTTGAAATCCGGAGCTGCTGTATACTCTTCTCCTAAGGACATTGCTAACGTCCTTGGTGAAACCTTTGCTAGCGTCTCAAGCTTACAGTCCTTCGTTTTTAAGGACAAAGAGTCGTTCTGAGCTTACACCAATTCGTTTCAACCATGGACAAGCTTTGCCTTACAACTGTGAATTTCAGATGTTGGAATTGAAGAGAGCATTACAGCAAGCCAATAATACCAGTCCAGGACCAGATGGAATCAGCAATCAGATGCTTCGAAATTTAAGTCCAGGTTTCCTTTTGAACTTGTTGCTTTTGTTTAATAGTATCTGGATTGAAAATAAATTTCCATCCTTTTGGAATAATGCAATAGTGATTCCAATCCTTAAGGCTGGAAGGATCCTTCAGATCCTTCACATTATCGACCAATAGCTCTGACGAGTTGCGTATGTAAGACTCTCGAAGGTATGGTCAACGCCCGTCTCGTACATGTATTTGAAAGAAATAACTGTGTACCTATCAATCAGAGTGGCTTCTGTAAAGGAAGATCCACTCTTGATATTATTATATATTTGGAAACCCAAATCCGCAACGCTTTTGTGCGGAGGACCTATCTGGTTTCCATTTTCTTTGACATCGAGAAGACATACTACCGTGCATGGCGTTATGGAATTCTCCGTTCATTGTATGATTTTGGCTTTCGGGGTAATCTTCCAATATTCCTAAAAAGTATTTTACGCTCCCGTATTTTTCAAAAATACGTATTGGAACAGCTTTTTTCAATAATTTTATCCAAGCCGTGGTTGTACCTCAAGGCTATTTTAAGTGTCATCCTTTTTAATTTGTACATCAGCTGCATCCTCCATCAAATTTCACCTCCTGTATATGGCACGCTTTATGTTGATGACCTGCAAATGTCATGTGAGGGTTCTAACATGCGATTAATTAAGAGACAATTACAAACATAATAAACTCGCTGCATGGTGGGCTGAGAATGGCCACACATTGTCTCCTAGCAAGAGTAATTGTGTTCATTTCTGCAGGAAGACTAGCCTGCATATAATGTTCCTACTATATACATAAACAATACACCCATCCCTATTGTCAACGAGAGATAAAATTTCTGGGTATAATATTTTACCGAAAACTAAATTTTCTTACGCATGTGCTTCATTTGCGGAAGAAGTGCGAACGATCGCTTACTATCCTCAAGGTGCTTTCTAATACATCTTGGGGTGCTGATCGCACTACATTACTTCGTGCCTACCAATCATTAATTTTGTCTCGTATTGACTATGGGTGTGTTGTGTATGGATCTGCTAGTTCTTCTGTTCTACGCAGACTGGATACAATACATCACTTTGCTTTGAGAATATGTTCAGGCGCATTCCGCACATCACCCGTCCAGAGTCTATATGTAATGTGTCAACTACTGCCTTTAGACCTGAGACTAATGCAGCTGTCTCTATTATTATACAAAAATTATGTCTTACTCTCATCATCTATTAGTTTCGATGACTGATACTCCTGTACTAATGAGGCTGTATGACGCGTGTTCATACAGAATTTCAACTTTTCTCACTCGTACAAAGTCCAGCTTATTGTATTCAGATATATGTCATGTCCGTTTTGACAAAACGGACATTCTCTTACATCCACCTTGGTATGATCCACAGATTAAAATTATCAATCCTTTTGCTCGTTATAGAAAATCCGACACAACAACTACTGTTTTCCAGCAGCTGTGTACCTCACGTTGCTGTCAGTGTGCCACGTACACACCAATTTTAACCGATGGATCAAAATCTACAGGACATGTTGGTTGTGCTGTAGTTATTGAGAACAAAACTCTTAGCTACAGTCTCCACGCGTCCTGTTCCATTTTCTCTGCTGAAGCAACAGTTATTTATCAAGTGTTTCAGCAGATGAATACATGTGATAGTTCTAAATACTGTTTGTACACTGACAGTTTGAGTGTGTTGGAAGCTTTGCGGAACAATAGTTTTGACTGCCATCCTCTTGTGTCTAGAATTTTCTGAGCATTAGATTCCCTTGCTGGTAAAGGATATGACATTATTTTCTGCTGGATCCCCAGTCATATTGGTCTCGATGGTAATGAGCGGGTTGATGCGGCTACTAAATCTTCATCTGGTCCATGTCTTCTATCAGTTCCTTTGACGTGAGAAGAACTGTTAAAATATTTATCTATTCTCTTTGGCAGGAGTCCTGGAACATGCAGGTCGATAATAAATTGGGTGCCATATTTCCATACATCACCTCATTAACAGTTTTACCAATATGAAGTGCTGATGTTAGATTAACTCGACTTCGTATTGGGCACACATGTTTCACACATAGACATTTGTTTTTAAGTGAATTAAATCCATGGTGTGAAACGTGTGATGAACCATTCACTATTTCTCATATTTTAATTTCATGCCCATATTTTAGCCAATATCGTTTACTTTTTTTAACTGATATTTTATCCTTATTTGATTTGCTTGGGGAACAACACCACAGGAACCTACTTACCTTTTTGAAGGCAATATGTTTTTTACATTATATTTAATTTGTGTTTTTTAAATTTCAAAATTATATATATATATATATATATATATATATATACATTGAATGATTTTTGTTTTTTTAAAGTTTTCACGTTACTTGGGTTTCTAAAAAAAATAATAAATAAATATAATAAAATAATAATAAATAAATATTCTTGGTGCAGCATGTCCATTTTTGGACCTTGCACCATAAAACCCACCCAACCAGAAGCTGCTACTCATTGTCTTTACCCAGTGGTCACCTGTGAACCAAGTCACAGAGGCAAGCAGCATTACCCACGCTACACCAACACCCTATGAACACAAACCCGTTCATAGGGTGGGCCACATTCATGTGTCATCTCTGAATAAAATATAGAGAGAAAGTAACATCCATACACGAACCAGGATTTGAAACCGGTACCTACAGCTCAGGAGTCAGGAACCCTAACAACTCAACCATCGGTCGGCGTGTCGATAAACATTGACCATTAAATTATTTTGGATGTGCGGGAATAAAAAATGTTGCATACCAAACCAAGGTTATGTACGGCGTTTTTTTTTTTTTTTTTCATATGAGGTTTATTAGACTAGAACCTACAGTGATTCTCAACCACTTGATAAAGCAGAAAAACCAAGCCTAAGGTGGGATTCAGACCTATGAACTGTTAAACCGAAGACCGAATCTTTAACCATTCGACTGCCAACTCCACTAATGCCAACGGCGGATGACCCATCAGTTAGATGTTTTGGCCATGAAAATATTTAGCCAGGGTGTGGAAGCTTGCAACGTCGGAATGAAGAATAGTTTTTCTTATGACTTCTGGAAAACGAATGTTCGTGTACCATTCAGAATTAACAGTTTTACGTTGTTCTTACATCAGTCACCAATCATCTGAAATGGCTAAGAAACAATCAACCTTGTGTTTTCGTAAACAACTTTAGTTTCTATTTGGCTCGTCTTGGAAGATCCATACAGTTGATTGCTATTTTATTTCTGATTCACGCGCATTGATCCATGATTTGTCATCTGTGTGATTGTTTCACACAGATTTTGATGCTCCTTGAACAATTTTTTTTTTTCAATATTTGCATCAATCAAAACGTGCCATCTTTTGAGCTTTTGCCAGATTGTTCAGCATCCAACGCGAACGTATCTTTCTTAAGACTAGAACTTTTAGTAAAAGTTTTGAAGTTTACTTTTCTTTATAGTAACCAATATAATATTACTATTCTCAAAAGCTATTCTGGAAACAATGTAAATAACCAACTTACAACAGTGATTTTGAAGTTCAGAAATTGAGATTTATTCGACTATTAATTTCCACCTGTTCAAGTAGGGTAAGAAGTTTTAAACTACTTGTATCAAGTCATTCTTTTCACCCATGAATGTTACCATCCATAATTGAATGATGGAATTCTAATGATAGTGGTTGTTGCATACAGCAGCTGCGAGATGTTGCATCTGCTATAAGTAACAACTCACTGCCATAAAAAATCCGTTTATTAAAGAAATTAAGGCCTTCGTTACTTAAATTTGGATGTTCTACTCCACCCGAGATACTTTTTGATTGACTTAGCAATAAATCACATTAAGCACACTACAGTTAATTTTAAAAATAGTGTCTCAGTTTGAATTAATTTGTAAATGCTGTATTAAATTTCCTTTTATGTTAAATTATTGAATTTTTCACTTTGAATACATTGTAAAGGTTACTTAGTGCTACCAATCACAATATTCTATGTTGTGATTTTAAATTTTAAAGTGTAATTTAAAACTTTACATTAAGAGTGTGAGAGCGAAACAAATGAATAAATAATAGAAAAATATTTTTCATTAAAATGAGTACAAACACTGATTTTCGAAATAGTTTTATTTTAAATAAGGAAATTATAACTTACATCAATAGTTTAAAAAAAATGAATACAAATAATATACTAAGCAATCACATATTAGTAGGAAAAAGGCAATACAGTTATACACTAAAAAAAGTAGAAAACACAGAACTATACCTAACAAGGCGGAAAAAATAAAAATTAATAAAAATGAATGTATTTCAAATAATGTAAAATTTTCTTTCATCAACATATTCTATTTCAGATATTATAAAAATTTGAACTTATGTTAACCATGAAAATTTCAATCATATCCGATGATTTTTAATTAATAAGCAAAATTAATTTTAATATTTGATTTTATTTAATTACTATATTTCATAAATGTTTGTATGAAGTGAATTCCTTAAAATTTCAAGTACTTAGAAAATGAATTTAAAAGGTAGGGAAAGCATTGTTATGAATCATAATGTAGTCTTTGTCTCACAAAATTATCAGAAATCTTCATTAGTTGGTATCTTTTTATAAAATATTTAACATTTAAAATTAGTGAAAATTTTGAAATTCGTTATGCAAATTATAGTTAATACTTAATTATAAAATGGACATAAGAACCTAAAGAGAGGGGGAGAAAATAATATGCTAATATTTAAAGGCATGTAATACATTCAACATCTAATACTTTAAGTATCAATGTTGAATGTATAACATTATATCTAAAGTATTAAATGTTGAATGTATAATATTTTAAGTATTAGATTTTAAATCTTAATTTAAACTTTACATTAAGATTTTGAGAGGGAAACTCTAATGAATAAATAATAAAATAATATATTTTCATCTAATACTTTAAGTATTCTAATATATATTATCTAATATACTTAAAGTATTAGATGAAAATCTGATACTCAAATAATTTAAGTATTAGACATCTAACATTTATTATTTTAATTATTATATGTTGAATGTATAACATGCGTCTAATAATTAGCATATTATTATCTCCCCACTCCTTTTTCTAAGTTCTTGTCTAGATTTTATTAGTTACTTAAAGCACATTAGTTGCTCTGACATCAAATACTTAACGTAACTAATATTAACGACTATAAGTATTAGTTTAGTATGGTTTGTTTGTCGCTCAACGGTCATTTTTTATACACGTGAGTTAGTCAGATCGGGACCTGTGGGTTAAAGTGGATTCGGAACCACTACAAACATCCATGCCCAAGGTGGGATTCGAACCCACGAACTGTTGAACCTAAGGCAAAAGCGCTAACCATTCAACTGACAGCTCGGCACTATAAGTATTAAGTAATCCAATAAATAATATTATAAATGTTAGAATCTGTTCAACATCTAATCGCATTTAAAACGTTGAAAGTTGCTCATTTTATATGCTTTAAAATATATGAAATACATGTTATAAGCCATTAAATGGAATATCTTAAAAAGGAGTTTATTTACTTCGCCTCTGATGAAAAATAGATGGTTCAGAACTCATATATATATATATATATATATATATATATATATATATATATATATATATATATATATATATATATATATATATATATATATATATATAGATATAGATATATATATATATATATATATATATTCAATATAAAATATATCAATGCATTGTTACAAACAATTTTTTTTAATTTATTATTTTTTTTATTTGACTCAACCCTGTAAAGTTGTAAAATTTACTATAGCTCGCATTAAATGATTCACTACATTGCCATGAGGTTACACATTTAGTTTATACTTTTTAAACATTTCTCCAAAATGATCAATGAAATCTTTTGGGAGCTTTCTCATTTCAGTTTGCTCGTTTTGTGAATATATTTGCTTGTAGAAGGGAGTTCAAATTTTCATAAGCTATCGAATCACATTTTCTTTTTCAAATAACGGTTTCCAAACTGGGAGATCGTTTGGCCATTTTCCTGCGTAAAGTTCCGACAGCCTCTTCTTCGTGTACAATAAGCTCATGATGCTGAAAAAAAGAATTATTTTAAGCAGATATAAACTATATTTATACAGCCGTGTCATTAGCAAATATAAAATTATAAATCCACAACGAATAATTGAATATTTTTTAATCAATAAAAATATTTTTAATACAGCAATATTTTTAAATATGCCAATGCCGTTTCTGAATCAATCTTTTTTTGACATCAAGTCAAATTATCATTTTGCTATCCCTTTTTACTTTTATAAATATAAAAGGGATAATATAAAAATCATATTTTTTCAATGAAATACTTTTTACATTTTGACTTTGTTGAATGAATTAATCCTCCTTCACTTATGAAAATATCATTGATTATGTCTTTCAAAGTACCCGTCTCTGATTCTGTAATATGGAGAGCTACTTGAAAACGAAAGATGGCATTGTCATAATACAAGGTAAAACTACCCAGTATCTCGTATTTCTCTATTAGCATTATTTCTTAGCCCGATTAAACAAAGTAAAATTGCTAAATATGTATACACACACACACGAGTTTCCATAATGAAAAGCTCATGAACAGACAAATATGTACTTGTCTGTTCATGAGCCCACAATGTTCTGAAAGTAATCTTTTAACAGATTTCAACTCTTAATCATTTGCTGTTAATTTTCAAAAGAAAACTGAAGGATAAATTTCAGTTTGTACGATATCATATCTAGTTAATTTTGCATTACAATGTCTTTGAATGATTTCTTTGTAATTGAAGTTCTTCAACAATTCGATATCTTCTAATTGAAAAGTAATTGCTAAATTCAATTAGATAATTGAATTAAGAATTGTTTTTTGAATTTGATACTAAATTTTGTCGGCCGATTTGTCAAAAACTGTTTCGCGACCATACGATAGATATATTTTTTTTCGGTATTAAATGCAAGAAGTTCATTTTGATGTTCCTTTCAAAGAACTAGTAATTGACTAGATCGGGAAATTAGATACATTATTTGAAGAATCGTTGAACAGATAGTTGTTCTTATTCACATTGAATATTGATTCTCACCGTATTCTGATCTATAAGAAAATGTTATGTGTGCCTTATATGTCATATTATGAGCATTGTGGGCTATGATTATCTTTTATTAAAATACCAAAGATGCAGTGAAAATAAATCACATTTATAAAAAATTACATGTCTTGCAAATCCTAAAAAAATATTTCAAATTAAATTAGTAGTAAATTATTTAATACAGAGTAATGTGTGGTGAAATATAATTTAATTAATAATTTAATATATTTTTATATTTATAATATTTGTCAATAAAATATCCTGCAGTCAATAATAATAGAACTGAATTGTGTAAAAATATCATGATTGATTTGTAAACATATAATTTTCATAAAACAATTAAAAGAAAGTACCCTGTAAATATCAAATGCCCTGTCTGTTGCTAGTAGGAATGATATTAAACATTTGCCTTAAGTAACAACGGTAATCGATTCACTTCGATCAAGCAAGTTTTCCGATACATTTGCATGTATGTAATTAGAATAAATTGGTAAAAATGTAATAAAAATGTTCTTTCATCCATATGAATATTGAATCTGTTTTTGCACAGTATTCAGCAAGTTTCCATAAAATGCTTGAAGATCAAAATTAATTTTATTAAAAGCGTTTTATGTTTTTATGAAATAAAATATTTTTTGCAAAAACTAATCTCTTGTACTTTTAGAATAATAATATTAAAGATATTCTTAATTTTACATTATTTTTAGAGCAAAAAGATCAAAATATAAAACTGCAATAATGTAACCATACAATTAAAAAGATCATAAGAGAAAATATATTTTTTTTTCTAACTTATTCAGCAAGTTTCAATGATAGTGAAAATATTTAGGATCACAAGATACAGGTTTGGTTTGTTTGTCGCTCAACGGTCATTTTTTGCACACAAGGGCTAATTAGACCGGGGCCTACGGTTTAAAGTGGATTCCGAACCACTACAAACATCCATGTCCAAGGTAGGATTCGAACCCACGAACTGTTGAACCGAAGGCAAGAGCGCTAACCATTCGGCTGCTAACTCGGCCACAAGATACAGGATGCGGCTAGCTATCTTCTTTATTTTGAATGGCGGTAACACAAAAAGTAGTAAAGCTAATGAGGTTGGCGTGATCTCGTTTCAAAGAAGATATTATACAGTTTTCTGTGGCATCATGGTTTAATCGCCATGGAGTAATGAATACCATGCATTTGTCGCCGAGGCCTATTTTTTTTAGGTGTCTCACTTCAATGCAAAAGAATTTGCAGTGGACAGCGCGTTCTCCAGATTTTATCCTATGCAATCAATTTTTTTTTTGTGGGGGTGTTTAGAGCCACGTGACTATACTGACCACCCACAAACATGGAAGATCTGAAAAGAGACATTCAAAGAGAAACGGCCAACATATCTGCCAGTGTCCTGGAGAGAGTGATGAGAACAGCGGAATTCTTTTCACTTAGTGTATCGCCAATAGCAGGCGTCATTTGTCCAATATGGTATTTAAAAATATGTAAACTAAGAGTTTAAATATTTAACTTTTGTATACAAAAATAATAAATAAAAATACATCTTTAATACTTTTTGTGTTATTGCAATACGAAATAAAGAGATTATCTTGGCGCAACCAGTGAAATATTGCAAATATAATTCTATTATAAATATAGAAATAGACAAATAACTTACTATTTATAGATGTTTGGTGTGTATTGAGAAGACCACAACATTAATAGGAAAGGTTGGAAAGCAACCCAAGATTCGTAAAGCTTATTGATCGCTGCTATCAAGGCAAGATGGCCGCACCTCTCAGAAGTCATGTTCACACATTCGTAGTGATCGTATTCCTTCTCTAAAATCTAATTTCAAAGCAAATGAAGTATCTTGTATCAATATTAAGAGCCATTAACATTTATAAATCGTAGAAAGCTATTCAGTCTTATTGAAGAAAGAAATTTATACCTTATCTGTTTGAGTGGTTATTGTCTTCCCAAGTATGCTTGAACTGAAAATGCCGGGAATTACAGTAGTTACTGTCACACCATACGGTCTCAGTTCCATTCGAAGCGTATCAAAATAGCCCTAATGGATTGTAATTATAAACATTCATTGCTCAAAATCACAGAGGAAATTCATTTTTAAACAATTCTAAGTAACAAGAGAAATGTTATACATTTAATCTTTTCTTCAATATGTAATTTATTTTGAATCAGACTTTATTATATTAATTTTCCGAAAAACATGAAAAGTATAGAGCTGTTTTATAATAAAATAAAATATGAGAATTTCTACAATTAAGAAATGTTAGAATAGATTTTTTGTCATTTTCGTTCTTTATTTTAAAGTTTTTTCTTTTTTTTTTCGTTTACACGATTTTGAAGTAACATTGTTCATCAAACATTTTTATATGAATTTTTTTGTTCAGTCTCAATTCCTAAAATTTTCCTTCAAAAAAATAAATTATTTTGATATGTAATTAAGAGATGGTCAGTTTATTCTGACACATGTGTGAATGATATGGTCTACTTTGTATTCTGGAGTTACCCGAATTTTATAATAACTTTTTTCTTTATTCGTTGTATTTAAACTTGAACATACAATATTTCGTTCTTCAGTATAATTTCATGTTGTGTTAAAGATTTCAGTCCATAAGATGCACACAAAAATAACTTTTATAAAATTCTAAAAGATACTCATACTAACTGCTTTTTTAATTTGATTTTGAGATTTCCAATGAGCATTGATCATAATTTTTTGCTATTAGAAAGATAATATTGTACTAATCGTGATTTACTGAGGGATATTAATTAAATGCTTTATGTTGGAAAAAAAAATGCATTGTAATAACTTCTCTTGGACTGGATAAATTTATTCATGTATTTTTAATTCTCAAATTACAAACGACTTTTTCTGCTTTGCCATTTTTTTTTCTTTGAATCCTTCCACTCTTAGTACAAAAAAACAACTGTATGTTCGAAAATTATCCATCTTCAACTGCCATTGTTGTGAAGATTTTAACCCCATGCGAAAGGTTAACATCAAAGGATTAAAGCCCGATAGATAAGGGTGATTTCCTCCAATTCATGACAGTTCGTTTATATGATTATATAGAAGTCAATGACGACAAATTCAAAGATGAAATTCAGTAGCCAACAACTAATTTAATTCGTGAGGGCTCAATATTATTTGCTACAAGTATGGAAACACATTTTCTTATTCATGATCTTGATATAAATAAAGATCATGAAATTGAAAAATTTCAACATAATCTTAAGCTTTGTGCAGCAGAATGTCAAGAATTATATAAGCAACTGGAGTAATCAAAAAAGAAAGAAAAAAAAAAAAAAAAAAAAAAAAACAGCCACTAATAACAGTTTTTTTTTTCAGTAAGGGAAAGAAATCCCAACAGAAATTGTTTATAACAATAGAAAATTTTCATTAAAATCCAAGCAGAGATAGTTGTATGTGACACATCTACTTGTAATGATTCCGACGACTGGGAGATGGCGCCGCGGAGGCTGTGAAACGAGTTTTTAAAAACAGAAGTGGAGGCAGTGAAATCTGCTGTTTTATTCTTTAAAAAAAAAAAAAAAAAAGAATAGCGGAATCGTTTAGAATATTGGATGTGTGTTTTCATTTATAAAATTTCGTATAACTTTATTTAGTGTTCTGCGCAATCTAGAAAATAATAAATAATTGGTAGCAAAAATTATGTATTCTAAATTCGCAGCAAAAATTTAATAAAGTACCATAGCATAATGAGAATATTTTTGATCAAGTTCTTATTAACATGCACGCTTGTTACCACATAGCTATAATTAATTGTTAATTAGTAGTTATAATACCAACCTGAATTTTTATACTTTTTTTATGTACTTATGGAACAAATTTTTACGGTAAACTAAATTCAATATATTTTGCACTAAAAATTTATTGATTTTGTTTCCTAAATGTGTAATAAAGTTCTCATTATTTCATTACTGTGGTGTTTTGGAATTAAAGCTTATCCTCTTACAAAATTGCTCTTAAAATTGTGAAGCATCCCTAAATTCATCACAAGTTACATGTATTTCTACGCGATTATGTTTTCATGATTTTCTGAAGTACGTGTATACCATGTTAGGAATGAGTATTTGTAATGTAATCTTTTTGTAAAATCGAATTAATTATCATTCTATATCTTTTTATGATAGTACTTACACTGAACATGATGCTTATAAAAGAGTAAGTAATGTGTTATCACAAAATAAACAAATACAAAAAATAATTTAGTCCTTTATGCATTTCAAATTTTTATTCATTGTAATTTATTTCTTGTAAAGTTCGTAGACTTATTGTCAATCTTTGTTCGTAGTCTTACAGACATATTTTGTTCGTAGTCTTATAGTAGTCTTTTGGTTAATATAGCCAAAAATTATTTTTTGTCCAGAAATTGTCTAAAAATATATCCTTTTGACTATATTAACCACTGTCTTATGTAGTCATATGATATGGTTGAATTGGGCAATTTTTAATAGTCTATTTTCAGCGGGGTAACGCGGGTCATCATTTATCTCTTCCTTATGATTTCTCGAGAAATAAATGTAAAAATTGTTTTGAAGATGAAAAATTGAAATATAGTGGTTATTCTTAATCATCTTTTTTCATGATGTTCTTAATACATATATCTTACCTAATATACTTGAGATAAAAGGTCAGATTTATAAGATATTTTTTAATTTTGTAGTAAAGATTAATTTTTAAAATTAGTATCACTATGAAACACAAAGTATCACATGAACGCGTAGAAAATAAGCAGTGCACAAGATATTTGTTTTGAAACTGGAGGGTAAACATTTTCTTCAGTAAATAATGCCGTTTCATCTCAAGAACAGATTCTTATGAACCTTATGTTATTTAATCAATGACTTATTTCCCTATTTAAGAAAGCGAGCTAATATTTAACAAAATAATTTTTATCAGTGTAACTTAATAATGTAAATCACTGATTGATCTTTATTAACATACTTTCACTTAGGTTAAAAATAAAAAGTTTGCTTGTAAATGGTATCTATTTAATAATGGGTTCCCAAACTTTTTTTTTTTTCTTTTGGACCACTTTCAAAGTTTTACTATTTTCGGTAGACTCCTGCTGCTACATTTCTACTATATTCCCAAAACTCCTAGAAAAGATCGCCCTAAATTGGGAGTGCTAAGAAAATAAAGTAGCACATTTTCTTGTGTCCTATTTAATAAAATAATACTTTATTAAAATAATACATTTATTCTTACAAACAATCATCAATTGATTCATGGATTGACATCGATTCACTTTTATGTTCAAAATCCCGCAAACAAATAAGTAGCGTTTTGTTCTTGGCATTTACATTTATATTAATGTAGATCGCAAGCTCAGCGCAAGTCGCATTTCATCTCTTTGCAGGTCCAAGCAAGCCTTCCGGACGAGCGAATGAACCGACGGCACTTTGCATGTCTCGACCTGTGGTGTACACTTGTACTATTATCTATTTTTCTATTCAGTACTATGTTTGAACTGAGTCTCGAATATTTTTTAGTACCTTCCCAGTGAATGATGCTACCTGCCTACGTTGATAGGTAAATCCAAGCCAAAATTTTTGTTCTTTATTATGAAAACCAGAAAAATTTTCGTGGATCCCCACTTACAACTTCTGAACCCTTGTTTTTTTTCACGTCTACGTGGACCCACGTGTGGTCTCCTATGGACCCCTGAGGGTCCACCTGGACGACTTTGGGAACCTATGGTTTAATATTTACTTTACACTGTTTGAAAAAAAATTTTTCTAAAACCCTTTATAAAACTTTTGAATTCATAGCTTTGGGTTAACATTACTATTCAGATTGAATCTTGAAAAATTGATTACTGCATTCTTAACGGTATTTTATGTGTAAGATAAATTATCGCTGAAAAAAACCCAATATTTTAAATTGGTAAATATAAATTTGTAATTTTTAATACTGCACATTCAAATTATATAAGTTTTGTATTTATTTCAGAAAATGTATATCAGTATATTCTTTAACATAAATTTTTGTCATATAGTAATGAATTTCATACATGTAACTTACAAATTTTACTCAACACAAATTTAAAGTGTGAAGTATTAACGAGATAAATAATTTAATTAAAACTTTTTTTTAAATAAAATGTAAAAATATACTTACAGCTAAAGCATGCTTCGTTCCACAATAAGCTGCTACTGACGGAATACCTGTAAAAATATTTAAATTAGATTGCAGTAATTGATTGTCAGATTAAAAAATCTATTCTTTCTTCAGCGTTTGTGATTTATATATATATATATATATATATATATATATATATATATATATATATATATATATATATATATATATATATATATATATATATATAGATAGATAGATAGATACACACACAGGGTGATTCTAAATTGTTATTACAAATTAAGAAGGGTGATAACACCCATCCATACAAGCAATAATTACATAGGAACATAGAGTCAATTCTACTCTGACAAGCAGTAAAGAGGAAAGTAGAAACGTATCAAGAAGCTATCAAAAATTTTCAGTATGCAAATTTTCAGAGAGAAGAAGCAGCATTCATTTTGCTCTAATTTGTTACCCGAGAAAGACAATCAGAGTAGAAGTTGTCTTTTAAAAACGGCGGAATATCATTGCTTCAAGTGTTATCTGGATAACATCGTACAAAAATTTTCGTGAATGGTATGGGGGGCGTACACGTAAGAAGAAATATCTGATATGCACCACATATTCGGTGAAGAAAAAGGGAAGGGACGCAAAGCACGAAGATAGTAAGAAATGCGGTTTCCAACTAGTCGTAGTCCAAGTCATCCTTACCTTTTCCAGTGTTGATTCTTCGCCGGTGTCAACTGTGCAACGATACACGTGGTCGGCATTTCGAGCATTTGCTGTGAGGTTTTCACTAAACAATAAATAGGATTGTGAAACTTTTAGTATTATTCATTCGCTTACCCAACAGTGTTGTAAGTTCAGTAGAGAATTCCTCTTTTCTGTCTCTCAGAGTGGAATGCAATCATATATTCTTATGCAACTATTGCTCTTCAGGGTGGGTATTATCAACCCTCTTAATTTGTAAAAACAATTTAGAATCACCCCGAATATATATATACAGTAACCGCCGAAAGTATACTTACAAGCGATTAATGTAATGATACATAAAGGAATAAAATTAAATGAGAGCATTTTAGGTACCTCAAATAAACACATTTTAATAGTAATTAGTAACAATTATTTGAAAGAGGCAATATGAAATAAAAAATATATGCATAAATTAAAAAAGAGAATTCACATGCACCAGAAGTCAGCGTACACTTACAAAAATGTTGAAATTAATCCTAGTTTTCATAAATTTAATGTTTGGTTGGATAGCTTTTTCTTTTTAAAACTTCTCTCAATCTATTTGGCATCGAGTGAATAAGTTTTGAAACCTCTTCTGAAGTTATTTTTTCCTCATTTTTCTTTCATAATAGATTTTAGCATTTCTTTGGGTGTTATGTGATCTTTGTTTCTTCGTTCAAACAAATCTCGCAAATGTTTAATGAGATATAGGTGTGGGAAATAGGAAGGTGTATGCAGATGGTTTGACACATGATACTGAAGTCATAACCGCTCATTGTGTGCTGTCCTGCTGGAAGAAATAATCTTCATCCAATCTAAATTTTTGGGCACTTTGTTTAAGGTTTCCTTTTAATATGTTCAAGTAATCAACTTCAATCATTGTCGATTCAATAAACACTAGGTTACCAACTCTACTGCTTCCCATACACCCCTAAACCATAACACCTCCTCCATGTTTGACAGTCGGAAGAAGGTTTTCTGTCTTGAGTTCTGTAGCAGGTTTCCTCTAGACATTTCTTTCCTTTTATACTAAAAATGAAAATTTTGTTCTCATCAGACAAAATTACTTTGTTACAGAAATTCTGAGTCTTATCGAAATGCTATTTTGCAAAAGCAATTCTTTTTGCTCTGTTCACTGGGGAAATGCATGGTTTCTTCTTTGCAACCATAGTATAGAAAATTGTGCCGTTTCAATAATCTTCGAATTGTAGTTAACTAACATTTTTCTGGAATCTCTTAGCAACACTTTTTCTATTTTTGATACTCACAATCGAGTATCTTTTTTTTACAGACGGAATTACAAACCGAGTCTCTCGAAGCGTCAGTTCAGTTGGACGGCCAGTTCTCTCTTTTGATGTCAAAACACCTAGACGTTAATAACTTTCTTGAGTGAGGAAATGTCTCCTACTAACTGTTTCAACGATTGCTCTAAATGATTTACTAGATTTCCAAAGATTTACTGTAATCTTTCTTTCATCAACGCTTATCTTTCTTCTCTTACCAGCCATGTTTTCTAGAAAAAGTTCGACAGCAAAAACCAAACATCAGGCTTCAGAGGATTTCAAACTTACTTCGAAATCTTGCCTAGAGAAAGTAAACCGATTACAAATGATCTGTGAATGCTATTTATTTTTAATGTACTCTGATTTTCGGAGGGCTTTTAAATGTCATTTAGCGAATATTCTTAAATCTGGTGACAAGTTGGTTTATTTGCTTTGTTAACTGAAATATATAAATTTAATGAATCATTGTAGGTGTATTACTTTTTTAACACATAAAATTAATGGATATTTTAGCGTGAATAAAAAGAAAGTTCTCTGAACGCAGACTTTCGGTGGAAAGTGTGTAATATATATATATATTATAATGAAAAGTTCAAAGTTTGATCCCACCCCTATCGAACGACGGAAAAGGTACATCTACCTTCAGTAAGCAAGTTGTCTTGGTGGGTACTTAGAAGTTTTCCAAGTTTTATCTTCAATAGGACGCGAATATGGTCCACTATCTTAAGAAAGTTACCTCTGATGCTAAAATTAAGTGGAAGTTCAAATATCTTTCAACAACTTTAATCTTTCAAAATATATTGTATCAATATAATATGATCTGATCCGAAATACATTAATTAATAGACAAGAATGTAGATTATTTAAAGTTGTTATTGTTGTTACTTATGACACCAACGCTAATGCCGTTGGCTATGCGAATTTAAGTCAGTAGAGTGCGTCTTTCGCTTAGCCAGAGCAACGAGATGAAAGTACGACTTTGCGCTAAGCTCCACCAATAGATGGCACCACCAGAGAATTTACTTCATCAATTTTGACATTAATCTGAAGGGGGAGGAAATACAATATTAAAGGGAAAAACATATGTAATCGAATGATTTATGAAACATGTTTGAAAAACAATAAATCTAGGTGATTAAAATAAAGAAAAAAAAATTAGATGAACGAATTCTATTACTTTCGGTTGAAACAACGAATTTCTTCTTTTAATCAGAAAAAATACATTATTAACATCTTGGCAGGCAAAAATCAAGCCAACAGTTTAAAAACATTAGGAATTTCATTTTCTTTCACTTATCCACTGATTTATATTTTCAGTTGTCTCACGTCAGAAGTACACGTACATAATTTCAATGAATACAAGAATTGATACATTCAGAGAAAATTTAGTGCATCTTAACAGGCGTACGCACACCCCTAGAAGTGCATCAATACTTCAACGTCAGGTACTAGTTCTGTATCACACGACCACAAGCATACCCCATAATGTAGTAAATGAATTAGACTTTCTAAGTCATTATGCAACCATCAAAAATAAAGAGGAGCGGCAGATTAATTTGCCGACTGCAACATTAATTTCTGCTTTGATAAAGAAAAATTACTTTTCATTCAGAATTATAGAGATTTCTTAAAATTATGTGTTGTATAGTACTTGGTTACTCATATATAGTTTACCTTAAATCTGCAAGACTTTCCGAAAGTGAGAGACTTTAATGGCTGTATTTGATGGGATTTTGGCTGTATTGTTAAAGGAAACTTAATGGTACAAACTGACTTGAATAGACATTTCTGGTTTCGGCAGATTTCTTTGACATAAAGCCATTCAGTTAAAACTTGACATTTCAATATTCGGACGCAGCTTCTTGGAAAACAAAAAAAGATCAATAGTAGAATTCACTGATAGATTTATTTCCTGTTTCACTGATTATGAAACGGATAAATTTCAAATGAATATTGAAGTTAAAAATATCCCACAAATCTTTTCATCTTGAAAAAATAATAAAAATACTTAAATTTCAGTGTATATTAGTGATATGAATTAATCTAAAATCTTATCGAATGATTTTTTTAAGTTAATCAATTTTTAGGAATGACAATTCTTTAAGTATATTAGGGAAATATCATCAAATTTGAAAATTAATGTATCTTATGAGCGCTTGACAACTTTATCACTTAATAAACATTTTCTTTCAGTTAGTAAAAAGAAACTTTCATATTAAATATTGCATATTAATACATTTTATACTATTATCTCAAGAATGGGTGTGTTAAAGGGTTTTTAATGCTTAAATATCACCTGAACATCGCAATAATCGGTATTTAATATAAGAAGGCGAAAATATTTTAAAAATATCGTAAAAAGTGGTGATTTCAAACTCAGAACAAGTTAAGTGCATACCAAATTTTCCAGCTATACTTGAAATGACAACTATGTGTCCACTTCGCTGCTTTATGAACTGCTTCGCTACTTGTTTCGTCAACGACACTGTACCGAAGAAATTGACATCAAAAATCGCCTTAACGACTGAAATATCTGTCTCACTTACCTCCCCTATTTGATAACGGGCTGCGTTATTGATTAGAATATCTATCTGAAAAACATAAACAGAAATTAATGATCTACAGTTAGTTAACAAAAGTTGAAATTTATCATATTAAACATATGTAGCAAAAACATCACTAAAAATGAAAACAAAATATTAATACGCTGGGTATTTTCTCTATACTTATTTAACAATAGAATTATTAGCTTCAAGACAGTGAAAATCAAATTTACATTTTAAATTTATTTTTGATAACTATATACTATGCATTTTAAATTTATATTTAAGAAACAATTTTATAAAAGCAAAACTTATTTTAATAATATTTTCTAGACCGCAAGTAATAAAATTCCAGCTGAATACATTGTGAAATTCGCCAAATATTTCTATCACTAATCGGTGCTATATTCTTTCGATACAAATCTCAAAATTATATCAATTGTTCGGATATCGATATTTGGGAAATAAAATACAAACACAAAAAATACATAATACTATGTTTGCTTACATTAAAAATTAATTTATATCAATCAGTGAAATTAATTAATTTTAATTAGTTTTCAGTAATGCTTAGCTTGAAATTAAATTTTATTCATTTGAATTGCGGATGATTTATCTGTTCAATAATCAGGTTTAAATTTTATTTTTATTTCTGTTTTTTTGTAGAAAGTGTTAATGGAATTTTTAAAAACATTTTTAAATAAAGAATATTTTACTAAACTACAAATGATATATATTACAAAAATATAATCTAATCAATTTACAAATTTCTTCACTAATTGAAAAGCGTTTGGGCTGGAAAACTGAAATTTCGCTTCTGAAGCCCTATAAGGGACGGTTAATTTCCGATGTTAGATCTCTTTCATAAACTTTAATAATTATGAAAATTCCTTTTTTTTTAAAAAAAAAGTTAAGTTTTTCTATTTTTCTTGTAGGTTTCATTTCTCTCTAACTACTCCTTTGTTTAAATTTTCGTATTGATGTCAACGTATTCTAGAAAATTTTAATTGTTCCAATAGAGTTTTCTGTAAAAGTTTGCAATGGGGTTACTCTTGAGTCTTTGCGATTTTCTTGACGCCAAAAAAAGTGCCAAGATGTAACTAACAAAATGGCTCCTACACAAAAGCTATACAAACATAAGGTTACTGGGATTACCAGAAATAAAAGTATATCACCAAACCAAGTGGTACCCGATTCTAGACCAAATCCGATTTTTTCATTTTATTCTTTAATATCTAGACAACTTAATAAACTTCAGCTTTTTCGCTTCAATCTATAACTTTATCCCTAAAATAATTTATACTTCAATCTTTTAGCAGCAGCATTTTAACATGTATTTTTACTCTACTTTCTCTCTTTCTGCTGTTTCAACGAACTAATTGCCTTACGAAACAGCGGGAAAGGTACTTTTATTCTGTAGAATCATTATACAAATAAATTTTCAAAGAATTCTCTCAATATACAGATAAATTCTTTTTATCAGTCTGTTCAGCCAGTTTTGGAAATTGAAATCCTTTAAAGATTTAAATATTTGTTTAAAGATGAATGATGAACTGAGGCTTATATCAATGAACTTGTTGAGGCAGCTTACTACGCCATAAAAGACGTCAGATATTCTGCTTTTTAAGCAATAAAACACAACATGCCTTCTCATTGGTACAATATAGATTATATAAATTCAATATCGTTTGGAAAAGACTTTAATTAAAAAGTAAGTTTATTCAGCATGATGTAAGAGTCTGCATCAATTTCTAATAATTGATACGTTTCTGATTCTAGTTTTCTCTCCAAGGTAATATTATTCTGATTAGATAATCTATTAAAAATAGAGATTGTTATAATCAAAAGATTAGTATATCATTCATTGAGGAGATGAAGGTTTAGAAGAAATGATTTATATTTGAATAAAATTACAATATCTTAAAATTGTTGTTGTTATCGTGTTAATATCTACCTCATGCACCACCATTTATAAAAAAATGGTTTAACTTTCTGTGAAAAATCTCCATGGAAAACAATTTACTAGTTTATTACCTAAAAATAAACGCGCCTCTTAGGTGGTGTCAAAATGTAATGTGAATGAGTAAAAAATACTTTTGTGAAATGTTACGGAATAGTAGAAAATTTCAACTTATTTTCCATTATTTCAATTTATATTTGGAGATTAGAATTAAATACTATTTGTTATAGTTACAATCTAAAATTTGCAAGCTCCACTTTCATTGATAAATATTTTAAATAATATTAATTTTTTTTACAGTAAAATTAAAATTACGGACACCATAACTATTCAAGTATGCAAATTTCTGAAATTAATTAACGAATAATTTCTCTTTCTGTATAAAGAACGTGAAAAGAAAGATAAATTTAATCTATTGCAATAATTAAAAAATAAAATGCAAGCATATGTAGTTTATTTATTTAAAAGAATCTAAAAATTGTTGCAGTCGTATATTCATATTTAATTTTTTTGACACATTGAAAATGTAATTTTAATTTTTAAGCAAAATATAGTATTAAAATGTTAGAAAAAAATTTGCGATCTAACAATAATCATAGACTTTTTTCTTATTAATTAGGATATTTCCTGTTCTTTCTTGTACACTACGTTACTTTTGTTTGAAGTGAGTCACTTATTGGCAATTTGTATAATGAAATCATCTTAATAAACAGTTATTGTTGTTTATCCGTCTCTGTTATTCTAGCTTCGCAGCAGCACATCTTCTCCTACCCCAGTAAACGCATTTATTCTATTTTGGAATACCATAGAAAGCGGCTAACGAAAAGTAACGTCGCACATTTAAGTTAAAATCTTGAAAATAGTTTTGGTAGCTTTTAAATTGTTTTGAAATTTATAAATTGTGTCATTATTTTACACAAATCAAAATGATATATTTTGTTAACTTAAAATTAGAATGTGATAATTTAGAGTAATTTCATTAAAAAAATTAAGCAAAATTATTTGAATATAATTTTTGTCGTTTATTATTAATTTGCTTTGTAATGGAAAGGGAAAAATTAATTGTGGTAAAGATAAAAAAAAATCAATCGAATTTTGTATTACTAAAACTGATTGTGTGTAAAATGATTTATTTTGCAGAAAATATCAAGCAAAATTATATTAAAATTAATAAAAAACATATAAGTTCATATAAATTTCCAAACCTTTTGGAATATATAAAAACAATTATGCTAAATTGAGCGTTTTTATACCTTATTCTGTAAAACTGTCTTTCATTAACAAGGCAAACGTACGGAATAATTATTCTTGTGTATTTACCCTTCCAAAATGGTCCACGGCTTTTTCTACCTTTTCTTTGTGGCAATCTAAATTTGATAAGTCAAATGGCAAGATTAGAATATCTTCTTTTGTCAATTTCTCGCCAGATCTTCCTGAAACAGATCACTCCAGTTTAATATTCGATAAAAAAAAGAAATAGTTAGTTAGATAAATGATATCAAGTAGATTCTTAACAAAATTAGATTTAAAAGATTAAGGAAGAAAATTGCAGAAATAAACTAATTTTTCATACTCAGAAAAAATTAAGTAAAACGTACTTAGGCATTCTTCTTTCACTTTATGAAGCAAATCTTCACTTCGAGCTGTCAAAATCAGTTTAGTACCGACGGTTGCCAATTCATAGGCCATGGCTTCCCCCAAGCCAGTGGACGCTCCTGTAATCCAGACAACACGCCCAGAATAGGCAGCTGGAAAAAAGATGGGAGAAGTACGTAATATATATATATATATATACATTACGTTTGAGAGAAAATATAAATTATTCGTAATTATGTAAATTTTAGAGATATTTTTAAAATTAAAATCTGTAAATAACTTTTTAAATAAATACAATAAATTTATTCTTCAAAAATCGTTTTTAAATTTTGATATATATTTTCAGATAACGGTAAATAAAATTTGTTAGTAAGAATAACTTAATACATGGGTAAAACAAATTGCAGATAAAAATATTTTCTCCTAATATCTTATTTTAAAATATGTTTCATTTAATACATAGTAAAGCTGCAATTAAATGTAAATGTGGTCTAGATAATAGCATTTGAAATTGATCATTTAAGTAATTTTTTATGTGATGATAAAGAAAATACTTTAATGTATTATTTATAAAAAAAGTTATTAACTAAAAATTGTTAAAAGAATTATGTTTATTAAAAATAATGCTTCAATAAATATTTTAATTAATATTAATTAATGTTAAAAGAAGACGTGTGTGTGTATTTTACAAAAATTATCTTTAATAAACTGTATGATTAATTGCCTATCTGAATCAAGTATACTGTTAAATATAATATATTTATATGCGGAAATTATTATTTAAAATTCTTTAAATTCCAGTATTCAAAAACTAATTTGAAAAATTAATAAAATTCTGTAAACTTACAGATTTGTGTTCCATATTTTTCGGCTAGAGCAGTGATCAAGTCACTATCTGCGAGCAAAAACGCCCAGATCAGGAACAAAACAAACAGCCCTGCTGCTGAAGACAGAGCCAAGTATAGGAGAATTACCATATTTAATAACAGCTCAGTCTGCAAAGAAGAATAAATTTCTTTTAATAGCGTCGCTCCTTGACATAATTATCCACATTAAGGTTAAGAAATCGTCATCCATGTCTGCAAATAGTGAAGGTAAGTACAACGCAACGCGAAAATTCTCCCTTCTTACTCGTCAAACGAGTGGTCTCTGGACGAAGAATAAACAAACTTTACAGCTTTGTCAATCTAACTTTTGAACCCTTGGAAAGAGATGAGTAAAAAGGTGTTTAAAGGGTTCCGCTTGAAAAGAGAACAGTCCGTTAGAGAAAAAGAAGTAAAACCACCTTTCTTATCGCATTTCATATTTCAGAAACGTACCAGAGCACTGGCGCATGTAACCTTCAACTTTCAGATACTTTCAAGTGACCAAGCCAAGGTACATCGTAGCCTCGGGCCCTCACCCCTTTGTCTACAGTTTAATTGTGCAATAGGGTATCCTGGGGCGAGGCTGTGTGATGTGACCATGGCTCTATTGAAACACATTCTTCTTCGTTTACGATTGGCTTAGATAGCTGCTTTCACTGCACCAGTTCTTAATTGCCGAGAAAAAGAGTTGATTTATTGGCTTTTAAAATTGTCTCAAGGATTAAGATTGTTAAAAAAAATGTTATTTATTTACCTCAAATATAATTCTTACATTCTAGATTCTTAACATCTGCAATTTTTATGTGGATAGAAAGTTAGGATACATGCATATATTTATACATCATACATACATACATACATACATACATACATACATACATACATACATACATACATACATATATATATATATATATATATATATATATATATATATATATATATATATATATATATATAACTTACATTTTAAAAAATGATATGTTTTTGGAGTCGTCCTTCAAATATATATTGGCTTCTGAGTATGCAGACTAATTACGGTTAAAGTCATAATTTCAAAACTTAAAGAAAGTGATAAAAATTTCATTGTATTACACCAAGTTTTAATAGAAGCATTGTATTAAAATTTTTATAATCTAGATACAAAAATACACGCATATTTTTATCCCCATTTACTATTTAAATAAATTTTGTAAAATTTTATTTGTCAGTTTCTTCAAAAATCTTCAACAGCTTACTAATTAATTTTTACATGTTACTGAAATATGCAAAAATTTTAATTTTTAATCAAACTATTTCATTAACGGGTTTATATCATTCATTTAATTTTTGAAAATTTGACAAAAGTCCATATGGTGGGAGAAGATATTTGGAAACTTTGGAAACTAAATTAATTATTAATATAAATCATAATTAATTTAACACGTTTAACAAAAAAATTGCTGCTCCACTTTTACAACTGAACCGTAATTTGGTGTGGTGTCCAACTTCCTCAATACACACATGCCATAGATACTCGTTTATATGGTAGGCAATTATTCACAGCCCATTCATACAAGGGAAGGATAAAAATAGGAAAGATAGTATATCCATTCCCGAGCCGGGATTCGAATCCAAGACCTGCCTATCTGCAGTCAGGCACACTGACCCTTATACTGGTTGGGAGGCAATTTTAATAATGCTTGTAAAATGTGTGTGATTGTAAAATGTCTATTCGAGATATAAAAATAATGAATATGCAGACTTTATATAATTTGTTGGACAATTAAGCCAACCGAATCTTACAAAGACATTAAAGTTAAAAAATATTTAATTTCTTAGTGTAGTCTGCTCCTTGAGAAATATTATAAATAAAACATAATCTGGTATCCTATACTGGATTAGAGGTAAGATTCCATTTTTTGGAATAGAAATCTCTAGTTCGATTCCAGGCACGGCTGTTGAGCAAAGAGAGATGGATGGCGTGTTTTTGCTTAATGCAGGCAAGTAAGATTTTCACTTTTGCAATACCTGAGTAAATCTATGTTTATTACTATACCTGGCTCATCGAGCGCTAAGTGGTTCAGCGCAGGTCTTCAGAACGAAAGGTTTTGTGTTCGATCCTAACCACTATTGAACTTCATCTTTCTGTATTCACGTCAGTAGGAATAGGTGCTTGAGAATTTTTCATGACTTTTCTTTTCCGTAACATCAATATGGTTCAGTTTATATATGAAAAGAGTTCATCCCAAAAGGCAATTTATGCAGCGGACATTAAAATGTCTTTCAACGGACTTCGCCTTTATACTGTATTAAAATATGTTTTATCATTGTTTTAAACAAAAAGAAGACTTTTTCATTTATCATAACAGGGAAAGGGTACTGAAAATCCCCCCAATCGGTCTTCATAAAAAAAAGTTGAAACATGTTATCTGACTTTATGTAAAGGTGCCGGACAACCAGAGCAAAAAGTTATAATATTGTTGAAGAAATGACAAAAGTTATAAGAGTATTCAAGAAGAAAAATATCAGAACACATCAAAATAGGAGACAATTTTTCAGGTTTTCGATTTCTTTTCTGGGTGCTTGGGATAATTTTTTAATAATTTCATTTTGTTTAGTAACAGTCTTTCATGAAAGCACATGAGATACATTTATCTTCTATGCCTGTAATTAGATTATATTCAGTTCTATAATCAGATCGTCGTGTTAGCGAAATGTTACTAGGGTCTGGGACTGTTTAAAGTTACGCTGAAAGTATAAAATAACAGCAAGGATTTTTTCAAAAATTTATCAGTAAAAATTATAAAATTTTGAATAATTGAAACTACCCAATAAAAGATTTTTTTTAAATACAAACTTTTAAGAAAATTAGAAAGAATCGAGAAAATTATCATAAGAAATAGGTTATATATAAATTAAAATATATTAAATCGTAATTATACATTACTGAATCGTTATTAGTATTTAATATGTTTATGTGAAGATGTATACATTAAACATGATCAATTCCCTAATTTTTAAAATTTTTGAAAATTAGAAGAAATTGAAAATTATCGTGGAAAAGAGGTTATAAATGTTGAATAGATTAAACCGTAATTATATTGAGAAATAATTATTATAGTATTTAATATGCAGATATATGAATCTATATACAACTAGAAATTTTCAAACTTTATTTAATCAAAAATTTTAATTTCATTTAATTAAAAAAATCAGAATGAATTAAACATTGTGTGTGATGGGGTACCTATAAATATACATATCTGTTAGTCTGTAATTCATGAAAACCAAAATCGATCCTAATTACCTGGTAACATCACCATATCATAAAATAATTCCTATTTTATTATAATTTGTTGTCAAACTATGTTGTGAAAGTGAGGAAAAGTTTAATCATGTTTTATATAAACAAAGTTTACACTTAAAGCTTATTGTTTTTTTGTGCTTTTCTTAATATTATTTTACTAGTTAAATTTCACAGCATCAAAATCTTATGAAATAATTGTGAATTGAAAAGAAATATTTTAAAAGAGAAATGTGTTAGAAACATTTTCTGAGTTACTCCTTTGAATCTAGTCCAAGTAAATAAGGCTTTTTATAAAGTAACATAATATTGTGAAGTTTTTCATTATGTTTCGAACGTATAAATAGGTCAAGGTTGTCATTTGCGGCACAATAGAAAGCAATAAAAACTATTTCTTTGTATCAAAGATCGATCTACTGAAATAGTCTTAAAAAGAGGTTTCCTTTGTATCAGTTTTATGTTGGAATGCTATTTAAAATTGATAATTTTGCTAAATAACCGTAACGAAACTCATAGCGCTGCGAAAAAAACGAAAATTTTCATGATTATGTGGTAAAAAATAATAAAGGTACTGATTTTGATGCAAATAAGCTCCATAGTTTATGAGTTTCTGGAATGAATTAGTACTTGAAATCACTAGCTATTTTAACATATCTCTGTATAACTGAAAAATTAAAAATGTTTCTTTGTAATGTATTTGAATTACAGAATTAAAATCATTTCGGAAATCATAATCAATCCAATTAAAGTAGCTTTAATATTTAAAAAAAAAACATATTGTACGTAGCAAGATTAAATAAATTTTTGAGAATAAAATGAATTTTGTTCATTTATATTTAGATAGTAAATTTTGCCATAGGTGATTTTAACTCAGAAATTTACTTACGCTATTATAATTTTTTTATACTTTTTGGACATAAAATTTACATGTACTATTGCGAATAAATACTATGCATTTAAATTTCATGTATTATCGTATGTAAAACTGTGAAGCATTTTACACGTACCAAGCAAAAGTAACATGTAGCAATAACAATTACAACACCAAGTAACATTTACAAACACCAAGTAACAGTTACAAAAACCAAGTAACAGTTACAAATACCAAGTAACAGTTACAGATACCAAGTAACAGTTACAGATACCAAGTAACTACAGTTAAACGTACCAAGTGTACATTATTCACACAAATTGAAGTAAAATTTCATATTTCACTTTTACTACAAAAATATTTTTGAAACTGTTTGAGAAGTGTGATTTGAATTTAATAAAATGTTAATTATAAAAATGTTAATCTTAGAGACAAAAGCTGTGATTATCTGGAAAATAAACTGAACATATGTAAAATAATTTAGTACAGGAATATTGATTTTCTGACACAAATAGATTAGTCATGAGTTAGATTATCGAATAAAATAGATAAAACAAATAAATAGTTCAGTTTATTAATTCTTGAAATAAATTTCTTTCCGATAAAGAGAATATATTTTAGTTTTAATTTAAATCTAAATTTTATATTTCTTAGAAATTTAAGTATTTTAATAATTTGTTGAATAGTCTGTTGCAAAATATAGAAAAAATATTTATATAAAAAATAATATAAATAATGTTTTAAATAATAATAATTGTAATTATTTTTTAAGTTGCTGTTTAATGTCATAAATAGAAAATTATACACAAGATGAATTAGTATTAAATCACTTTGCATCACTAAAAAGCATATTGAAAAATGACTATATACTTTTATAATAGTCTGAGGCTTAAGTGTATCTATTTGTAAAATTTTATATATTTCAATTTTTTAAGTAAAATGTATCCTTTAGTTAAACATAATTAAATTGAATATACATATTTGAATAAAAAGAAAAGTATATTTATAAAATTTCAATGACATTGATTCATTTAATGTATACATAGTTGTAAAAATAATCTATCTTTAAGTTTTGTCATAAATTTATCACAGGGAAATATGAATTAATGTGAATAATATTTCATTTATTTTAATTACTTAAAAATGTTAAAAAAGAATTGAAGTGTTTCTTAATTAATATCCTCTGGTGCATTGTTCATAAAAAATGATCACATATATTTTGTTGACTTTTTTTTTCTGTGGTTGTTGGTGTCTGCAGAATGCTGCGAAATGGTTTTGTTCTTGAGTTTCGTTCACTTCCTCTCCTTTGTTCTTTTGCACACACAGCTAGAATGTGCTGAAAAATTGCGAATTGAATATCTGGGTTAAGAATCGAACCCATAAACTGGTGATTGCTAAACTTTCATTTAAAATATTAGAATTACAAGAATTATCACAATAATTGAAGCCAAAAATTTAGATTATAATTTATATGTAACCAAAATAAAAAAAAAGTACGAAACTAGGAAACTATAAAAAGAAGAAAATAAAATGTGCTACTGTTAATCAAAGTCAGTGGTAACATTTTGGCGATGTTTTGAAAAAAATAATGTTAAGGGTATTCATGAAAATAAAAATATGTATATTCATAAAATAAAAATTATAAAAATATGTATGATCAGTGAATGAAATCACATAAAGCATTTTAATATTCAATGCTTAAAATACCTATTGTGGTCACTTTTAACACTTAGTGGCTTTACCCACGCGTTAGAAGAGGATACCAGAAAAACTTTCAAGCACTCATCTCAACAGGTTTGCGTACAGAAGAATGGAATATCAGTTCCCTGTTGTTCCATAGGATTTTGGGATTGAACATGGGAACCTTTGCTGGAAACAGCACTGTAATATGCATTAGGACACTGTAAACCCTAAATCTGTAAACTATAGATCAAATAGCTAAATTAAAAAAATTATGTTAAATTTAGTCCTGGTTTTCCTAAATCTTATTAATGACAATAAACTAATGTTTTCTAGACTATTATTTTTTTATCTTAATGATTGTTAGTGTAAAGTTTCGTTGAAATAGATTTATTCAAATTTTCGATCAGCACGAAACAGAATTTGATGAAATCTTTATCTAGAATCGCTATAGTACAATTTCAAATGTAATCTTGATTACATTCTAGATCTTGATTCTCTACTTTTTTCTAATTAATTATTTATTAGTTTCTTTATGTAACTCTTTTTATCTTTCACCATAGTGTAAGACTGAGAATGTTTTAGACGTTGTTAAAATATTTTCATAATTTTGCATTGTTTTGTCGAAAAAAAAAAAAAAAGGAATGAAATATTAGAAAAATGACTGCCAAATCAAATCTGCAAAATCTGAACTACTTCATTCAGTTTTCATTCTTTTTAATGAAAATTCTTAAAGATAATTGATCTACAATGATGCCATTTAGTTGCGTTTAAATCTGCTGAAGATGGTCATTATTTATTTATCAGTTGATGGCCTATGATTGGTAAATCTCAAATGTTCGGAGAGGATTGCGCCTGCTCAAGTTTCAATATAATCGCTTGAGCATGGTTCAAAATTATGACATTGTTTTTGTTTAGTGGTTTCATGCCCAAAGAAATATGTAGCTGGAAACGCATAAGAAATCTTTGAAAAACTTTATTTTTATGAAAATAAAATATACGAATTTGGCGTGTTTCTTTAGAATTCTTTGATCAGCAAGTATAAGATATCTTTATTTAGTAAAACTTTTCGAAATGAAATTTTCCATTAGTGGGTAAATCAGCCAAGCAAACGTGAACTGATCAGTCAAGGGTGAAACAGGAAGTAGTTTCCTGCAATTAATACCGAAGCTGTGAGAACTGTTTTCGAAAATAATTTGGAAATAATACCGCTTACCACGATTACTGTAAATCTAGAAAAGCCATTTACACCTTCATTCATAACTTATCCTTTAAGTTTAAGACAGAAAATAGTTAAAATAAGGAATAACTCAAGGAAAGAGGAAGTAAAATAATGAATTATTGATAACGTCTTTAGGCAAGTGAACTCATCCTATTATCCAAGAGCGAAAAGTAGTTTAATTAAAATATATAAGTTCATTGAATATTATGAGTGATTAAAAATAAAAATACCTTATATATGTTATTTTAAAGAAAATTATAAATGCTCGACATAAAGTTATAAGAGATTAATATGTTTTCAAATTAAGATTTTTGATTGTAATTTCATTCAATACTTAAATTTCAATTAAACGTCAAATTGAAATTTAAAAAACAATATGTAATTTGTCTAGCGAGTAGTGAAGCTTTAGCAGATTGGTGTTTGGTTCAAGAGTTTGTGGAATCGAATCCTAATTAGGAGAAAATGCCTGTAGTGGTGTGGTATCCAATTTAAAAAGTGAAAAATAATTTAAATCAAGCCCATCGAGAACTATAAGCTAGTTCTCACTATTTCAAAATTACACAACATACTCAGTTTTAATCACTTATGGTTACTAGTAATTTTGGACCATGGTAATTAACTACTCATTAAATTTTCATCATAGAACAAAAACGTTAAACTTACTTTTTTAAATTCAAATATTGCCATCACATTTATGCAGTATATCATATAAAAATTAAATTATTCTATATCAATGAAATCATAAAATATTTACCTATTAAACACCACATTTCACTTTAATTTATATATTAGCCCAAATACTTTTATATTTCATTTACTTTTATACTACTTAATATTTTTATGAATACTAACACCATGCGCACATTTTACAAGCATAATAAATTATTCTAGATGATTAGAAAAATTATTGACAAATATTTTTTGTATCCGCCAAGGTGAGAAAAATGTCAAATTCTATTCGTATTTTTTTATTTATTATAAATAAATATATATGTGTGTGTGTGAGTGTACATTTGTTGGTTAAAGATATATTAAATAAAAAAATATTAATTAATAATTATCGAGTTTTATATTTTTTTTAATGTGCACATTATTGAAGTTTTAAAAAATTAGAGATATAGAAAGTCGTATTCTTCATCTGAATTTTAATCTGTTTGTAATTTATAAAATTAAACTTATTATTTGTTAAAAAAAAGAAAGAAGCAATCCTTGAATTGTATGGTATCATAGCAGAATCCTGGATTATATGGCATCTGTGCCTATTTTTTTTCATACCCCTTCATAGCACATGACGCGAAATTCAGTCAGGAAACTAATCTTAATATTTTCAATTTGGAATTAATATTAAGTCATTACAAATGTTATTTAGTACTTCCAGATGCAAAATGAAAAAATTTCTAAATTTAATAATTTTCTCCAGATGAAGTCATTGCGATTTGTAGAATCTTATTCAATATCCAGTCAAATGAAACAATGGTCAGAAAATGAAATCAGGGTTACGAGAATTGCCTTCATTTTTATTTTATTTTAACTCAATAATCTCTGAACCCAGTGAAGAAAAGGTGCTTCTCATCGCGCCGCATGGTTGCGTAACGATTTTTTTACGATACATATGTAGGTCAAGTTGCTATGTGTAGGGTTAGTGTTCCAAGTCTTCCCGATAAGAATTCTTTCGAATGAATTTGATTGAGTTACTCCCTACAACTTTTACATTTTGCAGTTTGGCATAATTACTGAAGTATTCATTAAATTAGGAGAAACAAAAAGATCCTAAACTGTATCTTTCAATGTCTGCATGTACAAACAGTAGCATGATAGAATGTTCAGTTAGCTTAATAAACAAACAATACTATTTTTTAACTAATGAATTTGAATTCTTTTACGATTGCAAATGAAATCTAAGGGCTAATTATTTTAATAATATAATAATTATGGAGTAATAAAAATATTATGCGAATGGAATACACACATCTCCGATTGACCTAAAGATAACGTAGATTATCAGTATGCTCTTTTAAATGATCGTATCAATAAAATATCTTGAATAAATTCTTTAAAAATTAAAATTAAGAAATATATAAGAAATTATAGCTATTTTAAAGGTATTATATGTATTTATAGTTTCTAACGGCCGGTTGCATTTAGGATATATCCATTCACCACTAATAGGAGTGACTGTAATGGCATCTTATAAAAGTGGGGTTTGCAATCGAAAGTGAAGGAATAAGTGGCGTCTTATAACAGTGGGAAATGCAATCGAAAGTGAAGTGAAAAATCACTCACACAGAGAAAGGAACATCCATGCCCGAAACAGGATTCAATCCCAAAACACACACACACGAGGGTTACTCTGAAATTTTTGAGATATGCACAGAAGAGAACTTACAAAATAAAAATAACGATTTAATTTTAAAATACAAAGTCTTTTAACACAGAAGATTATTTTTTACTAACTTACTTCAACTTGCTTATCGTAGAATAAATTTTAAACAGAAGAGAAAATGGAGATGACGCGAGAACATTTTCGCGTTATGATTTTCTACGATTTTAAAGCAGGATTAAATCAAGAAAAATGTGTTCAACGGTTGTAATTAGCATTTGGTGATGAATCTCCAGCTCGTGCTACTGTATTCAGATGGTTTAGAGAATTTAGAAAAGGTCGCAATTTTCTTCAGGATGAAGAACACACAGGAAGGACGCCGTCGGCAGTAATCCCGGAAAATGTGTTACCGTACGAAAAATGTTAATGGATGATAATCGCTGTACCTATCAGATGATACAGAAGGAACTTAACATTGGATCCGCAGCCATACACATAATCATTCATGAAGAATTACATGTAAAAAAAGTAGATTGCCGTTGGGTTCCTCATAATCTAACTGAGCACCAAAAAGTGGAGCGTGTCTGAATCAGTAAAGAAACTTTTAAATTGTTGAATGATGGTGGCCACCGCATCATTTCTAAAATTGTGACTGGTGATAAAATGTACATACCATTTTTTTGACGTTCCAACACGTCAAGAAAGCAAAGTATGGGTCTTTGAAGATGATCCCACGCCGACAATGGTCAAAAAACAACGCGCACTGAAAAAAGTGATGTATGCCGTTTTCTTCAGAAGTGCGGGATTGGTCAAAGCCTTCAAGTTAGAAGGACAGAAGATAGTAACAACAAACTGGTATACCACTAAATGTCTTCCATAAATTTTACAAGAACTAAATGTTAGGAAACTAATGATTCACAATGACGATGCATCTTCACATACAGCCGGATTGACAGTTGAGTTTCTTAAACAAAAACAAATTAAAGTGATCGAACGTCTGCCGTATTCACCTGATCTAGCTATGTGCGACTTTTGGTTATTCTTTAATCTAAAAAAGAATTTACGTGGACGTCGTTTTCATTCAGAAGAAAAAATTGATGTGGCTATAAATGCATTTTTTCATCTATTCCAAGAAATGAATGGCTTGAGGCATTTAATCTGTGGAAAATTCGTCTACAAAAGTGCATTGATGCTGGAGGAGACTACTTTGAAAACACCTAAAATTTTGTAAGTATAACTTTAAAAACCTAGTTGTATCTCAAAAATTTCAGAGTGACCCTCGTGTATATATATACACTACTGGCCATTAAAATTGCTACACCAAGAAGGCGACATGCTACAGACGTGAAATTTATACGAAAGGAAGAAGGTGCTGTGATATGCAAATGATTAGCTTTTCAGCGCATTCAGACAAAGCAGGAGCCAGTAGCGGCATCTAAATTGTGTTTAAATGAGGAAATTGTTCAGCCGGTTCCTCATACACAAATTGCCTTTGAACGTTGTTGCCTGGTGAAATTTGTTGTGATGCCTCGTGTAAGAAGGAGAAATGCGTACCAGCACGTTTCTGACTTTGATTAAGGTTGAATTGTAGCGTACCGGGATTGCGGTTTATCTTATCGCAGTATTGCTGCTCGCGTCGACCGAGATCCAATGACTGTTAGCAGAATATGGAATCGATGGGTTCAGGACGGTATTACGGAACGCCATGCGGGATCTCAACGGCCACCTATCACTAGCAGCCGAGAAGACAGGCATATTATCCACATGGCCGTAATGGATCGTGCAACCACGTCACGAGCCGTGAGTCAAGAAACGGGGTAGTTTGGAAGACAACAAGTGTCTGTACGGACAGTTCGACGACGTTTGCTGCAGCATGGACTCTCAGCTCGGAAACCATGGCTGCGGCTTCTCTTGACGCTGAGTCATAGACAAGAGCGCCTTCAATGGTGTGATCAACGACGAACATGGGCGCACAAATGGCGAGACGTCATCTTTTCAGATGAATCCAGGTTCTGTGTACAATATCATGATGATCGCATCCGTGTTTGGCGGCATCGTGGTGAACGCACACTGACAGCGTGCATTCGTCATCGTCATACTGGCCCATCACCTAGCGTGATGGTATGGGGTGCCATTGGATACACGTCTCGGTCACCTCTTGTTAGCATAGACGGTGCTTTGAACAGTGCCGTTACATTTCTGGTGTGTTACGACCCGTGGCTCTACCCTTTATTCGTGCCCTGCGAAACCCTACGTTTCAGCAGGATAATGCCCGACCGCATGTTGCCGGTATTGTACGGACCTTCCTTGATACGCAACATGTTCGGCTGTTGTCCTGGCCTGCACGTTCTCCAGATCATTCACTAATAGAAAACGCCTGGTCAATGGTTGCCGAGCGACTGGCTCGTCACCAAACGCCAGTCACTACGGTTGATGAACTGTGGCATCGTGTTGAAGCTGCATGGGCATCTGTACCTGTACATGCAATCCAATCTCTGTTTGACTCAATGCCCAGGCGTATAACTGCTGTTATTACTGCCAGAGGTGGTTGTTCTGGGTACTGATTTCTCAGGATCTACCCAGCCAAATTTTTTTGAAAACTTAATCACGTGTTATTTCTAGTATAATATATTTGTCCAATAAATATCATTTTGTTATCTGTATTTCTTCCTGGTGTTACATTTTTAATGGCCAGTAGTGTATATATATATGTATGCTTTACTTTGTTACTTCCTTGCCTTGGTGAAATTATTATTTGAGAAGGATTAGGCAGTATTTCAAGAAAAAGTTTCATAATTACAGGGGCAATTTCTTTGTGTGAAATCAACTATGACACCTTTTCCATGTCTGTTTGTTTGGAGAACTCAACCAAAAAAGCCTGGAGAAAAATTAACCCCTCAGAAAGAGAATACTGGTCACATCGTCTGTTGAAAATAGCAGTGCGAGATGACATCTTTGGTCAGTTGAAAATTCCTTAACCATATTTGGTAATGTACAATTTGGAATTCCACAACAAGGGTGGTGTAACTCATACATTTGTTGAAAGGGACCATATATACACTGTAAAAGAGTACAACAAATTACAGAATACGAAAAACGAATATTTTTAATATATATATATATATAGTGGATAACAAATAAAAAGTGATTGCTATATTTTTGATTTTTTTAAGTCTTATTATATACTATTCGATGCATTAAACGCAGTCAACTATCAAATCATTTCCAACCAAGGTTAAATTGTTAATTCTCTCACACATCTGAGTTCACATTTTCTTCCCTAAGCTTCCATCTTACACTAACGTAGGGATTTTAAAAACTATGAATTGTTTTCACAGGGTCACAGATTGAAACTTATTAACTTCCAAATAGTAACAGTTTCTGTAGTAATCTTAAAGAGCTTCAGAAAATTAATGTTGCGTATCAGTATGTTCTTAACTGAGTCTGTTTACTCATGCGTAAGTACTCGTATAATCCACAATCTTAAGTAACTCTTCTACAGTGTAGCATTTAAGTAGTGTTGAATCAAACAATGTCAAAAGAACTTGTATGTTTGTATGAAAAAGAATTAGCAAAGTTAAAAGATTTATTTAAAGACAGGCACTGAGAGATTAACCCTTCACCATTAGAAGGCCGCAAACTGCTACTGAATCACGGAAGCGAGTAGCAGTTATCTGTGTCACACCACCACAAACAAATTTATAAGGTTGGCCACATTCATTAATCTTCTCAGAAGAAAGGACATGCATGCATACATAAGAGATGAAAGAGGACTCCGTTCCGTATCATTCTGTTATCGGGCTTAGCACACTCATCACCATCGTGAGCAATCAGCATCTTCCAGGGGCAGAAGAAAGGATAGAGAATTACCCAAAGAAAGAGAGCGAGAGACGAAAACACATGCAGGCCAAAACCGGGATTCGATCCCGAGATTAACAGCCTTTGAGTCAGGAACGCTAACGTCAAAAAGAATATTTTAAATAAGTGAAATTGAGGAAATAAAAATGCAGTTTTTCTTGAAATACTAGCTTTTCAACCATACTATAATGATTAAAGTCTCATATACATCACAATGCACAGGCACACACATACACATCAATATTTGTGCCACCTGCTCTTATTTGCCTATTTGTGTAAAAAACAAACTTTTCTTCTCGCATTTTTTGATTTTGAATGTGATACAATTGTGTGTGTACTGGTTGAGTTTATCCTGGAGCTTGATACAAAAATGATTGCTGGTGTTGTTATTGTAGGATGTCCCCTTTGGCCAGCAGCACTATAATAGATCCATAGCGTTAAACACCCCAAAAAAATCTAGCACCCTCATACGTTGGTCTTATAAATCTTGCTTGAATAGCATTAGGCACTCAATGATGTCTATTGGCGCTTTGGGGGGACGATTCACGTGGTTTTAATCCTGATTTTTACTCTTGGAAAGATTTCCAAAAAGATGAGAGGTGCCGATTACTCAGGGACCTCATCAGTTCCCATTTTGGTCAAGGTGTCTGCATTTTCTAGTGTAAGAAATGGTGTGTGGGTACATGAGCAATTTTTGTGAGTAGTATATAGGGGGTATATGGAACACTCAAAATATGCAATATATTTTGCAAAATAAGACCTATTTTGCAAGTTTTATAGCTGTTTTTTGATAAAAAAATTTAAAAAATAGAGCATTTTTGATTTTTAAAATTTGAACAAAAAAAGTGTGTTTTTCACTAAAAAATGACGTTTTTTTCACTAAAATATACAGTATTTTTAATGTTTTTAAGCTGTTTTTGATGAAAAATAGAGCTTTTTTTCACTTTCAAAATTTCAACAAAAAACTTTGACCTTCCATTGAAAAAATGATCACTAAAAATGCATTATTTTTATGTTTTTAAGCTGTTTTTTTGATAAAAATTGAGTTTTTTAAGCTGTTTTCTTATAAAAATTTGTGTTTTTTTGGATATTTAAAAGTATGTTTTTTATATAAGAAATGCAAGGTTATTGTAAGTTTTTGAAAATATAAGATAAAAGCCATTGTATGTGTTTTTTTAAAGAAAATCTATTTCTTCTATATGTAAGAAAGGTATTAATTTATTTGATTGTCCATTAAAAATACTGTAATGGAACAATTGATAATTTAACACGATCGCTTCTTTTACCATATGCAAAACATGTAACCGATTCAGTATCAGTTGTTGAAGGTCTGGTAAATATAAATTCTTCTCCAATTTGTAATTGAACGAAAGGATTATGTGTACGATTTTCAGATTTAAAAAAAATTGTAATTTTCATATGCATATTAGTTACTAGTTTTAAATCAGGTTCTAGTAGTTTAGGGCTCATTAAATTGAATTCTACAGGTCTAAAACCTCCTGTATGATATGTTGCATATCTCTCTTTAATAGTAGCATAAAAATTTTGAGAATCAACATATTCTTTTGTTGCGGCATCTTTATTTATAACAGGATTTGCAACATTTGTTAATCTTACATTTCCAAAATTATACACACCATTTTTAATTAAAGAAGGTACATATAATCCATCATTATCTCTAATTAATATATTATCACTCTTTTTATTATTGATGAGTGTTTTTCTGTCTACATAATATTTATTACACACATCGTATTTATTTGTAGGAGTTGGAATATTAATTATTTTTTTGTTATTAGCATCAAAAGAATTTTCTTTCAAAACTAAAGCATTGTTTTTAAAGTAACGTTTATTAACAGCATTTTTTTCATTTACAGGATCTTTTATATTGCTAATTATTTTATTTTAGCATCAAAACTACCTTGAGCTGAATGTATTAAACTTTTCTGTTGCAATTCTTTTATAATTTTATTCACATGATTCATATCAGCTGTATCATGTAAATCTTTTGGATCTGACACATTTGAAATTCTTTTTTTTTGCATTATAGTTATCATTTTGTGAATGAATAAGAGAAGCATCTGATAAATTTCTAACATCATTTTTAAAATGTTCATGAATTTTATCCACATAAGATTTTGTAGCAGAATAAATCAATAATTTTGGTTCATTTACATTTCTTAAATTCTTTTTTTCTGTATCGTAATTTCCATCGTATGTTAATTTAAATCCTACACCCGGAGGACCTGGAGGTCCTTCTTTTATTTCATCATCAAACAAAGGATAATAAGCTGTCATTTATTAATGTAAAAAATTCATTATGCTTTCAATGTTTTAATCATAGTTATTTCTTCAGATTTCATATTCATAGAGCATTTGTTTCTTTCTTTCAAAATGAAGTAGAAAAAGTAATTTTTGGTAGTATTATTTTTTAACCTCCAATTGAATTCGATCATTAAATTCTTCAGGTTTGTGTAATTTTCATGGTTATCTAGATTGAAACAAATTATAGGATATTTACTAAAATTTGAATAATCTATCATGCAACCTGTTTCTGCATTTATATTGTTCATTCCTGCTTTTAAAAGAGTTGTATATATATTCAATTATAATGTTTTTTATTAAAATCCATTAAATAACTTACTGTTGGAACTTTTATGTTATTAATCATTAACCAACATTCTGTCATATCCAAGTTATCAAACATCATGTTGTTTTGATCCATATTTTCATTTCTTTCATCATATTGTGGAATGACGTATAAACTTAAAACTTCATCAGATGTTGTAGGAATATTAGAAGATCCACTAGCATTTTTATTAAATAAATTTGATTTAATAATATTATAATGATCCCAATTTATTTCCATTGGAGTATCAGATAATTTTAGTTGATTGAATTTTACAGCAGCTGAATTTTTAAATCTAACATATGGTAACCAGAGAGATAGATCTTCAACAATTGCTTTGAAATCAGGATTTTGAATATCTGTATATAACATATTTTTACTATCATTTCTTTGAATTTCTATTTTGATTTGAAATCCTGTAAGTACTTTTCTATATTCTCTGAAAAAATCAAATATATACTTTAATGGTATCCATATTCTTACAGTTTGACTACCTTTAGTGAATTTCCATCTCTTTGCAAATCCATTATTATATTTTTCATTCATTTTGAAGTATTATAAAAATCAGTTATTTTAAATGCATCAACCAAAGTTCCATTATATTTGAAATTATCTCTGTCAGCATATTCAGAAGTATCCATATAAAAAAAAACATATTAGTAGCTTCCGATGTTGAATAATCAGGTGTTAAATTTATCAATCCTAATACTTGATTCATGATTTCTTTATAATTAATAGTAGATTCAATTTCAGTATTTCCTATTGTTAATCTGCTCGAATTAATCAAACCACCACCATTTACAAAAGTAATATTTTCATTATTACATCTCCTTTTACAATTTTAATTTCTTGTTGCAGATAACCTTCAGAATATAATATATTAGCATTTGTATCATTTATAAAGAAATTATATGTAGCATTTTCATATGGATTGTTTTTATTTCTATTCTCATGTTTAATTTCTCGATATTCAAAGCTTTCAATTTCGTTATTATAATAATAACTGGTATCTCTCGAATCATAAATTTTGTTCAATTATTTAGGATAAAAATTTTTCAATTTTTCATGTTTTTTCTTTTTTGATAAAAATCTCATTTAATTTTTCTAGTATGAAATTTTTAGATTTTTCTTCTATAATAGGTTTAGCTTTTTCTATTAAATCAGAAAAGAAACCTCTTCCTTCTATTTTCTTACACTTTCTGTACAATTTGTGTTTATTCATTTATTTAGCTATAAATCTATACTGTACTTCTTGTCTATTTAAATCAATTAGTTCACCTCGATGATTTGTAATTTTCATTCTAATTCTATGTACGGAATCAGATTTAACTGGAAAAAATATAGGTCTTTCAAATTCTTTAGAATATAAACTTGCAGGAGGATTTGTAATCGTAAATGAGTGAATCACATCAGATTGAAAGTGATTTATATAAGCGCCATTTACTATATCACAATGAATATAAATATTATCATTTCCATTGGCTATATCTGCTATATATTTACCTTCCTGTTCTGCATCTTCATATATTTTTGCTTCAAATCCTGAAATTTTGTACAATTCACTTTTGGATAAATCAATTTTATAATGATCTTTCAATTTAATTGCAAATCTTTGTCTCTCTTCTATAATTCCAAATAATATTGGAGTATCATTTCCAAAGTATTTAACCATGCAACGATTCAAACCTTTTATACTGTAATAACCATTTGGAATAGTGAAATCTATCCATTTCTTACCATCAAAATATGAAAATTTATTATTTTTGTCAGTAGTATTATTTCAAGAAATGTACATAGAAAATGACTAATGAGCTATTTCCTTAAAATTAAAAGGGTTGGAATATTCAATTGCAAAATCTTCTGATTTACTAGCATTTTCAGAATCTAAAATGAGATACTTCATTTATTTATAAGTAACAATTTTCTCATTGGAAATACTAGGTTCTTGAGCAAATGAATATAATATTTCAATAGGGGATTTACCTTTCTTTCAGTTATATATTTCATACAATATAAACCACATTTTACAGATGTAGGTTGTTGTAAAAAACTAGAATTATAACGAATTTCTTTTCCTGAAGATTTTAAATAATTGACTATATTTTTAGGAAGAAAATCATTTTTTATTTTCATGTTTTTCAAATTCATATTCTCCAAAGGGATCAAAATATTCTACAAAATCATATATTGGATCATTATAATAACAAACCCAGTGAGTTCCACAACCTGTAGATACATCTAAATTAATATTCCGTTTTCAAATTTTCTTCTATTATTTTGTTGGATATTCCGAGGGAAGATAAACCCCCTTTCCACAACATTTTTTTTAATCCCAGATCCTGAAATTTTATCTAATATTTTTTTAGTACCCCATCCTGCTGCACCGCTAGCAGCTCCAAGACCTAAAGATGTCAGAATAGGAATCAGGAATGGTAAAAATCCTCCAGTTTTTTGTAACTGGGTTTTACTAATTGTAATTCTTTTCCCTTTTGTAATTTGATTGATTTGTGTATTTGTAAGATGTAAATCATAATTAGGAGTTTTACTTTTATCTATTTGCAAGGAAACTTCTTCTCCTTTTTTATATACAGATTTTAATTTTGAAATTTGATTTTATCACTCGAATAAACTTTTTTTGTTACATACATTTTTTTAAAGTAAAAATTTTTTATAATATTCTTTTACATAATCATTTGTTAATGTTCCTTCTTTTAAAAGTTTATCTAGAATAATAATTATTTGATTATATAATTTTTTAGACTTAGATTCTTTGCATTTTTTATTTTTTAATTCATCTAATTTGTTTATACCACTGCCTATATATTCATTTCCTGCTTTAAGAGTATTCAATGCTTTTATATACATTTTTAATCCATTCATGTTAGAATCGGCTTCATTTATTTTATCCTGTATATTTCGTTGTTTCTTCTCACTGGTTTCATAATTTCTGTTTTTAGTTAAATTTCCTTTAAGTCTTTTATAATCATCTCGTTTAGATTTTGCTATACTAATTATTTCATCCAACTCTTCGTTTGTTTTATTTAATAGCTCAGAAGGCAATTCTAATCCTTCATTTTTAAGTAAATCGAAATCTAAATTTTTATTATAATTCAATCTTATTATTCCTTCAGCTTTATCCATTAAATTCCCAGCATCTGAAGAATAGTCTAATTCCAAATGCTTAGATGATTCATGTTGAGGGGAAAAAGACATATTATCTCTTAAATCTTTTACATCATATTGAATACTTTCAAGATTTTGTTTTCTTGAAATTTCCTGATCTTGTAATTTTCTAATTACTGGTTTATGAAATAATTCTCTTAGTGATTTTTCAATACCTATACTGGATTCAAGTTTAACTTCATTATTTTTTCTTTTTTCAGATTGTAATTTTATTAATTCTAACTCATTTCTCATCTGTTGTTTTAATTTTTTATTTCTTTCACGTTCAATAATATCCATTTATTTATCAGTAAATAATTTTCTACTTCGAGTAGATTATTTTTTACAACGAGTAGATAATTTTTTACTCCGAGTAGATATTTTAAAAATAAATAAATGATAAAAGTAAAAGATTATACGGAACTTGAAGAATTTACAGATGTAAATCAAAATCCTTCATTACCAAAACATCCTTTTAGACTTTTAATTGTAGGCAGTTCAGGATCAGGAAAAACTAATTTGCTTGTTAATTTAATATATGATTATTTGAAATTTTATGGTTTGTTTGTATATGCTAAAGATATTTATGAACCAAAATATATTGCACTGCAAGAAAATTTTACAATGTTTGATGACATAGAAAGAGAAGCTATCGTAAATTGTGAAAACATAAAGAGAAAAGAATTATTGTTGGAATTGTTTAATAAATATAAAAAAGAACAAGTATTATTTTCTTCTGATTTCAAAGAATTCATAAAAGTAGATGATTTAGATCCATATATGAAAAATCTAGTAATTTTTGATGATTGCATAACTGAAAAAGATCAAAGCGATATAGCTGAATTATTTATCAGATGAAGAAAGAAAAATGCATTCATTATTTATCCGAGTTAATCATATTATTCTACTCCTATTAATATAAGAAAGAATTGTATTTATTTTATTTTCTTTAGTTTACAACCAAGAGAAATCCAACAGATAATTAGAGAAATTGATGGAAATCTTACTAATGAAGAATTTAAGAAATTGTCCAAGAAAACAATTCAAAAACGTTTTGATTTCTTTATGTTTGATTTAGTAAATATAAATATGAGATATCGAAGAAATTTTGAGCCTTTATAAATGGAAGAATATTTGGAAAAGAAAGTTTTTATCTATCGAAAGTCTTATCAATTGATGAATAAATTGAGTGTTTCGTTATCAGTTAGTAAGTTTTTATTCAGTGCATCTGGTTTATCTGGATTCGTTTTTCTTCCCTTATCAGCATTGAGTGTAACAGCAGGCGTCATTGAAATAATTGATAAGTCTTTAAATATCTCTTCTAAAAAGAGTGAATACAAACAAGCTTATAAATTTTATAAGCAGTTATTAAATTTATTGAAATCAAATAGTTTGACTGAACAAGAAGTGTATATGAGAGAAGATGAATATATTCAAAATTTACAATATTTTCCTATAGAAAAATATATAAAGAAAAAACATTTGGAATGGGTTCACTCATTTACTGTTTAAAATGTAAAACTCATACAGACAGTAAAGACGTTATAACTACTACATCCAAAAATGGAAAACTATTTCATCATAGGTGAAAGGACTTTGTGTCAATTATAATTCAAAGAAAAGTGTTTTTTTAAAAAAACAAATGACACTTTAAAAGATGTATATTATGATCCTTTAAAAGGTTATTGTGGTATCAATGAGTTAAAAAGAAAAACGAAATTTACTCAAAAAGATATTACCGATTTTCTTCATACTCAAGATGTATATACACGATATAAACCAATTAATAGAAAATTTAAAAGAAGAAAGATTTATGTATCTCATATTGATGATCAATGGCAAGCAGATTTATTATTCATAAAACCATTTAGTAAATATAATGATGGTATCAATTACATATTAACTGTTATAGATATATTTAGTAAAAATGCATGGGCTGTTCCAATTAAAAGAAAAACAGGTGAAGAGGTATCAAATGCTTTTAAAAAGATATTCAAAGCGAGAAAACCATTAAATATTCAATCTGATTATGGTTTGGATTTCTTATCTTCTTTAACACAAAAATTGTTTTCAGAAAATAATATTCAGTGGTTTGGTACTAATAATACAGAAATTAAATGCTCAGTAGTTGAACGATTCAATAGAATTTTAAATGTAAAAATAAGAAAATATTTATCAGCTAATAATACAAGAAGATATATAGGTGTATTAGATAAATTAGTTTACAATTATAATAACTCTTATCATAGATCTATTTAAATGACACCAACAGAAGCAAGTAAAAAAGAAAATGAAAATATTGTATATAATAATTTGTATGTTAAAAAGATAATCAAAAAACCAAAATTTAAAGAAGGTGATAAACTAAGAATTTCAAAAAATAAAGAAACGTTTACAAGAGGTTATCATCCTACATTTACAGATGAAATTTTTATAATATTTGAAGTGTTAAAAACAGATCCAATTACCTATAAAATAAGAGATTTAAACAACGAAGAAATCAAAGGCACTTATTATGAGAATGAATTAGTTAAATATGATAAAAAAGATAATGTATATAAAATTGAAAAAATAATAAAAAAGAAAGGAAACAAGTTATTTGTAAAGTGGTTAAATTATCCAGAAGAATATAATAGTTGGATAGATAAAAAAGATTTTTAATTCAAGGTGAGTAAATCACCCACCCTTTAAAATGATAATTTTTGGTATGTTGAATTTTCAATCCCCAAGAATTTGTTATTAAAAGAAAGAATCATTCTAATTTCATAAATTATTTCATTTCTGACAACCAACCGTATTCGGGCTGTTGTCAGATCATTTGATATCCATATTGCTACACTTAAAATTAATTCCTTTCTAACATAAAATCCAGATATAATTTTACTATCTATATTATCTTCATTTTTAGATACTTTAATAATAGATATGACCCCGCTGGAATTCAAGCGGGGTTTATTTTCATAGTCCAGCCGCCATAATTTTTGTTATACTACTAGAGGACGCTATTTTATATTTAAATAAATATGTTTGAGAAAAATATTACAAAAGTATTACTATTGAATATCAATCTATTAACATATTTAGAATAGAATTAGAATATGATAATTTAAGACATAGAAATCATCACATAGTTGTATTTTTTGGAAGACCAGATTTTAAATTAGATAGTTATGATAATATGAGGATAATGGAATTACATATAAAAAGAATATTAAAATTACATTATTTCAAGCGATTAATATTTAAAGATATATTTGAAGAATTTGAAGACAATTGTGATTTGTTAGATGTTTGGGTTTATAGATTAAGAGAAACTTTACGAATTAAAAAAAAGTATAAAAAAAGGAAAATATTTATATATATTTATATTTTAATTACTTCAAAAATTATTTAATGAGTATATTAATAATTTAAAATTATTTACTTGAAAAATATATTTAATAAATAAATATTAATTATTAAATATATTAATAAAAATAAATAAATAAATATTAATATTCAATTAATAAATTTAGAAAAAAATAGCAAAACGGCATTTTCAGTGTGGTGGACTTAAACTTGAAATTATAATATTTATTTTGAGGGGTGCCAGCATAAATTTCACAATGATACCTCTTAAAAATTTACAAAAACATTTGGATTAACTGAATTAGCTAAAGGATACTTTCCACATCTTTTTAATACCAAAAGTAATCAAAATTATATTGGTAAATATCCTGATAAATATTACTATGGACATGATACAATGGTTACTAATTAAAAAAATAATTTTAATAAATGGTATAACTCTGTTAAAAATGAAACATTCATTTGATTTCCAAAAAGAAGTTATAAAATATTGTAGATCAGATGTAGATATTTTAAGAAAATGATGCTTGGAATTGAGAAGATTATTTTTAGAAACTGTTAATGTAGATCCTTTTAAATATGTAACATTAGCAGGTGTGTGCATGGGTATTTACAGAGATAAATTTTTGAAAAAAGAAACTATAGCTATTGATAATGATATAATTCATAAAGATCAATATAGTAAAATATCAGTTGCTTGGTTAGATTATATTTCAAAAAAGGAAAATATTAATATTCAACATGCTTTGAATGGAGGAGAGAAAAAACGGAAATTAGGAAATAAAACTTATAAAGTTGATGGATTTCATGAAAATACAGTTTTTCACTTCCATGGCTGTTATTGGCATGGATGTAAAAATTGTTTTTCTGGTACACAAATAAATCTTAAAAAATCAAATGTTGATGAAAGATTTATATGAAAGAACTAAAAAGATTAATAAGAAAATAATGAAAGAAGGATATGAATTAATAACTATATGGGAATGTGCTTTTGACAGTAATAAAGATATGAAAAAATACATGAAAAAAGAATGGAAAAGAGATTTCATCGAACCTTTAAATCCTAGAGATGCTATTTATGGTGGTAGATGTGAACCAACTAAATTAAAATATGAATTTAAAACGAATGATACCTAGTTGTAACTTCTTTATACCCAACAATTAATTACTTTGATTATTATCCAGTTGGTCATCCTGATAAAATATTTAACCCTGAAAAATATAATAAAAATTGGTATGGTTTAATAAAATGTAAAGTACTACCTCCTCGGAAATTATATAATCCTGTACTACCTTATAAAGGAGAAAAACTGTTGTTTTCACTATGTAGATCATGTTCTGAAACCCTTCATTGTAAACACTTTAAATCGTCTCTTGATAAGAAGAAATGTAAAGATTGTTACGTTATCAGAAATTCAGAATGTAAACAAAGCGCTAACTAAAGATGCTCTATAAGTACTTGGACTACAGATGAAATGAAATTAGCTATTAAAAATGGATATAAAATAATGAATATTTATGAAGTTTTAAACTTTGAAAATAAATCAAAGGAATTATTCAAAGAGTAAGTAAAACTGTTTTTAAAAATTAAACTCGAAACATGCGATAAATGGAAAAAAAATTTTTCAAAATGAAAAGGAATATAAGAAGGTAGTTAAAGAGAAATTAGGTATAAAATTGAAAAACATAGAAGAAAATCCAGGTTTGAGATTTATAGCTAAAATATGTTTGAACTCTTTATGGGAAAAGTTTGGACAGCGAAAAAATATGAAACAAGCTGAATACGTAATGGAGACTGAAGATTTCTATAGAATTATACTAGATGATACAATAAAAGATTTAAATATAGTATTTATGAGTGATTATTGCGTAGAAGTGAGTTACAAAATGAAAGAGCAATATGAGAAAAATAACTTAATAACTAACTGGTTGTAAATGCTGCTGTACAAAAAATATTTGTACAGCAGCATTTACAACCAGTTCTGCTAGAATACGATTATATAAAATGTTAAATAAATTAAAAGAAAAAGTTATATATTATGATACAGATAGCGTTGTTTATATAGATGATGGAACCAAAGATATTGAAACAGGATGTATGTTAGGAGATTGGATAGATGAACTTGGAAATGATAAATATATGAAATATTGGATATCTGGCGCTAGTAAAGATTATGGATATATACTTAATGATGGATCTGCACATGGAAAAGTAAAAGGATTTGAAATGTCTTATCAGAGTGAAACAGTGTTAGATTTTGATAACCGAATGAAAATAATTACAGGTGAAACTGATTGTGTAGATGTTGAAATTAACCAATTTAAAATTAAAAAAAATGGAGATATTTCAAGTACTAAATCAAATAAGAGATATATGTTTGGATTTGATAAACGTAGAATCTTGGATGATTTTATAACACAGTTCCCTTTGGATATTAATATCTTCAATATTTTATATCTTCAGTATTTTATACCTTTAATATTTTATATCTTTAATATTTTATATCTTTAATATTTTATATCTTCAGTATTTTATATCTTTAATATATTTTTTATTCTCAATTTTTAAAATTATTATAAAAGCTTTATAAAAATGCATTTAAAATAAAATGACTGATATATCATTGATATTCAATATTCAAGGATTTATCCTTCTAGATAAAAAAGTCATCAGAGAAATTAGTTGGACACATTTAACAGAACTAATTGCTGAAACAATTCAAGTATTTACACCCAATTGTGAATTAACAGAACAAGAAATGAAAATTGTTCGTAAATGCACTCATGAAATTCACAGTCTAAGATTTAAAAGATATTCAGATGATAAAAGTTTATGGATTAGTAATAAAAATGTTAAAAATTATATTCAATATTTATATGATGATATGGTGGTGATTTGCTTATAAAGGAGGAACAATTGAAAAAGAAATATTTGAAAAATTAAATATACCAGCTGTTGATATTGATGTACCCAACTGTCCTAGAATATTAGGTCCTATGTGCACTCTATATAAATGTTGTCAGTATAAGAAATCCATTCAAAAATAGTTTGTAATAAATGGAAGAAATAAAACACTTAGAGATCAGTGAAGAAATAATAGAGAATTCAAAACTAATTAACGAGCTAATTGAAATCAATAAAATACATGACAGATATGGAATTGATGATTTAATAATGAAATATATTGATCAAATAAGAGAATTAATTTTAAAAGTGGAAAATAAAGATATAAGAGAAAAAGCACTTGATCTAGTAGATGAAACATCTTTTATTACATTATAAATAAATATCTTCAGAAAATATTTTTGAAAACGTAAAATCATTTAATAAAATGAAATATCATAAATGGAAGAATTCAACAACATCAAAAAGAATATATATCTTGAAACTTTTGAATTAAGAGATTTAGAAGTTGGAAAATACAATTTGATATCTTTGAAAAAAATCAAAACAAAATTTGGATCTTCATTAATTGCAAAACTAGAAGTAAACGATATTGAAAAAGAATTTTACTTAAGTTCTTTCCATGCTGATTTATCTGAAAGAGCAATTAAAAAAATAAATAAAAATAATTATCTATTCAATTACAAAGGTAAGATAAATGATAAATATTATGATTACTAGTTGGAAGAAGTTTAAATCTTCATCTTTTTTTAAAAAAAACACATACAATGGCTTTTATTTATATTTTCTAAAACTTACAAAAACCTTGCATTTCTTATAAAAAAAACATACGTTTAAATATCCAAAAAAACACAAATTTTTATAATAAAACCGCTTAAAAAAACAGCTTAAAAACATAAAAATTATGCATTTTTAGTGATCATTTTTTCAATGGAAGGTCAAATGTTTTTGTTGAAATTTTGAAAGTGAAAAAAAGCTCTATTTTTCATCAAAAACAGCTAAAAAACACTAAAAATACTGTATATTTTAGCGAAAAAGACGTCATTTTTTAGTGAAAAAACACACTTTTCTGTTTAAATTTTAAAAAGCAAAAATGCTCTATTTTTGCAAATTTTTATCAAAAAACAGCTATAAAATTTGCAAAAAAGGTCTTATTTTGCAAAAATATTGCATTTTTTTAGTGTTCCATATACCCCCCTCCCCTATATACTACTCCTGTGTGCAATTATTTTATTATAATTGTTGCACCAAATTAACAATTATGATTTTGTGCAACAGTTATTTACTCTACTCAGTGCTTTGATATTTTCCCTAACTGAAACAGGACTTTTTCTGGAACAATGCCATCTGGACATCAGTAGCTTCAAGCCGCTTCCCGTTAACATCAGCAAAGTGCGTGGGCAGTGATTGGGAGGGTGACCACGTTTCCCTCCCAATCACTGCCCGCACACTATCTGCTATTAATATTTTCAATTTCCAGTGCATATAAAATAAATATTCGATTGAATATTCAAGAATAAATCCAAGTAAGTACCCATCAGAGATCTCCCTCACTAAAGTCTTTTATTCATGCTCCCTATTTTAATCAGAAAATTGTTCATGAATTATTGTGGCTCATAATTGGGAACTTAGCATTAGACATCTATAATGCCATAATAATGGACATATCAACAGCGTTTCCTATGGCCTACAGTGAAAGTAGGTAGTCATGTACTATTAGAGAAACATGAAGTAATCCATAAAAGCCACAACATGAGTTAGATGCATAAAAGCTACTACATGCGCATGCGCTCACGTCACGTGAAATTGTTTAGAATATAACGTGAAGTTTGTAAATTAAGGACAATGGTTATGTTTCTCGAGCTGGAATTAATTCCCATATCTATTGTTATGTATGTTTGTGTCTGTAATTAATAACTTAAAAAGATACTGGTCTGTTATATGAGTTAATAATTATTATATAATCTACATATCTTTTAGCATAAACAACAATCTCAATTAATCATCAAAGTTGTAAAACTGTCGCTAACCTCTGAAAGTGTAGGAACAGAGAACAAAATGAAAATAAAGTTCCCACAGATTAAGTACTATCATCACTTCGTCAATTCGATAAAAAAATGAGTAACTATCAATCATCTTAATAATACTGCTAATAAAAATCCTTCCTTAATTTATGACATAAAGAGATAGAATGTATGTTGGTGCAGCATAATATGTGACGAGGCCAACCTTGATAATCTATTGAAGATACTCTGATCCAATCATATGTTTATTATTTGTTTCTGTAGTGAAAAGAACCTGTCTTCAACCAATGACTTTCAAGAAACAAGACAAAATCAAAGAATATTAATTTTAATTATGACTTAATGGTTCAATTCTTCGAAAACAGAGTTGAGAATCTGTAATGAACATAGTAACGGCGTCCTTTACAACCAAGCACAGAAAACAGATACAGTGGGTGATCGGTTAACGAACATAATGCGCTGCAAAACTATGTTCGTTATCCAAATTGTTCGTTAACCGATCATAGATTTACCACAGAATGTTTTTGTGAAATCGATAAATTCGTTCTGGAGACCCTATAATGAAATTAAAATAAAAATGTACAATTTCTTAGTAATAAGTTTATTAAAATTAATGCATACGTATAATCTTGCACATTAATTAGTCCTTTCCCTTATTTGTTAATGCATCATTAAAGAACATGTTGAATGTCAACAGCTTTTTTTTTCTTTTTGAAGACTTTCCGGAAGTGATTAATAGCATTGTTGTTATAAAGATCTTTAACCTTACTTATATCAGCTTGGTTTAAAGATCATTTATATATTGACCATTGTTCTGACAATCGCCCACTTCTTCAACGAATGAACGAGGGTGGTGGTGCTCAAAATGAAAATTTTTCCAGTATAGAACTTAGAAGTTTAAGCAAGCAACATAATTCAACAACTATGTTGATTTTTATCTTCCTCAGAGTAATTAAAATTCGTTTTTTATTACCCTTAACAACAGAAATAAAAAACGATTTTTGGTCTGTTGGGTTTGGCAACTCTGCACATTATGCTCCGAGAGCCGAGAAGAATTTGTTTTCGTTCGCTATCCGAAATTGTGTTCCTTGTCCGAACACAAAAATCTTTGGTGAAAGTGTTCGTTGTCCAATTTGTTCCTTGACCAAACTGTTCGTTAACCGATCTCCCACTGTATACGAATGAGAGCTGTTAAACTCGAAAAAGTGCCCAAAACTCATTTATTGGGATTAAGTGTAAATAATTAATTAGTTATCGTTACGTTTATTTAAGTGTAACACTTTGTTTTAATGCAATCACAACACAGATTAAATATTTCCATACGCATATAAGTATAAATTGGTAAACTATTTAAATTTTAAGGTATTTATGAAAGAAATCTAAATATATTAAAAATTATTTTTTATTTCTAAATCTCTGAATGATTTAGGCTTGTATTAGGTCTGAAAAATTCTGTACATTTTTGAAATTAAAATAAATAAAATTTTACGTCAAAAAACTTTGTATTAAGTAACATAATTGCCTTTATTATTAATGACTTTCTGCCAGCGTGGGAGCAATTTTTACAGCCCATTTTTGAAAAATGTTTCTTTTTCTTATACAAAAAATTGAAATAGTGCTTGATTGGTATTATCTTCATTTTTGAATTTTTTGCCCTTCAAGAAATTTTGCAAAGACAAAAACAAAAGATAGTTGGAGGATGATAAGTCTATAAAATATGGTATATGTCAAAGAATTTCTCAATCTAGTTTTGAAATGTTTTGACGAACTCTTTTCTTGAACTACTCTCATTAAATTATCCTGTTGGAGAACACTTTTCCGATGAGAGCTTCTCTTTCAATTTTTAATGTTGATAATGTATTGGTCGTCAAATGTGCTACCGTATGCACAGATTTCTTTAACTCAATTTGTTATAGAGATGGAAGATTTTCCGCACAATATACCCTTTTACTTTCAATGTCTTCGTAGATAATTCACTTTTCATCCCCAGTAACCATCCGGTACAAGATTGGTTGATTTTCTTCTGAACACGCAGAGATAAGACTGTGATGATTCAATCATTTAAATTCTTGTGACTTAATTCATATGGTATCCATATTGAATAATTACACATAAATTCTACTTTCCAAATATGGTCCGAAATATATAGTTTGCTGAGCTGAATTAAGCTTTCTACGATCTCAGATGTTGCAAGAGAAATATCTTGCTTTAATACGGTTGTACAACAATGCTGTTAAAGCATTGTTATTGATCAATGGACAGAAATTGTTGACCTATATACATATATATATATATAGGTCTACTGGAAAGTTTTGTCCATTGTGATCGATTATGTATATTATTATAGCATTAATTAATATCAATTAAAGATTTAATCTCATATTAATTACAAAAGGAATGTATGTTAATTATATTATTTGAATTTATATAACAATTTGGGCATTGTCAACTTATTCTAGATAAATCTTGCTAATAGTAAACATTTTTAATTACATATATTTAAATTTTCTACATGAAAATATAAATGACTATCATCAGAATCAATGTTAAATAAATGAAGAAAAATTATTAAAAAGAAAATTATTATAGCATTAATATTAATAGGAGCTAAATTTCGAAAAATTAGAATCAACACATAATTTTCAGAAGTTTTCGATAAAAGTTTAAAAATTATATCTTTTTAAATGACCAGAGAATTCACATCCATAATATTGATTCTAAGATTAAAGAACAGCAATAATTGAGATTCGAGAGCCAAACAACCTAAAAATATCACCAATTCTGCATTTTCTTTGTTAGAATCAATATCTAAATTTCTATAAATTGAGCCATTTGAAAAATCCTTTTCTAGCTCAAATGTCAGCTTTTTTTTCAAGTCTAGTCCAATCATTAATCTCAAATGGTTTTAAAGATTTTGAAGAATAGTTTTAAGTATGTTTAGAACCCCGTTACATTTCGAAGATAAAAAAAAATTCTAAATTTTCTTAATTTACTTCTGAGGTTGTGGATAATTATTTAACGTTATTTATTTTATGAATAGCTGGTAAAAAAAAAAAAAAAAAAAAAAAAAAAACACTTTACGATTTTGAATCTCAATACAAAGCTAGAGAAATCGAAAGTCTCTTTAATTGTAACGATATTTTTTTTCATACATAGTTTTCATAATTTTTTAATAATTCTCATACTCAAATTATAGTGATAATTGGCTCTGATTAAAACCATAAAAAATCTTGACGCATGGGAAAATAATTTGAAGTTTAAGTTTGATTTTTCTGACTTTAGTTTGTCGCCATTTTTGAACATGAAGATTAATTTGACCAGGTTTCATAATATAAAGTAAATTCAGTACCCATAGAAACATACACGTTCGAGAGATCGGTGTCGAACGAAAGATTTGTTAACTTAAACCCCTGAACACTGCCCGCTCTAATAAATATCATTTATCAAGTAAGCGAATAAATTATAATCCCCATTCAGTCAGTCGGACAATTTTATTTTTATATTCATACAATATCAGTCATATGTAATCAAAATTCATCAATAAAATACAACTTCGAAAGCTTTTAAGTAATGTATTATACTTCAAAATGAATGTGAACTTGGTTCAAAGATGTAACCAATCTAAATAATAACTTTTTTAGACACTAAAATATTTAATTGTGCCACCACAAACATTTAGTATTAATAAATATGAAAATATGGATTTATTTAATGAGCTATGCGAATATGCATCTATTTATCAAATAAATAAACCTTACTTTTTTCCTTTTTTCTTGTCTGATTTACCCTTTATGTAGTATGCAGAAATATAGAAATCAGTTTTTGAGATGACACTATGATTATTTAATATTTCTTCCATAAATATAATGGATTCTATAAACTATCGACAATGTTTTATTTTAAATATGATTAAAATCTAAACTTGCTTTCCTTGAAGTGTCAATGACATTATTAGGAAAAAAAATCTTGGTTGTTTCAAATCCATAAAAATGCATAATGAGGTTGATATAAATCCATAAATGTAATCATAATGAGAAATGGTTGCTATTGATGATTTACAGCTAATTGTTTTGTGTGCATTTTCTTTTAATAATATTATTTTTTTGCATTTTTAAATTTTTTTTGTTAATGATACATTTTAATGTATATTATGTTCTTATAGGTTAATCTCTATTTTGCTATTGATTAAATATAAAGTTAATACAAAAAAGTCCTAAATTTTTTGTTTTATCTTTATTATTATTATTGTTAATCATATGTTTTTATCACGGTTGCACAAATATAATTTTATATTTGATTCATCTTAAGTAAAATTGTTAACAAATTATTTAAACAATTGCGTGACATGAAAAAAAATTTTAATTAAATTTTAGTAAGACTAAATTCATTTTTCGTTTATCTAAAAGAATCACAACAATTAAAGAAACCAGAACATTAATTTAAACAATCAACTCACTTTCAATATTTTCAAACTTCGAGACGTGTGCATATGCAGGCTTTGTACGAAAATTCAGCTATTTATAATTAAAGTTTATATTTCTTTAAAGTCCATGTAAACTCAACATTTGTATACCTTATAATTTTCTATTAAAATATATATATATATAAGTAAAAAGAATGAAAGGTTTATACTTTAATTATTTTATATCGAAAATAAACAAATTTGTGACACTATTTAAATTATCTGCTGTTGATAACTTCCATTTTTTACGTATATATAAAATTAGTTAGATAAATTATAAACCAAAATGATTTAAATGCAGCACATTACGATAGGCATCACTGCTGCCAAACTATACGAAACGATAGGCAAATATGTCGGAATCGTCATCCTTAATGTTATTAGCAACTATTGTTCAGATTTCTTTTTTTCCTATATGGTTTAAAAGCTAGTATTTATGGCGAGTTTTAAGCTGAAAGAAAACAAAACAAAGAAGTTTTCCTTCCCTAAACACGGAACCAAGAGATTAAGATAATTTTATTCTAAAGTCTTCGTGTATTTTTTACTTGTCAAATTACTTACATCATTAAATACGAACTTGAATACAAGGACCTTGCCTTTCATGAGAGTCTATTTATCAGTTGTTTGCGAAATGTTTTATAAAATGAAATAATCAAAGATGATAAAATTAGTTTGGAAGTAGTTGAAAATGTGTGAAGTTTCCAAACTGTAGCAATGTTTTTCTTTGTATCAACATTTGTCCTTGAGGCCATTAAACAAAGGTCATAGAAGTACCCAACCTTGAAAACGTCCGCTTATAAATAAGGTTTAAATTAGATCTACTATCACTATTTTCTCATTATGCAGAGTACATATGAAACAATGCAGTGAAATTTTGGATTGCCTGGACAATTTTTGAAGGTCATCGCATTACTTTCTGCAGGCATTACATGAAAATAAAGTTAAAAATAAAAGAATTCTGATACGCGCTAATACAGATGTGCAGCTTATTGATAAAGCGTTGTAGAAAATAATATATATAGTTAGTATTTATACTATTATTTGTATACATATTGTTATAATGAAAATTCCTAAAAATACTTGCAAGCAATTTTTCTTCATAGAAAGAAATTTTTTCTGAATGTTTGAAACTTTAAGATCCAAATATTTGATCTAGTTTTTTTAACTAAGCTATGTGAATAAAAATGATTTTAAGGGAAAAATTTCCACACATTTGCTTTCATAAATTCAATTAAAAGAGATATTTTAAAATAGATTTTTCCCATCACCTTAAAAAAAGCATTTTTGAAGCAAGACGATGGAAATAAGTAAAATTAAATTACGATTATATTGGGGGAAAGGCACATAAGTATTTTATATTCACATTGTTTGTATTGCGTATGCATATATTATTATGATATAAATAAAAGCAGAAGGTCTCTGTAATATAAAAGTTTCTATTCCATAAAACTTTTGTAAACAAGCAAAATCTTAAATAATCTTAATCTATAAGGTAAATATGTAACTATCTATAATAAAACCTTTCTATCTATAGGATTTTATGTATGTGTGTGACTCAATAATAATAGTTCCTTCAAAAATCTCATTAATTAATATCATATTTTAATGGATCACAGCTATTGGTTTCATTCATATCATACAATCGGTTATAACTGATTGATGACTCATGACTTGACGCGATATCTTGAAATGAAACTGAATTATTTACTATTTGGGTGGTTTATTAGACAGGTGGAAAAAATGCAGATGCATGCCTCTAAATGTAACATAATAACTAAATTGTACACCTTAATTTTTATTCGACGATAATAAAATTTGTATTGACTTTATATCCATCTAGCTGGTACATCTATTAAATACCAAGTAAAACACGGGGAGTCATTAAATTTAACTCTGTGACTTGTAATATACTTTAAGCAAAAATAAAAAAAACTGTATTAGAAATTAGTAAAATACTAAAGTTATTTCACTGTTTTAAATATGGGGTTTACAATTTTAAGCTGATGAGATTAGAAGATATTGAAATGTACACGTTGAAATGTGTGTGTGGTAGACATTTTGGCATTTAATCTATTAGATATGAACTCCAGCACCAGTGGAAAGGCAGGACAACTGCATTTATTTCATTTTTCATCGTAAGCTCCCATTTAACTGTGAAGCATTTGATGGCACACTTGCACATATGACTTTTAAGTCATTTACGTCATTTGATAGCTGTTGGATATAAATACATTTCATTGTCAGAGTGATTATATGAAGTTACTCCCGCTCCTTGCAAAAATTAATTTTTTCTCTCCTCTTTATTAGTGTTTACTTCTATTTCTGAATACATTTTAAGAAATTCCTTTTTTGATTCATCATATGTGAGTACACTTCGAATTCAAATTTAAATTATTCTATTCTCCAATGAGAATAGCTATTTTCAGGAAATAATTACTGTAGAGTTAATCTACACATTGCATTTAGAAGTAATTATTTTAACAACCATTCAGGACGTATAGTTATGCTTTTTTATTTTTTTAAAATAATAAAAAGGTAATCTATTTTAAGGAACTAAAAATATATATTGTACCTGGCATTTTGTTCTATTACTTATAATATGAATATATTATTGGATAACACACTGATCTATTTTTTTTTATAAAATGTCCATGTACATGTACTTGCTAGCATACTTTAAAGATCACTAATGAGTTGATAATGTAGTTATGTATGCACTAAGCAAATATTTTAATTATCAATTTTATCAGTATCTAGCCCAGATATTCTTATCTGTCATAAGCAATAGATTGGGCTAAATAAGGAAATTGTTAATGTAAGAAAGAGACCTTTGCTTATAAAATTTGTTTGTATGTCTAAAAATTGTCATGGTAGAAAGTGTCTCACTTTAACCAAATAAAAGAAATAAAATTGGGTATGAAAGTTGTTGCGAAAGTATGTCAATGCTGTTTTTTTTTTAAAAAAAATCTATATATGAAACATGACAAGAAGCTACGTACATTGGCATATCATTAAGCTATAAAAGAGTGGCTAGTCGCTATATACCATACTTCTTACAATAAGACTCGAAACTTAACTGTTATATCTTCGTACAGAATGTGAATTAGAGTCAATAGTTTTAGTAGTCAAATAAGTCGAATATGAGATGGTAAAAAATAATAATTTAACACCAAATATGATATTTTACACCTATCGAAGCAAAGAAAAGAAGGAATTCAATATGCACTGGTTTGAAGGCGAATTTTAAGAGCATAATTTTAAGCGATGTTCCAGAACATAAATAATTTCAGTTTAGCAAATCATTCCTACTTCTCGATACAAGATAATATTTTTATTTTCTAACTGTAAATCTTAATACGAAAATCGTAATACCCACTGAAAGATAATACTTATTTTTATGTCGATTAATTTATTTTTGAGACTAAGCAATCAAATAAGAATACACAAAACATGGAAAAATATAATTACTTAATGAATTTATGAAATAATGAATAAACGCAATCAACTTAAGAAGTTTTTCTTCGATCTGAGCATTATTCGTTAACTCAAACTAAAGAAACATTTTCTTTTATATACTAATTCTACATTTTTTTTTTCATTCTATGTAAGCCGTATCATTTTGTCATTAATAAAGTGGCGCGCGACCTTTGTTTACTCAGTCATTTTCTACTTAAAGAGATAGATATAAGAAAAGGTTTTAAATTAACTGTGTGTGTGTGTGTATAACTTTCCGCTTGATTACGGCTCAGGGAAATTTTCTGAGGAAATTCTTTTCATAGGTATTAAATTTAGCGGTAACGTAGGATTATAATAAATGTCACACCGCGAAAGAATACAATATTAATCCAGAAAAGGAATACGCGGTTATAGCTAAAAATGCTTACGTTTTGTTTTTTCCCTTCCTTTTATTAAAAGAAACCTTTATTTAACGTTTTCATAATTATTTAAAAAAAAACATTGTAATGTTATATAATGTAATTAAAATAAATCATCCCTTGCTTACGTGGTAAATATTGACAGAAACAAAATACAAATGAACAAGTTCAAATTTTAACTTACATACCTTGACAATACAACATTATTAATCAAAGCAAATAGCACTAATTAAAAATTTATTTTTTGAAAAAATTATTGAAGCAATATAATTAAAAAAACGATATATTATAAATATATCACAAAATGAGTATTATATTTTTCTTGAAGTATTGAATTTACGGCTTGAGGTTTATGCACAAGACTACTTTACGTGCAGGAAAAATATTCCTTTATATGTAACAGACTGTAGTATTCTACAATGTAAACAAGAAAGTTCTTACAATTTTTAATGACCCAAAAGAACACGACTCATCGAAAGTGTGGCCTATTGTAAGTGCTCGAAGTAATCACCATCGGCACCCAGCATCTTTTACCAGCTTGTTGTACACTTGCGGTAAAACTCAAATGTTATGGAAGCAAAAAAGTTCGTGAGTGCTCGAGTCTGCTTCATTGGCGAAGAAGGTAATTGTCCAGGGAATAGAAGAAGTGGTAATCTGAGGGTGCAAAGTAATTAGAGTAAAGAGGATGGAACAAAGACTTCCAGTCAAGTCACTGTATTTGATTCCAGGCAACCCACATCATATTCAGCTTGATGTTATCGGCCAATAACAGTACACTCTTACAATTAAGCAACACTGGCTCCTTCTTGTGGCGACTCAGTAACAGTAAATCCGTAAAGGGGAATGAGAAGCACATCTTCCCTATCTGATGGGGAATCTAGCACAGTTGCTATTTGGATGCAGTCGTATGAAGACCAGTGTATTATGGTGTGGAACTTATTTTTATGGAATATAATCATGAAAATTATTATTGGTTAAATTGTTAGATCATTCGTATTAGATTGTTAAAATAAAATATTAAAGGCAATAGGACTTATTAATGAATAAAATCACGCAACCAATACGTAACGCAACACTATCCCTGTTGCATAGTTTCCAATTGCTGCGAATCTACCGTGACTGTTTGGCCAGCTGCTACCAGCTCATAGTGAATCACTTAACAATTAGTCTACCATACAACAGCTCCATCGCAGAGCGACAAATCTCCCGACTTGAATTTGTGAAATCAATCCCTTGAAATACGTTTATTCACAGCGCAATCCCCAAACGCTTGACATATTCGGCGACTTGTTGCAGCGAATTGATAATCCCCCTTTAAAGTCATGAAGCAAACAATATAGAAAGAGCACTTTCAACACGTCCATTTCTCTTCGCCACTGTATGATTTACAAGAGATAAATGTGCGTGGTGTATGATTGTATGAATGTACGCGCCACTGTATGAATTACAACAGATGACCTGCTTTCTTTATGACGACTGATATTCCTACTCTTGACTGAAAAGTGTCTCAACCACGTCATACACTAATTTGCTTACTTATTCTCACTTTATTAAATGGCAAAGCGAAAAAGGCAAGAACTTTCTTGTTTAGATTATATTTTCGTATTAATATTATTCTTATATTTTGGATTTAGACAGCTTGAAAAATACTACAAATTAAGAAAAATTACTGACTTAATATTTTTCATTTCATATAGTACTGCACTCATGGATACTGTTTTATAAATATTTCTTTCGAAAATAATAAAAAGGCAGTTTCAGGCACAGTAATTTTTATAGAATAGAAATCACGCCAAAACTAAACTTTGCGTTAGTATGTTTATCGAATCTAAATCATCGTATTCAATGTTACCATGAAGAGACTCGAATAAAAATTTTGTAAAACCCACAGTTTCAAACGTCATACGAAACAAGATTTTCCGTTAGCTTAAATTTTCAAATATTGTTCATGCAACTTCTGTTTTGCTTTCGTTTATATATATATATGTGTGTGTGTGTGTGTGTATATATATATATATACAGTGGTGGTCAAAATTGTGGACGCTTTTGGAAATTTTTATGTTTTTGAACTTTACATGCTTATAGAAAATGTTACGTTTCGCAAAATGCAAACTTGTCTATATCATTTTAAAGAGAATTTATTACTGAATTCAATACAAAACATAAATTTCAATTATTTGCAATACAAAAAAAGTTAAATGTACTTTAATATAAATAAAAAACACAATTATGAAGTGGTTTGTAATGTCTAACTTTTCTGGCCAATCACTGTTCTTGTTCTGAAAACCAATCAAATATTAGTGCCTGCCAGTAGAAGCTGACATCATGTTTATACTTGAAACAATTCACTATTTTGCTTTGTTCTGTAGAAGGAGGACCTGTTTCTTATACACTGCAACTACAGGTAGAAATTTTTGTAAAAATTTTAAATATTTAGTCAAGAAGCAATGACATTAAATAAAAGAGTAGATTGGACACCTAGAAAGAGATGTAATATTATTGTGTTGCGAGAAAGTCGTCTTTCCTATGCTGAAATTGCAAGACAAGTGGGTGGTTCAGTGACTACATCTGGAGTCCGAAAGTTTTGTTTATGTTATCAGGAGACAAATTCAATGTAAAACAAAGACAGAGAAGGTCGAAAATGGTGCACCACATCAATTGATGACAGAAGAATAAAAATACTATGTTTCCAAGGTAGAAAAATGTCATAAGCGGCTATCAGAAGTGATCTGAATGGTGCTGGTGTTTCTGTCAGTACAAGAACAATCAGGAGAAGATTAACAGATGTTGGACTGAGAGGTAGAACTCCACGAAGAAAGCCCTATCTTAATTTTCAGGAACGAAAAAAAAAAACTACAGTGGGCAAAGGAACGCATTAATTGGACAGATGATCAATGGTCACAAGTTATATGGAGTGATGAAACTAAGCTATAGTTATTCGGTAGTGATAGACAAAAATATGTAAGACGTAGGATAGGAGAAGAGCTACATCCTGACTGCATTCAAGCAACTGTAAAGAACCCAGTTAGTGTTATGATTTGGTCATGCATGTCAGCAGATGGCATTGGTCGTCTTCATGTCATCGATGGGACACTGAATGCCAGAAAATACATTGACACTATTCTAGAACCAAAACTTCTACCTTCCATCAGAGATCTCTTTCCCAACAATGCTTCGTTTATTTTTCAGCAGGATTCTGCTCCTTGCCACACGGCCAAAATATCGAAAGAGTGGTTTCGTACAAAGAGCATTAAATTGTTGTCATGGTCAGAAAACAGTCCTGACCTCAATCCTTTCGAAAATTTGTAGCACCGTTTGAAAACTCTTGTCCGAATGAGGCGCCCATCATATAAAAGGGAACTAATTGAGGCTATAATTGTTTCCTGGCACCATGTAATAATGAAAGAAGAACTTAAAACTCTTGTCAGCTTAATGAAACGTCGATGTGAAGCTGTAATGAAAAATAAAGTGTACTCTACTAAGTACTGATAATTCACTGCAATCATCATTATCTAATGTATATCGATAACTATTATCGTTTAACTTTCTTTGTATTGCAAATAATTGCATTTTATGTTTTGTAGTGAATTCAGTAAATAAATTCTCTTTAAAATGATACATACTAGTTTGTATTTTGTGACACGTAACGCTTTCTTTAGCATACAAAGTTCAAAAGCATAAAAATTTCCAAAAGTGTCCACAATATTGGCCACCACTGTGTGTGTGCCCGTTGACCGACGACGATATATTTAAATACATGTTAGAGCAAGATATTTTTCTGACAACATCGGAGACGGCAGAAATCTTATATCAGCTCAGGCAACGATTTCGGAGCATATTCAGAAGATGGGATTGCTGTGGAATTATACAAGAACGGTGCCACATGAATTAAGTCAGAAGTATTTTGAGGATTGATTCATCATATGCCTATTTTTGTTTGTTTGGAACAAAATTGAGCTCTTCTTAAACCAGGTGAAGAGTTGATTACCTGCGAAAATCATAAGGAAACGGCTATACCGTACGCAAAAAACCGAGCCTTCCAACTCTAAAATAAATTTGATTTTTAATACTAGAATGTTGTGTATATGATAAATCATTTGAGGACTAGTATATTATGAGTATTAAAATTTGAAGGAAACGCTCTATTCACAGAAGAGTATTGTCAGCAACTGGATTATACTTCATAATATTTTTCTTAAATTTGTAGTTTTAAATGCAGTTAAAAGCATTTTTCCATTAATTTTCATTAGAAATTATGTGTAATTATGAAATACACTAAGAATTAAGAGCTGATATTGTAATTTTTATAAAATAAAATATTTGTTGTAGAAGGAAATTTTAAAATCACAGTAATTTATGCTCTTCATTTTGTCTATGGTTACTCCACTGATGTAGTTTACTTTTGAGAGATTTGCCAAGGTCAAAATAAAACATGTGTAACATACATAAAACATGTGTAACATAACAAAATTCTGGCAAAATTGAATTTACTTCTATTAAAATTAACTTATGCTGATACAGGTGTAAATTAATTCATGTAGTTTCCCTGATAACAAAAACAGAAATTTTAAATTAATACAAATAAAAAAAATGAAATTTATGAGATATCCAAGATTTCCAGTACGTAATGCAGCATATACATACCAATACATTAATTCGTAGATTTTAAATGACTGAAAAACAGATTTTCTTTATCCTTCTTAATTTATTCATTGAGTGTAGTCTAATTTTTCTAATGAAGAATAGATTATCTTTAATGCAATATAAATAGAACTAATTGAGGTATGATTTGATTTATTGTCAAAGTGGTGTTGCCGAAGCTAAATTATACAAGTTCTTATTCCTTAAGTTTTCAAGAACTCAAAAATTCGCAAATGAAATTATTTTTATGTTTGAAAATATATATCACGATGTGAGCAGTTATATATTCAATTGTGAAAGGAAATAAATATCTTTGCCGAAACACATCATTAGCAATCATACTGAATCAGATTTGTAAATAATAAACATAAATAAGTTTTCTTCCGAAATAGAGGAAACACCACAGAGAAAAGGGAAAAGGAGCAAGAAGGAAACATTATATTGCTGTTTTTTCATAGTTACGATCTACTCTTAGCCATAAATCTATGGAAATGGGTTTTAATCTTTTCTTTTCTTTACGGTTGATGTAAATATTTAACCTTAATTTATTTGAGACTTGTAGGTATTTAAGTTTTCTTTTTTTTTAACATGGTTGACTTAAATGATATAAGGGGTAAAGCGCGAATATCATTTGTCTGATAATATTTTCAAAATGATTTTTTACACACATATCCTTATCCACAAATAAGGAAATTTGCTCTTAGTTTGTTAGCAATCTAAGCTGTGAAAAGAAGCTTTATATTGCCTTTGATTCTCTGTAAAAATGTGCAGTAGATTCGTTCAGGAAAAAATAACTTTTTTTTCAAATTTCAAAGCAAACTATTCATTTTGAAATGTTTTTGCAATTAGAGATATAGTCTACTGGCAAATTTTAATGTAATCCGAAATTTGATGCTTAATAAATGACGATAGTAATATTAAGTTTTTCCTTACTTCGTTTCACAAACATGCTTATCAATTTTCGTGTTTTTCCTTTTAAAAATTTTGTGCATTTTAAATTAAATTTTTTAGAACGCTGGTTTTGAAAGAAAAAAAGAGCAGTTCCATGGGAGTTGAAAATATTATATGTATTTATTCACTTACATACGAGGGTTACTCTGAAATTTTTGAGATACGCGCAGACGAAAATTTACAAAATAAAAATAATGGTTTAATTTTAAAATATAAAGTATTTTAACACAGAAGACGATTTCTTACTGACTTACTTCAACTTGTTTAGTGTAGAATAAATTTTAAACACAAGAGAAAATGGAGTTGATGCGAGAACATTTACGTGCTATGATTTTCTACGATTTTAAAGCAGGATTCAATCAAGAAGAATGCGTTCAACGGTTGCCATTCACATTCGGTGATGAATCTCCTGCTTGTGATACTGTATTCAGATAGTTTAGAGAATTTAGAAGAGGTCGCAATTTTCTTTAGGATGAAGAACACACAAGAAGGCCGCCGTCGGCAGTAATCCCGGGTAATGTGTCTGCCATACGAAAAATGTTAATGGATGATAATCGCTGTATCTATCAAATGATACAGAAGGAACTTAACATTGGATCCGCAGCCACACACAAAATCATTCATGAAGAATTACATACCCTGGATTTCGGTTTTCGGTTCAACAGTTCGTGGGTTCGAATCCAGCCTTAACCTTGGATATTTGTAAGAGTTCGGAAACAACTTTAAACTACAAATTCCGTTCTAATTACTCCTCATATGCAAAAAATGACTACTGAGGGAGAAACAAACAAACGAATTACGCCACCACACTTACTGAGTAAAGAAATTAAGACCAGCACATTAAATTATTCCCTTTTCCCATACACTTAACTTTATCTTTATTTACATAAACTTCATTAATATAAACTTAAAAACGTTAAGGAAACTACATGTCTTTTGCTATTATATTGAATCTCATAAGTAGCTCATACTTTTTTATTAAATAATGTTTTATTATAATTTTTCTTGGGTATTCACCACTATTATACACAATTTTCTATAACCTTTTCCTTCAGTTTATTTTGTCTTTATAAAATGTAGCTAGTTTTAACAGCCAAAAAATTATTCTTTAGAACTGAAGGTTTTTTCTTTATTCAAAGCGTTATTCAAGGAACTTAAAAAGTAATACTCCATTGTGACAAGGTCGAGAGGTGTAGTGAACCGGACAATCCAAGTTCAAGAATTTTTAATCATGTTGTCCTTGGTATGTGGTCAAACAATTTCTTTTAAAAAAATGAGGTTTTTGCAATTGACAAGTGCAGGACACTTATCATAAAAGTTTTATTCCAAACTTTGCCTCTACTGAATGTATTATCTTCAGTAATTGATAAATCTGATTTAATAACTCTAGATGGATTATATATTAACAACCTGACTAGAAACAATCGATTTAATTTTTTTTCTGAGTATTTGCTTCCAGACCAGGTAAGGATAGTTAATCTTTCTCAAGCCACTGTCTCTTACTGACGATTACATGTTACACATTTTTCATCATATGTTATAATCTCACCTGAAAGGACTTGATTCTATACTCAGTGATATCGGATATACGAGGACTGGCATGTGATTTATTTAATTTCATTTTTTTAAACCATAAAATGGTTGCTTCTTTCGTTACAGTTGAGATCCTGAGTACGCCACTTTCTCACGATTTTCATTAGTTTAAAATATCCATGATGTCAGATACCGTTTAATTCATATTAAGACGGTATTGTGAATCCGACTTGTAGAGGAATTTGCTGCCTGCCTTCAAATCACATTCTTCGAGCGGCAGCAAACAAGGCGAAGTTCACCTCCGAATGTCTGAGAATATTACCGATGAGCCTTATGTTAATAAAGCAATTTCTTATTTAAGGAGCAAAGTATCGGTTTGAGAAGTCGTTTTCCATTTATTCAAGCCATTAGCACATGGACAATAGCAGAAAAAGCAAAATGAAAAAGGCATGACAAAACATTCACTTTGTAGTTAGTTTAAATCAACAAGAGCGATTTAAATTTTTCAAAATTCCCTTAGTTAATAGAATATTGAGAATTAATAATTGCAATATTTGTAAACACACTCTTTTAAACCTTAATATTAATGACTTGCTTATGCTAACATCAATTTATTTTGTCAGATTATGAAAACCCACACACTGATAACTTTATGACATTCTCTAATTTCTCTTAGTGGTCGCAAACAGTTGATTATTATATGTTAAAAGTTGCTGTACTATATTTTGTTGACTGTCATTGATTTTGCTCCAATACTGCCTTTTAAAAGGTCTTTTGATCGGAAAATTGTCTTGTCTTAGTTCTTCTTTTGAAAACACGTCACCTGAAAAAGATTTGAACAGCCAATTTCTAACGACCTAATTATAATTAGACGGTCATTACATATATTAAAACTTTTTCATCTGATTCATTAGTAGTATGTATACACTAAACAGTTTAATGCATTTTTTCACTCTCCAGTTTTGGAGTTATATGAAACAATTTTTTGAAATGTGCTTCATACAAAATTGTTGTCAGAAGATTTACTATAATTCTTAGCTATGAAATAAGCGCAAAAACTTGTTTTTTGGGGACATACAATGGATATACACAAACATCGATTTTGCCTTGCTACATCCGAAATCACTAGCTAATATACAGTTGTTGGCATATGTTGGCTAATATACAGTGCGGCGAAAAAAGGACACTAATATTTTATAAATTATGCTTTAAATTTTAGCGCAATTTATGTAATTTTTCTTTTTTATTTTATTAAACTAATTTTATTTTATTTTCAGTGACTGACTTTCATTTACCATTAAAAAATTATTATAAAATATTTAAGGGTTAAGATGTAGAAGAGAGAGAGGTTTTTCAATACAAACTATTGACACCCAATTCTAATCAAAAATATTCTCATATCGGAATCTGTAGTAGTTCAATATGTTAGAAACAATGTTATATTAAACTTTCTTCCGAAGAATAAATTTTGTTTAAAAAATTCTTAATTTTTGTGTAGTTAAAATGCCTATAGGGAAACCTTAGTAAATTTTATAAAGGCCAAATTGTGGCATGTAAATATGTGAGTAAAAGTGTAAGATGAATTGCAACGCATCTAACACATCAGTCCAAACGCTGTTGCTAACTTCTTGAAAAAATCTGAAGAGTCAGAGGAATGCAAAGATTGGCATACCTAAAAAACTGACACTACGTAATTAAAGAAAAATATTTAATGAATTTAACAAAACGCGTGGAAGAGCATTGGAAAAGCATAAGACCCATTTGAAACCACCCAATCTTCTGGAACCAGAAGAACACTTTACGGTTACGTAAAAAGATCAGATACGTTTATATTCAAGAAAAGAAAGCACCATCTTAAGTGGAACGAAAAGCACATTGAACACCGGGTACAGTGGGACAAAGAACACATGCCTCGGAGCTCTGAATGGACTTCAGTTATCCTTTCTGATTAAGCAAAATTCAATTTTGGTGACCCAGACGATTGTCAATATTATATTAACACTGTCTCGGTATACAAGAAGAAACTTATTCTACCAGTGGAGGCAGTTTAATGGTATGGATATCTGTTGGCTTCGTTGGAAAAACCAATCTAATGTTTCTGAATGAAAGACAGAAACATACAGACTACATTCAAATTTTAAATTCAGAGCTTCTTGCCTATGACTCTGAGCTAGGAGGAGATAATTGGATATTTCAGAAATACATAGAATCAATTCACACGGCCAATGGTGTTAAAAATTAGTTTCAAACAAATAATGTTCGGGTTTTGCCGCAGCCTGCTAAAAGTAAGGATCTCAATATTGTTAAAAATATATAGCCAGTAACTGTTTGGCGTGTTTGTGTCAGAGGAACGCCAATATGAATTTTTTTAGTGTTTACGCCAATATGAATTTTTGATCGAACTTCAAGATACTTTGAATGGTGTCGGACGATTTTTGTCGTTCCAAAATTCAAGACTTATACGATTCGATGGCAAATAAAATTTTTGAAGTAATTAAAAAAATGACAGAAGAAGTTCTTATTCACAAAACTTTTATTTTCATTATATATAACTGTCCTACTTTTTTCACACAGTATGATGTGAATGAATTAATGTTTAATTGTAATAAACAAGTAGTTTTTTATATCAAGTAATCTCATGTGTTAAAAGTGCTGTAATCAAGTTATTTTGTAAAAATTGTAAGCCTTCTCTTATATGAAAAAAATCTGGTGTCCCTCTACTTTTCTCCCGTAGTGTAAAACACTTTACAAGTTAATTAAAGATTTTTTGAAAGGCAATATGTTATATTAACAAAGAAAACTAAAGTTTTATCCCTACCACAACTTTCGGGAAAAAAACTGATTTTATAAGATGTGTTTGCAATTCATTTGAAATTTAAGTAGGCTGAAAATCATTTTATAAGTTTCTGTCAACATTTTGGTCTTAAAAATAGTGCTAAAATAGTAAAAAGATATCATTTTCGATATTTTGAGTTGAGTACAGCTTGTTTTAAATCGGTAGCTTACTCGAATAATTTTTGGCAATCATTTACTAGCTTTTTTCTGTATGAAAAAATCTGTATCTCTATTGATTTCAGTGACCAAGTTAAGGATATTAAATCAAATAGAAAGAAGCCTCCAATCACTTTGGGTTTAAATTGTTGAAGGCATGATAAATGAATATAGTTACACATTTAATGAATTTAAATTTCATTTTAGATAATTATTCTCTTCTGAAATCAGAGAAAATATAACATGATAGAAAAATAAATCCACCAGAGAAAAAGATCGGAATCTCTAACAGAATTTTAGAGACAACAGTCTGTTTAAAATGTAGGATTTGTGAATAATCAAGAATACCAAGACCAAATCTTTGATCAATATATGAAACACAACAAACTCTCTTCTAAGTGATGACTTTATTATGATAGATAATTATACTCTTTTCTGTAATACTATTTGCAGATATTTTCAACTTTAATCAAATAAGCAAATCAAAAAATTATTTCATTCACTACTTTAAATTCAAGAAAGACAACTTATAATAGATCATCTATGTATATATATATATATTGCAAGACAAGTTGTAACTGCTTAATGGGGGCATGTTCCATATTAATGTAAGCGTGTGATTTGATCTTATCAAGAGAAAATTATGAGATGAAGGACATCAATTGAAAAACAGTATCAGTCAAAAATAAGGTTAGAAAAAGATACATTTTCTTAAATTTAAGCTTTTCTATAGAGATTCAGCCTAATATTTTAGACCAAAATATCAAAATTTGAACGAATATTTTACGATTTAGTTCATATTTAAGTTAACTGACTACAAAATAATTTACATAAATTCTTATAAGAATATATATGGCACAGTTAAATTTCTTTAATGTTTTTCTGCGCTGTTTCAAAAATTAAACAAAAGATCTTATTTCATTGATTTTACAAGCTTGTGTCTTTAAGGTCGGAATTTTTATTGTAAGCAAGTATAAAAATAAGATGAAAGATTTTTGTAATGATTACAATAGGTCCGGAGAAAATTTCCTCCTCCCTTCAGATCAATTCAAAATTCAGGAAGTGGATCCTTAGTTGGTGCCATCTATCGGAGGACCTTGAAGAGCAAAGTCGTATTTTCACCTTTGTGGTGCTCTAATTAAACGAAAGATGTTCCTTAATGACTTAAATTCACATATCCAAGGTATAGTAAGCTTGGATTGTTCATGTGTCATAAGTAACAACAATAACTATTTTTTCAAATTATTTGAAAATCTATCTAAAACTGCCACTAAATAAAAAAAAAATAATAACATTGAATTTTTATTGCCAAATATAATTTTTTGAGGATCAACAATTTAATATAAATGATTTCCTGAAACATATTTTTATTTTTATGAAAATTTCATTTTTAATTAATTTTGTATTATTAAATGTAAAAATAATAAAAGTTTTGTAATTTGAAATGTTGTAATATTTGGGTTAAAATACATAAGAATCATGTAGTTTTTTCTCTTTATGCAACAATGTGTATTGATAACATTTCGGCAGATAACTATATATATTTTATAAAAATCTTAGTTTTTTTTGTTTGTTGTTGTTACCACATTAACTAAGTCTCTATATTAAATCTACATTAGAGATAATCCAGTTTAAAAACTATCTATAAAAACACATTCTTTAAACGTAAAAATATTAACTGAAAAACTAAATCATTTTACACTTGAAAACAACTAACAAGAAAAGAAACTTGATTACATGATTTAGAAAGATGTTTACAATTTACATATTCACACTTCTAGTACCCAACATTTAGAATGTCAGTTCCAGCCATATCACTACATTTAATGGTCGGATTCATTTGAAAATTTTACTCACTTAATTGAATACATGTTATTAAATCTTAATTATAGCCAAATATATTTCAATTTTTTGAGAAAATTTTATAAAAAAAAGGGTTTAATGCTTTCTTTGAAAAGAATAATATGATTAGAAATCCGCATCAAGGCAATATATCCCAGCTAGGAAAATAGCCAAATAGTTTAAATATCAATGTTCATTCAGTATATAATTCTATTTTTAAAACTTGGAGGTTTTCTCTATAAAAAGAAGAATCTTCATATAATGGTCAAGGATATTCAAGAAACATTAAAATAACAATGGAGACGCTACATTTTTTTTTCTAAATCATTATATACCAGATAGAGTAATATTTACAATGCACCTATCTAAAATTATTTATTACCTCTAACAATCGCTATGATCACACCAAAATGAAAATTAATTATAAAATTATAAAAATTTGAATTCTACTGTATTTTATAATAATATATTGCACTATTCACTCAATATGTGTTTATCAGAAAAAGTGTGATCCCATTTCGTACACTAATATCAAATTGGATTTCTAAATCGAGAAATTGTTGATGACTTACGATAAAATCTTATTCAAGCATATGATTGATAACAGAGATCACATTCGAGCTTTTAAACCAGAATCCGAATTCAGTCCAACTTGAATGAAAAAATAGCCAACCACTCTTACGAATTGATGACATTTTTTAAAGCAATTTACCTATATAAAAATGGGATTAAATATCTATATGACGTTTCCGTCCAAAATTTTATTCATTTTCTTCCCAACACACTGTGTTTTAATATGCAAGTTAGAGACAGGTTTCCAAATCAGTAAAAAAAAAATGCAAATTTGAAGATTATACTGAACACTAAACAGCATCATCAGAGACTTTTTAATCAGCATCAGAAACAGATGCTTCAATATGATCTAACAAGAAGAATGATTTGAACTTACCAGATGATCCTGATTTCATCCGACTTCCAAAGAGATGGAGGTACGAATGAAGTGATGGATATCTTTTTCTCTTGCTCATAAGTAATGGGGCGGAGCGAACATTCGACTTGCAGGACCACTTCTACCTGCTAACTTCACGTGCATAAAATCAAAAGAGAAACACGTGGGATTTGTTGACATTGCGCTAAAATTAAGAGCATTCTTCTCCAAATACAATGACGAACGCAGCTGATTAGGAAATAATGAGGTACTTAACCGTTGCGTTACTTTATTCCTAGTTATTTGTTCACTAATTTCTCGAGAATTTAATCAATTCTCTTATACCAATGATTTCAGTATTTCTCATTCTCAGGTGATAACGAAAAGAAGTCCATTTAATAAACTTCTATCCAATCAATAATTGTCGCGAAAATGAAAAGTTTCACTTTCTTCAGGAGGTATTGACCACATTGGCATAAAGAATGGATTCTCTTTGTGGTCAACACCCCTTGAAGAAGCGGGCCATATTGGTACTTCGTTTCTTTTTTTCCCTTTATTTTGTGTTTCTTTGAAATTTTGAACTATCAACTGAATATATGTTCTAGCAGTTTACTATTTTTCGTCTTTTCACTTTATTATTCTTCATTTGTCATTTGATTAATTTTATAAAAAAATTTATCATTAATTACATTCTAGTAATTCTGTTTAAGCTGTTTTCGAGTGGAATGTAATGATGGGAGAATAATTTTTTGCATTTTTTCTTGTATTTATTTCAGTTTATGCTTAAGATATTTCTAATCATGCTAATTTATACTTTCTAGGTGGCTTAAAGGTAATAGGATTTTTTTAGAATTCATAATAAAAAAGAAAACTTTAAATATTTAAGCAAAAAAAAAAAATTGTCAAAAATTCTGTATTTAAAAACTTAAATCCTTAACAAGACTCGAATACATGGTACATAAATACAAAACCATAAGACAAATGTGACAAATATTTTAGAAAAATATTTTTATATTAAAAGTGATTTGCTTTTTTGTGTTTTAATCTGCCAATACAGGTAATTTTAAAACTTTTAAACTTTTTCAAATAAATGTATACAACGTACAAAAAAGGCATTTTCAAATATAATATTTACCCTAAAACATACAAGATTTCTGATAAATTTGATAGATTTTAAGCCATTTTTTTAAAAATAAAAGATGCACATTTGTTTTGATACAAACTCATGTAACGAGTTTCGAGTCATTAAAATTTCTTTAGCGTACTTTTACTTTCTACAATCAGTTTTTTGTATATAAGTAAAAAAAATGTCATTAAAGTAAAAAAAAAATTCTCAAAAACAAACACAAAAAATGGATAACAAAACAATTAATATATGTATTATTTATTGTTTTGTTAAGTATAAAAGTTACAATTAATAAATTAAACAAATTTTATAAAATAAATAATTTGAAAAATAAATAAAAAATTGCAATATAATTATGACAATAAAAATGTATTTAAAGAATAAGCGTAAAAAATGAAGCGAATTTGTTTCCTGAAGTTTATATGAATAAGGAAAGAACTTTTTATACACATACAACAATTGTTTATGATGAAAAAATTTCTCTTTAAACTATTTATTTAAATTTTTTGTTCGAAAACGTAATTATAAGAGAGCAAATGTTTTTATTGGAGGAGCTTGACTTTTACATGATGCCTTGTGTACAACTTGAATGAGATAAAATAGAAGTTACATATATAGTTATAGTAAATCAGTGGTTATGATCAGTAATAATTACACCAAAATTTTGAATATGACAGAATTATCATTAAAATTATATTACATTATATGCATCATTTTTATAAAAAATATGCAATAAAAACTTAATTGTAGCAAAATGCTTGTTGAAATATAAAATTCTTTGATGACAATACTCTATAAAATTTTACAAGTAATTTTTCCATTTGCTTATTTTTCCCCTTTTTAAACAATTTAAAGAATGTTCGACTTACCCTGCTATACATAATTGCTTAAGAACCTAAATTCTTTTGTCATACTGTTCTTTTAACTGGCAAAAATTAGCTCTATAGATGCTTTCTGGAAATTAATTTGATTGGGTTTGAATAGATACCAAGAATATTTATTAATTATTAAATGTTAGCTTAGTGAAGAAACCTTTACAAGCAATTCTATTAAGTATAGAAAAAAAGATAGAACACGTGTTACTAAAGTATTTAAATTCTCTATCCCCCCAGACGATATTTTCATTCTTTTTCTTTCAAATTTGGAAAAGCAAAAAATATTTAATTCTGATTTATTATTGCAACTATATTTCTAGCTACAAACAAAATTTTAAAAAATCTTTAAAAAGATTTAAAATTTCTTTATACCTATGAAACACATACATGTCACAGAAAGTAAACAAATTGGAGAAAATCATGAATAACTTACATTAATCATTTATGTAATTTGAAAGCAATTAAGAAATAAATTCGAACGAATTACGTACCGATGATTTTGCCAATTATAATGAATGATTTGTGCAGACGACTCTTAATTGTGAAAATCTCGTCTGACGATGGACTAAATCGGACTTCATCAAGTGCAGGCAAAAGTGTTGAACAAACCCGCTCCTGCTGATGGGGGTGAAGGTAGCTCAAACTAACCTCCACCACAGTAGAAGTGGTACCAATAACCTCAGTAAGAAATATCTTGCTGGGGATATGCACCTGGCCTTGATTCAAGAACCCTGGCTGGTTAGGGAGAGAATCAGTGGCCTCAAAGGAACTAAAGGTAAGCTTATCTATTGTACCAATAGTAACGCTAGAACTTGCATACTTTTACATAAAAACATTGAGGGTTTACCCCTCTCTGAATTTATCCTTAGCGACCTGAAAGCTGTGAAAGTCAGACTCTACATAGAGGGAGGGGACAGAGAAATTGTTTTTGGCTCTGTGTACCTGCCCTATGAAGAGAAGCCTCCACCTGACCATTCTCTGCACAAGCTCATGAACTTTTGCAAAGACAATAATTTACAGGTAGTCCTAAGAGTAAACTGTAATGTTCACCATGTTGTCTGGAGAAGCACAGACACAAATAAAAGAGATGAGTGCCTTTTAGAATTCATTCTAAACTACGGGTTAGATATTCTAAATGAGGGAAACGAACCTACTTTCATTACTTCCAATCGATCTGAAGTGATTGACATTACTATAACAACGCTAATTAGCAAAAATATCAAAAATTGGAAAGTAGATGACAGACATTCTGTTTCAGACCATCAAAACATCCATTTTGAAATTCACTCTAATGTGTGTCTGGATCGCATGTTCAGAGACCCAGTTAGGACGGACTAGAAGAAATTCCAGGAGGATTTTACTGGGCTGGTTGAGCTCAGGAACAGACCTATTAGAGATAACTACGATTTAGAAGTCACAGAAGATCTTCTGCACAGTACTATTCTAAATTCTTATCATAACAATTGCCCTATTCGCACTAGGAGAGCTAAACTCTAATGACCTGGGTGCAATGACTCTCTAGCAGCCGAAAAGGCAAATGTTAGGAAACTTTTTAAGAAAGCTAAGAAAAATGGTGAATGGGAGAAGTATAAAATGGCCCTCACTGATTATAACAAACTTGTTAGGAAAAGAAAAATCAACTCTTGGAGGAAGTTCTGTGAAGAGATAGATTCAATCTCTGAAGGAGCTATACTTTAAAAACTCCTCAAAAGGGATGAACTTATTTTGGTTGTCACCTTAAAGGACGAGGAGGTTAATTTTGCTGCTATGGGGAAAGAGGTTATGGAAATTATGACCAAAACCCACTTTCCAGGTGCTAGAGATATGTAAACCAACGAAGGGGAGCACTGCATTGACTCCTTGCAAAGAGTCAATAGCGATCAATGGACCATCGCTAAAAATATTGTTAATCACAGCTATGTTAAATGGGCAATCTCTGCCTTTAAACCTCTAAAAAGCCTAGAGCCTGATTGAATTATGCCTATCATGATCCAGAAGGCAGAGGAGGTTATCATACCATTCCTAACTAGAATTTACAGATCTAGCTTAGCACTGGTTTACATACAAAAGATATGGCAGAAGACCAGGATTGTTTTCATTCCTAGCAAGGGCACTTATGACCAGCCCAAGTCTTACAAACCTATCAGTCTTTCTTCATTATTCCTTAAAATTATGGAGAAAATCATTGATCGGCATATTAGAGATTACTTGGGTAGTAACAGTCACTTGCATGCTCTTAAATTTGCCTATATATCCGGCAAATCTACTGAAACTGCTTAACATCAGCTAGTTTCTAAGATTGAAACCACTCTGGATCAAAAAGAAGTTGCCTTGGCAACTTTCCTCGACATTCAAGGTGTCTTTGCCAATACTTCCCAACTATCCATCCTCAATGCACTTAGAGGGGCAGGGATTAATCAGACCCTGTGTTCTTGGATATAGGCCTTGATTTCGGATAGATGTATACAAATGAGCATCTTCAGTGAATCATTTGAAAAAAGACTACTAGAGGTTATGCTCAAGGAGGTGTTCTCTCATCATTACTTTGGAACCTAGTTGTAAATAGCCTTATAAAATATCTAAATGATAGAGGCTACTATACGCAAGGATATGCTGAGGACTTTGTCATCCTTATCCTTGGTAAAGATTCTGACATAACTTGTCATCTCATGCAGGATGCTCTAAGTTATGTAGGTCAATGGTGCATGGATAGGAACCTGATGGTTAATCCTCAGGAAACCTAGCTTGTACCTTTTACACGCAAAAGGAAACGGGAGGGTATTTTCATACCAAGACTTTTCGATGTTCAAATCAATGTGGCTTCAGAGGTGAAGTATCTGGGCATTTATTTAGACCAAAAACTCACCTGGGATGAGCACATTGATGATAGAATTAACCAAGCAAAGAAAAGCATTATGATTTGCAGGCGAATGCTTGGTAAAAACTGGGGTTAACATCCAAAACTTGTTTTGGATGTACACAGTTATTGTCAAGCCCATTTTCACATATACCTGTGTGATCTGGTGGCGTAAGCTGGAACAGAAGACTGTGATTAACAAACTAGGAGGTCTACAAAGACTGGCCTGTCTGCATCACAGGAGGAGCAATGTCCACCGCGCCAACTAGAGCATTGGAAGTTATGTTGGATCTGATTCCCTTAGACATCTTCATCTGTAGCACTGCCAGAATGACTGCTTACAGAATGAAGTTACAAAACCAATGTTACGACCAACCTGTTGCCAAAGGGCACAGGGGTATTACCGTGAAAATTCAAGAGCCTACTTTCCTGATGCCAGCGGACATCATGGAAAAGTCATACATGTTTGAAAGGACATTTGAAACAGTTTTTCCGACTAGGGACGAATGGGACAACAACATATTCGAAACTAAAACAGGAGATCTAATCTGGTACATAGATGGATCACTGAAAAACTGCCTCTCAGGACTGGAAATATGTGGCATGTTACCAAGAACCAGCTTATCTGTAAGCCTTGGGCGATACGCTACGGTCTTCCAGGCAGAAGTTTTGACTATTATCCACTGTCTGTGACTAAATAAGAGGAAGCGCTACCACGGCAAGCGGATTCTCATTTTTACTGACAGTCAAGTCCCTTTAAAAGCTCTCAATTCTTTTGAAATCAAATCTAAAATGATTTTGGAATACAGAAACCTTCTTACAGAACTGGCAACTAGAAGCAAGGTGATCCTTGTATGGGTGCCAGGGCACAAAGGTATCAAAGGTAAATGAAAGGGCTGATGAATTTGCTAAGCAAGGATCGTCTTTTGTTCCCATCGGTACAGAACCTTTTTGTGGGATCAATTTGAAGACCTCAAAAACCAATGTTCTTAGATGAGAAAAATAGAAGATGTATGAAGCTTGGCTCAACACTCTTGGTCAAACCCACGCTAAAAATATGATCTGTGGATAATCAGCGAGGATTGCCTCTGAAATTCTAAGATGCTCTAGGCAGAAGATACGTTTAATCGTAGGCTTCATAACTGGGAACTACTATTTTAGAAAACACCTCCATAAAATGGGACTGTTTCAGCAAGACCCTATCTGCAGGAAATATCATATGCAAGAGGAAACGGCCAAGCATATCATTTACGAATGCGAGGTTCTTGCATTCCTTAGATTAACTTCTTTAGGCATCATCCATACCAGAGAGCTACACCTAGACTCCATTAAAGGGTTATCAGACTTTATTAATAAAGTAGGTGACCCGAGCAACTGGAACTAGGAAACATTGGGTTTGGAGTTAACAGTACAAAATGCTAATAAAAGCAGATGTGCTCAATGACATACAAACCCAATTTTAAGAAGAAGAGCATAAAATATTTTTTCAAATGCATATGATGGAATAACCGATAAACAAATAATTTTTTTCGTAATTCAAAAACATTTATGTGCAAAGGAAAATGTTTCAATTTAAACCAATCTTTTCACTTATTTATAAAGGAAATTTTGAATATGTTTTTGTGAGAATAGGTAGTTATCTATACTTTTTTTTTATACTAACTAATAAATATTTGTTGTTTTTATGAATTACTGTTGTGACAATAAGTCATCAATATTATTTCGGTTGTCATTATCTCCTTTTTCTTAATTGATATCATGTAGAAAAAAATAAATAAGGCATCAGTGGATATGATTTTTAAATACTTTTTATGAATTTATTTTAAAAACGATTTATTCCTCCAAAATTTTAATTAAAAAATTTTTTTCTCTATATTTTGTAGTAAATAATCTGATACTAGCAATTTTCTCGAACCCATTTTTAATAGTTTTCTGATGATAAGAAGAATTGGATTTATAAAGCATATCTTGCATAATTTTTGCATAATATGCAAGCTCTGGTTTATCAATAAATTTTAATTTATAACTATGCAATCATTCCGATATATTTAAAACAATCTTTTAAATTGGAGCACTGTTGGATATCAAACTAGACTGGACATGCTAAATCTTCTTGAGAGACAGACACGCGAACACCCAGTGCATTTCCAATGGATCCAT